>CM060920.1:455711360-456238860 GCA_030737875.1 Allium sativum | reverse complement strand
CTGCAGTGAAATAATTGATAGATGTCACATAGATGTTCATAAGAAAAATACATCGGTTTGGTATATACTCCCTCGAACTTCACAAACATCGGTTTGGTTCTCCAAATAATCAAAATACACACGTGCGCATGCGACTTTTTTTTAAAAAAAAAAAAAAAAAAAAAAAAAGGCATGAAAAAATGAACTTACAGTCAAATCAGCTGTTCCTCTTTCCTCTCTATTTTTGATTGTAGAAAAAACTGAAGTAGCAAGATCCAATATTCTTAAAGCCACAGCAGCTGCAGTAGCTGGTATCCATGAAGGATTAGAAATGGCTTCAGAAATTGTACCATCATTTCCTAGAAAAATTTCTGATGGCTGTGAATCCGACTGTTCTTTTGCTACTTCGGAATTTGTAGACAGGTAATCCTTTTTGATACCGTACTCTAGTAGAGTAACCAGCTACAAGAAATAAAAAAGATATACGTTAAATCATAGAGCAAATACATAGTACTGGTGACGCTTCTGTGATTTATTAAATATTCATGTATGTTCATCCTTAGTTCAAAACATTGAGATATTAGCAAAGGGTAGCTTAAGCTAGCGCATTGCAAGTTTAGTTGGTGGTGTGAATTACAGGACTGTATGCAAGTGCATGAGTATTATTTACACACGTAAGATTATTCAAATACTTTACACATTCACTATTATATCACAATAAACCCAAATATTATTATGCTGAAATTAAATTGGTTAAGTTGGATAACATAATCCACTAAACAATTGAATTTGTCAAAAGTGCAAAGTAGGGCATAATAAAAATCAAGTTAAAGCCGTGCATTATAAAGCAACAATCTACAAACCAGTACTAAAAAAAATCAAGAGGCAAATAGAGAAATCTGACGTGGTGGGAACACAAAAGGGAGTCAGTTAAGAATCTGACAGTTGGTTAAAAAAAAAATAGCATAAAATATGTTTGAAGTGCATATGAACGTGTCCTTATGGCACACTACATGAAAAAAGCCGCACCCAACTCCCTCTCCATGGAGCGACAAAGAAACAAGGAACGTTTACTGCTAAGTTATAGCTGTATAGATACTGGGAAAAAAGCATTCTATATTGTATTTCTGCACACCTATTTTTCTGCACAATGGCCCAACCCCACACCCTAAAATCCAAAAAAAAAAAAAAAAAAAAAAAAAGACAATAATGCAAGCGTAAAAAATGGACAGCATTTGTCATTTCCTAAGATATATCGCAAACATAAACATACCTGTAAAAGATCTTCAGCTGATTTTGAAGCATGCAAATGCTTTCCCCAAGGCTTTCGGTAAACATCGTCCCAAAATGGTTGAAGAGCTTCTGCAGGAATGGAGGCCTGCAAAAATGAAATAAAACAAAACATAATGCATTATAAGATAACATAATACACAACAAAACCAGACATTCATGTAAAATCTGATACCTCCACTAGGCATAATTGTGACTTAAGCAATTGAACTCCAATCGACACATCGACTACCCAATCAGGATCCATTATTTGCTTCCCTTCACAGTGTGATATATGTTCCGAGAAAAACATGTCAAGATTATATATGGACTTAAATGTCCGGTGGCAAGAGGGACAGTGTCTTTCTTCATGAAGGTAACAGCAGTAACAAAGGTGACAAGTCTGCATTAGCTCGGGACATCTTCTCTTATTGATGTTCTTGTCCCACAGTGCATGGTTATAGCATTCTTTCCACATTGCATCAACAAAGACATTGTACCGTTTTATTATAGCAGCACGCTCAGTATCGTTATTATCAGAGTCGAGGCTAAAAGATTTTGAATCCTTGATCAATCCCGGAGAAAAAACTTCTGTTTTGACAGTAATTCCATCAAGCTTTGCAGAATTAGTACAGCTTCTGCTCCTTTTAACTGCTTCTTTGAAAGCTGGTTCAATCCTTTGCAGCATATAATGCAAATGTGATTCTCTGATTCCACGTGTATCTAGAGCAGCAAGAAGAGCATCAAACACCTGCATGGTACACGGTAACTATCATGATGAGCATTCTTTAAATTTTGTAAATAACACAAATGTTCTGAAGATGCTGTTTGTATAACTAATCAATCAGCAACTGACAAATAAAGCAACTTTAAATATCCATTTCACATAAGCTGACTTGACTACATAAATGAAAGCAGACCTTCTAACAAGATCAGATACCAATGTAGAAAAACCCAAGTTTCCATATATAAATTTTACTATACAACAGATATAAAAAAACATGGAATATTCCGTAGTCTTCGTAATTTTATTTCTTCGTAAAGTGTCTTTTAGTATTTATCTTAGTGATAAATATTTTAAAAAATAAAATAAAAATTAGGGTAGGGCCATGGTCACAATTTACCCCTCCTTTAGCTCTGTCCCTGAGCGGATGTGATATAAGTCAATGCAGTAAATGTTCAATTTTGGCAACCAAAAGATATCAAATGATCGAAAGTTAACAATTGGACTACCTCTTCCGTGTCAATAATCCTCCAAAAGCCATACGTTGATTCAAAAAAGATTCTTCCAGTTCCAGCCTCGTTAGGAGAAGCAGACACTGAAAAAAACCAATATCTATTATGCCTGCGATCTTGACCCAAGGGTAAACACCTATATTCAGAAAGTTTCTCCGCTTTGTAACCGATGTATGATTTCAAATGCAAGCGTGATTTCTCTGCAGCATATGAATATAGCAGAGGCAGACTGGACTCTGGATTTGTGCAGAGCTCTGTCATTTTACTGACATTATTTTGATCAGTATTGACAAAAGAAGGCTCTTCTTTGCTTAGGTGTTCGTCTTTAGATCGCCTTTTAACCAACTGGGAATCTGCCAACATTTGCTTTTTCAGAGCATATGCTGCTTCAAAACGTTCCTGCAAAGCTTAAGTTTAGTAGAAATGCATAAACAGAGCGCACGCTTTTTACAGTTACTAGTTACAGACCAAGCTGAGTAGATTTGTACCTCTAAAATAACTCGAATGGAATTTCCTTCATTAGCTACATTGATCAAAGCAACAAGAGCATTGAGGCGCTCTTCAACGGATAAATCAGAGTACTCTCCCGCGGTCAAACCTTGAACCCACGGGGCTCCCAAATTACTTTCATCAATGTCCGGGACTGCCACGTCATTAGTACTTGCACCTTGAATATTTGGCTTGATATCTGCATCAAGCTTTCCATCTGCTAAAGATGGCGACTCTTTATGATTTGTTGGGTGCTGAATGCCTAACATATCGATTTCAACGGCACCCTCGTCTCCGTAACATTCAAAATCTTCGTTTATTTCAGCATCAATTGCATCATCAACTTCTTTTTCAGCCTGCTCCAAGTCTACAAGACCATTTTGAGATGCCAGTATTTGTTGTCGTGCAGTTGATAATAGATTATCAGCATCAGAAGGATCTTTCCTGAATGGAGATCGTACGCGATATGTTGATGGAGCTGTTCTTTCAAATAGTCTAGTGTCTCTAGACAATGCAACACCAATTGATGCTTCTGGCGTCCTACTTGTTGTGAGATCTCTCAGCCCGTACCTCTATAAATACAATAACATGTCAAACACAATAGCCATGAGACACTCAAAATATAATTCTAAACTGTGTTATCCAAGATAACTTATAAAATGAGATATAATCAGACTTGATTATATATTTTGTTAATTATAATGGAGCATAATTTATAACACCTTTATAACGGGAAACAGGAAGATAAGGACTAGTTAATTATGAAAGCAAGTGGATACCTGAATCTTCTCAGCAACTTGTACAATTGTCAAGCCTTTACTCCCTTCTAGAGATAAAACATGAAATGCTGCAAATTTGAGTGTCCCTGGAGTCATCCGATGTCGTGATTTACGTCCTAGAGAGTACCCTTTTTCATGCATTCGTGTAACTGCATTTTCAGCTGCCATGCCACTTCGCAGTTTGGATATTATATCTTCATTGTTGCCCCCCTTTATAAATAATATTGTTAGCAGCTAAATAGTTTTCAGTTGCAAAGAGTTATAAAATTGGAAGTCAACCACACTGAAAAGTACTATTTTGAAACAGGATAAATTATACACCAAACACAAAAGGCCACAATTTTATGCTGTAAAATTCATAAATCATCTAGAGAAAGGAGGGGTCCGGAAACAAAATTCTTTAAGAAAAAACATATTTTATGGTTTCAAATAATATGATGATACCACCACAATATCAAAACCATTTCAAATTACAATAGATAACCATGTGGATTGTGTTATCACAACATCTATATCCATGCATAATAAATTTCTGTATGTTTAGGGAAAAAAATAGCAAAAAATACAGTCAAATATGAGTTTTGAAGTACTGAAAATATAAGATTTGAACTGATTGCAGATGATGGTGCTAAAATTTGCTCAACCAATGCGTAAACAGGGGAAAAAATCATAAACTTTATGTTATAATGAGAAGTTAAAAATTTTGCCATCTCCGTCCAAAAATACATGTATTTATCCTTTCGTGCATTATACTTTCTAGGACTTTAGGATTGCATATTTGCATTTGAGATGAAAAATAGCCATCTCCTTCCAAAAATACATGTACTTATCCTTTCATGCATTATACTTTCTAGGACTTTAGGATTGCATATTTGCATTTGAGATGCTCTATGAGAGCAGAAAGTCACTAAAGCGTCTACTGCTATAACTTCCACAGTTAGGTCTGTCAACATATACTTCCGGTTGCAGACAGTGACATATCCAAATCTGCATCCTGAATCGTTTTCGGATATCCACATCCGCAGATATCGGATAATTATCCTATCTGCAACAACCGATAAATCAAGAAATACAAAAAGCAAATTTTAGTTTAACGTAATTCTTTTATGATTCCATTAATTATAAAAATGTTAAATATAAACTAATGTGATGATAGTAAATATTTTTTTAGTAGTCAATATGCATCAAGTGCATAATAATATAATAATATAAACTACTAACTTAATAAAACAATAAACAAAAATATATCATTTTACTAAAATACATAAGATTTAAACTATAATCTTGGCAAAGAAGTAGACAGATAATTTTCAAATGCGGATGTCTTCGTATCCGCATCCACCTCCGCTTTCCAAATATCGTATATATATTTATCAGTTCTTCAGATACATAGATGCGGATGGATTTCTAATATTTCACGTACCCATTGATAGCCATACCCCCAATACTCTTCTAAAAGAATTGAATGGTTTGATTATATAATATAACAGAGGATAACTAGTCTGTATTGGTTTATATATGGTTTGTTTGTACATGGTTTGATTATATTTGGTTCTACTCCCATATATACATTTTTACTACCAAACATGAAATCCACTCTATTTAATTGAGAGACGATTTAAGAATGCACATTTTCATAGTAAAGTCAAAATTGAAATCTGTTTCATCATTATAAGCATTATAAGTTATGAGTGTTACGGCACACGTTTCGCGTGTGATCAATTCACATGTTTTGCACGTGAATCATGTTTTTAAAAACTGTATAACATATTCAAAATAAAATGATTTGCAGGAACTTTAGTTACATTTTTACGTTGAAATCATGTGTAGTTTGTCCATAAATCGTAATATCTAAATTGTTGTTGTTAATTTTATTTTTATTTGTGTTATTAATTAATAAAGTATGATGCTGAAATCACTCACATGTTTTGCACGTGAATCGTGTTTTTAAAAACTGTATAACATATTCAAAATAAAATGATTTGCAGGAACTTTAGTTACATTTTTACGTTGAAATCATGTGTAGTTTGTCCATAAGTTGTAATATCTAAATTTTTTATTCTAATTTTAATTTTATTTGTGTTATTAATTAATACAGTATGATGCTGAAAATAATGTTTATTTGTTAGATCCTATATGTAAGTATATTTGGGAAAATACAGTTTGAATTTGTAAAAAGAAGTTTAATTGATAGATCCAAATTTTTAAGCATTATACAAAGATAAAGATACGCAAGGGTATTTTTGGAAGTTTGCAGTCGGACCAAAAATTTAAGCTTCCAAACCAGCTATTAATAAAGAAAACGGCATCCATTTTGCATTTGCATACAGGTACTCTCAAATTATATCCTCATGTGCAATAAACGTTAATAGTGATAGTATTGAGGCTACAATAATGATCGGGAAAAGGAAATCAATATCTAACACTATGATATGATCATTCGACAAATCATCAATTAGCAAACTTAAAACTTAGGTAAGCCATGCAGTTAGAGCATTAGAGCAAAAATAAATTATTCAATTTTATCCCACGAATAATAATTACCTCATTGTCATCACCCAAACATAGAAGCTCAACAGTTTCCTTCTTCAATTGAGGTCCAAATCCAGCTGAGATAGCAAACTGCCGCAATATCTCAGGCCATGTCAATAAGTTTAAATGGTTTCGCCAACTGTGAATGTTGAATCCCCATTTATAAGCCTTGCAATCAAATATATCCGTTTTAGTAAAGAAAATATTGAGTAGGCTAGACAAAGTAGAAAACAAAACATAAAAGAATTGTTTCAGTGCAGATACACACCCCTTCAATAATCTGTGAATGGCCACCATTAGAAACACTTGTCTGATTAGCCGCTACTGGAGCAGATGAAGTTCTCGCAACATCCTCTATATCTTTAATAATACACTTCAGTAAAGCAACATGTATATCCCCCAACAATTTTGAATCCTGAATTTATGAGGCCGCATAAGTATGAATAGCTGAGGCGACATCAATATAAGGAAGTGAAAGTTGCAGCTTTTACAAAATTATTGCTTCAGACACTGTAATTCCACATTCTAAATGCTTTTCTATTTTGTAAAATTCTCCTAGCCCAAAATAAAAACTGTTTGAGTAGGTAATTCCCCAAAAATGATGTCTGTTATCGTATTTTGGTAGTAAGGATTATTTTTTAAGCCAATCACTTGAGATGCTTCTACTTTTGAAAAAAGCGTATTCAAAATGGAATCATATATAATGACTAAATGTTTATTGATTGTTAATTTACTATGGAATTTGAATGCAGCTTTTAGAATGTTTAGAATGGTAGTGGCTTATAATATATAAGTTAGCATCAAAGTTCCAAAAACTCTGCAATAAAAGATAGTTTGTTGCACCATATGTATGTTACAAACCAGAAAGAAAAATAAATGGCATTATAAGAGTTAAAATGATATGTATTAAAGGCTGCCTGGTTCATTTCTACTCACACCAAACAATGTACGGTAGTGTGGACAGAAAATACAGCATACAAAAACCAAATTAAATTAATTAACAAAAAGCATGCGAAATTATGAACTCACATAATCATGAAGAGATTGAAAGAACTCATCCATGCTGAATGGGTAGAGTCCAAACATGTTGGTGAAGGTAATCAAAAACTTCCATACCTGAAATTGATAGGAATGCATGTAAATCACAGTGATAAGAGAATAAAACATGCACAGCTAGTTTCATATTGTTTTTCGAGTGAAGACAACACTCATCAATATATTATTGTTAAAAAAAATACATTTAAAGTGGGCATTCCCGCCCTGTCCCACCTAATTTTGAAATGCTACAATCCTATAAGAGAGTTTAGTTTCAGTCCTAACTGAATATGAAACAAGCATAGCTCAAAATATAAGGCAAGCATAGGAAATTACTTAATACAAAGGTAAAAATATGATGTGATTATTCGTGATGGAAATTGTTGCTGTAATGGATTAGACAAGACACAGAATTAAAATTTGAAGCCATTCCATCACAATGAGGCTTTACTTTATTATTTAAGAAAACGCTGAAACATGACTAGGTAAAAGTTTAAAATATATATCCAAACACCTACAGACCACTTCTGAGCTAGGAAGTATTGGTGCGGATGCGCAGTACGGGGACACGGAAATTCGGCAAATTAAAAAATATGAGGATTCGGTTCAGAGTGATACGGCAGATATTAAAATATTAAAACTATATTATATATAAATAATACATTAACCAGCCCATTTGTAAGCCAACTAAAAGTAAACTAAGCTAAACTATATAATAATACATTAACCAGCCCACACAAAACCCTTCTTCAATTCAAATCGTAGCCCCTCTAACTCAAAGTCGGCATAGAAAAAACACGTTGAAACTTGGGTTTCTCCAAATCGCAGAAGGGGAAAACACAAAACCCTGCTTCAATCATGTTCGATCTTCTTCAATCATGCCGCTGCCTAGCCTATCCAGCGACGCCACTGCCTCTCCAGCGACGCCACCACCTCAACCCTAAAACACGAAACCCTAAAAATATAAAACACAAAGATCTGCTGACGGCCGATCAACATCAGGCAGCCGCACCCGTGCGCACTCGCGCACCCCCATACAGCAGTTCGGCATGTTGGTGACGCACCCCTGCTTTGTAGCTTCTGAGTAAAAACAATACGGAAAGTGCACAATAAGTCACCTAATTCTATTTCTACACATTGGCACCAACAAATGACTTGCGCAAAGCGTGCAAGGCCAGAATGACAAAAAATGATAAAAAAACATTCATCAGTTGTTTTGATATACAATAAATTCCTATAATAGGGAAGAATGAATATAATTAAATATTGCTTCAGTCACAGTCTTTTTTCCCCTGAACTATCAGAAGTGTTTAAATTGAAATGTATATACTAGCTAGAATTTAGGAAAGCAGTCGGAATATTGATGAGAAATATATACCATCAGAAAGTTAGAAATATTCTCCTCGGATTCCGTCCAAGGTTGAGTAGCAAAGGGCCGTTTTAACTGCACCGATTTAGGAGGGAAGTCACTTAAGTTATCTGCCAGCACAGAAAGCATATAAACTATGTTCAGAATCACACAAAGATAGCAGTGTAGTCTGATTTCTAAGCATACGATGAACTCAATAAAGAAATCATGTGCAAACCTCTGAACATATCAAGTCGTTGCAGTGTACTGTGTCCTAGAGCAGTTATAGAAGTCAAACCAAGGCTTGATGCAGCTAGCTCCATTAGTTCTAAACGCCCATCTTCGATGAGTTCCGTATCTCCCTTAGCAATTTTGCGAGCCTTTGCTCTTTCATTTGCAGCTTTAAGTCTTGCTTCTTCCTTGGCTCTTCGCATTTCTTCTTTTTGTCTAAGTTTCTCAGCCTAAACTCATAAAACCAGAAAAGCATACATATTAATAACTGCTGACCTTTTACTTTATTTGATACTAGAACCAGCAAGCATACTTCATTGTTATTGAAGCATGGACAAAGACATAAGAATGTACTTTCAATTGTAATATATTTGCCAAACAGGTGAAAACACCAAACCATTATTTTTGCTTCCAAAGTATTACTGCAGTACTTTAAAGTATGTTTCTTTTTAATTTGTGGATTAGCTATTTATGAGACCTATGAAACTCAATTATCTTAATTATCACATGGCAATCCTACATAAATTATGAAAATTCAGTTGAACTACAATTATTCTTTAATGAAATGGTGACTTGATTAACCACTGTACTGTACTACTGATCCTAGCACACCTCAAATTCGTCTAAGCAAGGAGCTTTTTTAGTGAGGAAATCATAATCGCCACCTAAGCTAAGACCACTAGGTTGACCTTACAGACAATGAAATCCTTTTGAAGACATGTATTGCAGGATAATAACTTACTCTTTGATGTTCTTTTTGCAAAAACTTCTCCCTTCGCTCACTTTCACGTCGTTGCTCCCTTAGTAATCTTTCTTGTTCACGCAGCTTCTCACGTAATATCCTTTCTTCTTCTTTTCTTCTTTCACGATCAAGCCTCTCCGCTTCCCTTCGAATCTGTTCTTCTCTCTGCAAATTGCATTTTAGTTAGCCATGTAGTTCAATCAAGGTTTAAATCTCGGATATCCATCACATTTCATCTTGGAGATTTTAGATACTCAAATCTCGTATCGGAAGAGACCTCGGACGAGATAGATCTAACTCAGGTGTTTGTCTCGGAGTTTCATCCCGGGTCTTAAAGTTCATATCAATACCATCTCAGGTATATGATATGTTACATTTTTATGAATACAACAACAACAACAAAGCCATATATCCCAAACAAGTTGGGGTTGGCTAGATATGGAACCCAAAATTAAAATAAAATAAAATTAATAATAATGATAATAATATATATAAGGGTTTAAAATAACCAAACGGATAAAGAGTCGCCTGATAAAGTTTTTTTTTAAATAATAATAATAATAATAATTAAGTAAAAAGGTTCAATAAAGGTGAAATAAAGTCTAAAACGGTAATAAAAGAAGTAAAAAGGTTATATGTTACATTTTTATGAATGCTACTACAAAAATATTAACTTATATTCGAATTGCAAAATCACTCCATGGTAATTAATCTACGAAGGAACGTTCATTTTATAAATCATAGTATGCTTAAACTTTAAAAAAAAAAAAAAAAAAAAAATAGATTATATAGCTTACAATTTATAACCATGAACATGAATTATTGTTAAGACATAGAACATAAAAGAAATCCAAAACACTTGAACGTAAGAACATAAAATACATACTTTCATAAGTAACATGCATGTTTAAAAAAATGTCGAATATGAAAATCCTAAAGTTTGTAGAACATATATGAATATACGATATATTCATATAACCTGCAAAATATACACAAATTTAAATATTAAACATGATTATTTTCAAGTCTAATATTATAATACAAGCAAAAAGAACATCATGGTAAACAAAAATAAATTTTGGTTTTAACCAGCTAACTAGCAAAAAGAGTCATTAATATATTTTAGAATGTTATTCATCAAGTTACTCGAGATGTGACTCACATGCCTGGCATGAGGTTAATCAATTTAAAGAATTTTTTAGGGTTAATTATAGCAATTAAAAGAGAGGGGTTCACTATTAAAATAGCAGAAGATTATAGCGGCTAGATTTGAGTTTTTTTAAATTAATGTTTTGGATCAGGCACAGGTTTAAATTTTAGCCTGAAAAAAATCAAAAATTCGGCCAACATTACATTATCCCATCTTTGTTGATATATTGTGTGATACTGCCATATCTCAAACGATATACTTGAAGCGAGATTTACAGCAAGATTTGTTGTTTCATTTCGGGAAGAGATCAAAGTGAGATCTCGGATGAGATATCCGACGATATTTCCCAAGATCTGAAATAGTGAGTTCAATTATTGAACTTGAGCTGGTACTAAAGTGAAAATAGAACCTTTTTGTTTAGAATATCTTGCTTATCCATCTCTTTCCTAGCACATTGCTCATAATCTTCAACTTTGTCTTGAAGTCCTACATCATTGATCTACACAGCCAGAAAAAGGAGGTAAATACAAGCATAAGCAAGTAAATATGTTTGCAAGAATCAATATACCTTCTGTTTTCTCTCTAATTGAGAAGAATCATTGCCTAGGAGGACCTTCTTGCGAATCTTATTAGATGAGTGTGGATCTCTTGATATGTCTTTGTGTAGGCCAATATGTACGCTGGTTGGACTATTTGTAACTGAAGAATTATGTATACGGGAATAGGCCTGCTTTTTATATGGCTCAGGCCTGGTAGATGGCAGCATGTGTGGTACCTGGTAATCATGTGGAACCCTTACAGCAGTCTGATATAGGTTAATAGCTACGAAAGTGTCAGATAACAGCTCAAGTAAAAAAGAAAAAGAAAATTGTATATGAGTACAGCAATAACCTTGATTGGCACTGTATTGTTTCTTTCAAGCAATTGGCTGATGTAGGTTCCCCTAAGCTGGTTCTGCTGTGGAGTCATGACTGTTTCAAAGAAAAAGAAATTTTTATTTGCAACGGTCCCTTGATACACAAAACCGTGGTGTCAAGTAAAGAACAGCATATCAGACGATGCAAACTTATATAAAATGGAGATTAATCACACACAATACTCTGGTTAAGCTTCACTAAATTATATAAACGAGTGAAATTTTTCATCAGGGGTCATGCTGGTGATAAATAACCTACATAAATGAGTGAAAATTTATATCAGGAGTCATGCTGGTGATAGATAACCTTCTTGCTCAAATTAAATCGAAAAAATTTATTCAATAAAGTAAGACTGTGAAACAAAAATATATTCACACAGATTTGAAAACAGACATCATGCCATGATAAACAGTCTCCCAATTATTTGCAAAACATGTCCCGGGCAACAGGTTGTGTTTCATAAATATGCAAAGAAGTAGCCTCATATTGAAGCGTATAATCCTAGGCTAGGGGGTACAGTATCTAATTTGTTTCATGAGAAAAAAGCAAACCCTTAGTCCTACTTTGATCCTCAGACATTAATTTTTAGACCGTACAAAGCTACTGATCATATGCACTTTCATGGCGTACGTCCTGACATTATAATGTACGAATCTCAAAATTATCAATTGAACGAAGGAATGTAGAACAGAAAATTTTTGACTACAATGCAGTGTTATTTTTGGCATGCTTTCTAGAGTTTTAGCACACAGCACGGTGAATGCCATGACTATTATAAATACTGCGAATTTATCAGAATTAATCGAACAAGAGTAATAAAATTTATATTACGTTATTTTTGGTACGTTTAATTTATTTTTACATTTATGTAGTTATCTGATATATTCACCAGCTATAAAAGTTATAAACTGAATCATATGACAACCTGCCCTGGTATATCTACAAGCAGAAATTATGTACCACTACATAAGTAATTATATAAAGTATTTGAAACCATGATATATTTATATTTGCACCTAATGCAAATAAAATTTCCAATATAAAATTCATTTACCTTTACAACATATAAAATGCTAATAAGTCTCTAAAGAGTTACAATAATATTTCTATGATAAAAAATTGAAATGCATGAATTTGCATTGAGAATATTGCATAAAAATAATTTAAGTTTTCATAGTCAATTGGTACACACATTAGGCCTTCGAATGTAGAAAAAATGGTATTTTAAAAAATAGTCCTCGGCAATTTGCAAAACAGAATTAAAAACAAATTGAAATGTCAACTATTATAAAAAATAAATACCACTTATTATGTTTTTTTGGATCATTAAAAAAACAAAATTTTGAAAAAATAATAGTTGAGAAAAAGAGAGCTTTTTTCAGTGCGGATCGTGCACCACCTGTATCATTTGATGCATTTTTCATGTATGTCATGCCATCATACACTGTGCCATGCATTTGGCGCATGCCACTATGCACCTTTCACAGTTATGCTATTAAGGTTAAAGCGTAATAAGTGATCCAATCAACTAAAATACTTACTCGAGGCAGCAAATTCTAGACTTAATTAGGCAATCTAATATTAATATATAACAAATATAAGGGATCCAAGTCACTGCCTACAAAAGATTGAAGGGAAAGAAATAAAATTAATTAACAAGTAATAAATAAGAAAATAGTTCAAGAGAAAGGATGATATAAGAAAAAAGACGGTGAAACACAAGTAGAATCATTCCAGTGAACTTATAATATAACACTTCCATAGTATGATAGTTTTCAAATTACCATGATATTATTTGTATGCAAATGAAATTACTAATCATTCACTCACTCGTACGATGTCAATATCATACCAACAAACACCAAGATAAGTATAAAACAAACAGCTAACAGCAAAAACAATGTTGATTTTATCAGTATTTCAGCATTGTAAAGTGTAACTTAAGTTAGACACAACAGGCTACGACATTAGCACCACATATTTCTATCAGTTGCATCTTGCTTTATGAGATTCATATCCCTAAAGTTCCGTTAGTTAATTATCGCCCAACGCAACTTTACAATCACGCGTGAACATGGCGTTAAACAACTCTAAAAACATAGAAGTGCAGTAACAAAATATAGTAATTGATCATCTAAGAGCGTCTCCAGCAGCTCAAAGGGATGATATCCAGTTCCTGAATATTTCCCGCTTAATATTAAGGGGATGCCCCAACAGCATGGCGCCTATTTAATAGGCATCCAACACTGGGCGCCTATTTAATAGGCGTCCAACACTGGGCGCCTATTTAATAGGCGTCCAACACTGGGCGTCTATATGTTAAGCACCCAAATTATTACACATTTATCGCTATTCAATACGAAACGTTCCGTTCACTTTTTTTTCAGTTTTATTATACAACAAATACTCTTTCAATTCAGAATAATGCAGCATCCCTCTGTTTTATTCAATGTACCACTGCCACGTGTACATTGTGTATTAAACAGTCCATTTTTTTTTTATTGATTAATTTTCTGGATGCCTATTTAATAGGCACTCAGGGCCAATTCTGAATTCTGTATTGGCCCCTGAATATTCAGCTGAATAATCAGCCAAATTTAATCTGTTGGAGGAGAGCAGTCATTCACTTCTGAATATTCACGCTGATAATAGCCTTGTTGGAGTTGCTCTAACCATATCCAAATACTGAATAGGAAAATGAAGTATTTTATCAACTAGCTCTAGTGTACACAGCTCTACCTAGGCTTTCATGAAATCAAGCAAACATGACTTTTACAAGCAACAATTATCAGACATCAGTATCCAGCTTGTTGAGACTAGGAAAATTACATTACGTAAAGTAACAAGTAGGCTAATAATATGTGCGGAAAATTACAAAAATACAAAAGTGATACCTATGGGTGCACCAAAAGCACCAGGAGGCAAAGGCTCGAACTCCACTCCAAGAATTGGGCCATCCTCTCTTAGTGGCTGCCCAATCTGCGCTTCGACCATTGCAATAATTCTCAACTCCATAGCTGAAAGCTGAGGTGAAGCAACGGGTGGAGCCTCATAGACCACCCTTCTTGTTTGCCCACTACTCGAGTATGAGCTACTAGCCTGACCCACAGCATTGCTTTCTTCTTCCAATCTTATTTTCTTATTTGGCTCCACTTTACGATCCTTGAGCCTTCTATGGCAAAACCACATCTGTATCTGCCTATCTGAAAGCCCAATCTTTTCTGACAGCTCCGCCCTCGTTGATTCAGATGGGTACGCCTCGGCTAACCACGACAATTGCAGAAATCAAAACCGTACGCAAATCAACAGAGAAACAAATCCTAGCATCAAAATGAAAATGGAAAATCAAACCTGCGTAGCACTGCTCGAGAACCACCAACTGATACGGGGTCTTCATCTCCCGCTTACGCTTCTCGCCCGTAGCCGGATTATTCTTCTCCTGCGGCGTCGAACCGTCCGCTCCAGCGCCGGAATCCATCTCAAACTCGAAACCCTAATTTCAGATCTAGGTTTGTCCTATCTTCCTATCTTTTCATCAGAAGAGAGGAAAATAGAAATAAAAATAATGATACGCTTTCTACATATCAAGCGTGTATAAATAATTTCATTGAATAGAAATATTATTAGAAGATAAAATCGAGAAAGTTCAATAGCCGGTTCGATCAGGATTTTTGATTTTGATTCGTGCTTATTGTGAGTTGCGATTTGGGCTTGAATTGAATCGGGTTTGATAGGTTGCATATTGAAAAGTGATTTGAGTAGAATTCGAGATTGTAATCTTTTGTGATTATTATTTTCAATTTGGATGCAGATAGATTGGAAACTGAATGTACGGAGAAGAAAGCGGGGAATATTACTCATTCCTTGTGCTATTTACTAACTACAAAACTAGCTTATTTGCTTTTGGGTGAGACGGGAGGAGTTTGAAAAAAATAACATCCTCTCCTAATTTTACCGGATGATTATATAATGTTTAGTTGCAAGGGGAAAAAATTGATGTCTTCATTGATTGAATCATTAATTGATATTGATACTTAATTAATGGCAGAATACATAATTTTACCGAATTACCACCGTTTAAACCTCAAAATTCATGAAAACCTTGAATTTTAATTTTGAATTTTGACATTCTTAGCTTTTAAAACAAAACTCCCTTTTAACCTGAAATTGTTCTAGTCTATATACATGGATTTCTCCCACTATCTATATTTTCAATCTAGGTTATATTGTATTTGTTCTCAATTAAGCATCGTTAATTTTATATTACTAAACTTCAAAAATGAATAACTCAAATTTGTTATTGTCGGTAAATCTATCGTATGGATTATGCTTTGTAAAGCGATGTCATATATGCAAAATTCATATTTTAAAAAGTTGGTCATTCTAACCGTAAAGAAGGGAAAAAGGAACTCTATTGATAGATCAAAAGTATTCATTGAAATGTTTTCAATTACACTTGACATAATCACATTTTAAGGAAGAATTTTGAATGCATTTCAACGTGGAAGACGGACTTCGTTTTAGATGGATGTTTTTATCTACATTTATCAAACATACACCTTCCACACATTCATCTCTTTACCCATTACATTACTTCATCCATCCATTCACAGACCCACAAATTTAAATTCATTTACTATATGCACTTTTTCTCTTCGCTTCAGATAAAAGATAGATCAACGGGAATGATATAGAATGATTACAGAGAAAGCAATTGTATTGTAATAAAATGACTACAGAGGAAACAGTTGTATTGTAATGGAAAGAGCTTTTTGTATTATGATCGATTAAACTGAAATGTACAATGAACTGTAATATAAATACATGCTTAGTTGGGCTAAATGTCTGAGGCCTACAATGTTAATAATAATGCGGTAGAATTAAATTGGGGATAGCAGCACGAGAGATACTCGTGCCCCCATATACAAAAGAGAATACCGGTAACAGCCGTATATTTATTTTGTTTGCCCCTCTCAAAAAATTAGGGTTTTCCTCTACGAACCGAAACCCTAGTTTGTGCTCCAAAAAGAAAATTGCGGAGGCTATCTGTATCAACATGAAGATTCAAGTGAAAATGAGAAGTTGTAGGATGAGCTGAACCTCTTGGAGCAACAATCATCAGTATGCTGAGTCGCAAGTGATTTAGATCCAAGTGAAAAGGGAAGGTGTAGGATGAGTCGAACCTCTTGGAGCAATGGTAATCAGTATGCTGAAACCCTAATTTGAGACATCAGATCTGAGCTTCTGGTACCTTGACTCTCTTGCGAACTGGAAATCAGGTTGTATGGTTCTGAAACTCTTAATTCTCCTCTTAATCGTGTGAAATTTCTGGCTGTAAGTGCCTTGGTGAAAATATCGGCCCTTTGATTATATGTAGGAATATAATTTACTAGTAGATTCTTCTTTTGCACATGTTCATGCACGAAATATATATCTATTTCTATATGCTTGGTTTGTGCGTGTTGAACTGGATTTGCTGTCATGTAAATAGCACTTTGATTGTCACACCAGATTATAGGTTGTGTACTAGATAGCAAAGTCAATTCTTTCAGTAGTGATTGTAGCCACAAAAACTCTGTTGTTGTACTTGCCATACTCCTGTATTCAGCTTCAGTGCTGGATCTGGATATAGTAATTTGCTTCTTTGAACACCATGAGATTAAGTTGTTGCCAATGTATATGCAATAACCTGTTACTGACTTTCTGTCATCACAATCTGCTGCCCAGTCAGCATCACTGTATGCTACTATGTTCAGGTCTTTGCTAGCTTTAAGTGTTAGTCCAAACTTGATAGTGCCCTTTAAATATCTGAGAATTCGCTTGACAGCTTTCCAATGCTCGTCCAGTGGATTCTGCATAAATTAAGACACTTTATTAACACTAAATGCAATATCAAGTCGTGTTATGGTTGCATATTGAAGTGCACTCACAACACTTCTATATTGTTTAATGTTATCTATTGCTTCCCCCCTGTTTTTGGTATAATGTTGACTGGCAACCATAGGAGTAGGTTGAGGTTTAGCTTCATGCATGTTGACTTTGACTAGTAGTTCAGAGATATATTTCTTCTGACAGAGATGTATTTCTGAATTTGATAATCTCTTTACTTCAATGCCCAGAAAATTGATGGAGAACTGTTTATGTAAGTATTTTGTTAGCTCCAGAATCTCCTCATTGTTGTTTCCTATGGTAATTAAATCGTCCACATATATCAATGTATAAATAGTAGATGTTTTACATATATTTATAAATAATGATGAGTCAGATTTAGTAGAGGAGTAGCCCAGAAAATTGAGTGTTGATTTGAGTCTTTCAAACCAAACTCTAGGAGCCTGCTTTAGACCATAGATAACTTTCTTCAATTTGCAAACATGCACTGTATTTTGTGTGAATCCTAGAGGCTGCTACATATAAATTTCCTCCTGCAATATACCATTCAAAAAGGCATTATTCACATCTAGATGTTTAATTTTCTAGTTATTACTTAATGCAATAGTAAGGACTAGTCTGATAGTAGAGGGTTTCACCACAGGAGAAAATGTTTCATTAAAGTCGAAACCATACTCTTGTGTAAACCCTTTGGCTACCAATCTAGCCTTATATCTATTAATTGAACCGTCAGGATTTTTATTTAGCTTATAGATCCATCTACATGCTATAATATTCTTATTGTTGGGTGGATGGACCAGCTCCCAAGTATTATTCCCGAGTAGTGCGTTATATTCATCCTTCATTGCAGCTCTCCAGTTTTCATCTTTAATGGCTTCATGGAAGCTGTTTGGCTTATCATTATTCATATCAGCAATGTATGTCTTTGGTTTAAAAATGCCACTTTTGGCTCTGGTTATCATGTGATGGCCAATTTGAGATTATGGAGGATTGATTGGCAAGGCAGGTTCAGTTTGTTCATTGTTGTTGCTATTTGAATTGCTCTCTTCATTATCATTAACTTGCTGATTACTCTAAGCAGTATTTGATAATCTTGTTGTACTTTATGATGTAGCAGGTGACTGCATGGCGTGGCTGGGAGGCTCTGAGCTGTCAGTTGGTTGAGTATCAACTCTCTAATAGTTATTCTGAGCATCAGCAGCCTCAGCACTGATCATTTCTTCCCATACATTACCAAGGATTGGAAGTTCAGGTACACACATCTTCGAGTTGTAAACTTTGCTAGATGTTTTCATATCAGTTTGTTTAAATGGAAATATTTTCTCATCAAACACTACATGCCTACTTATATATATTCTACCATTTGAGTCAATGCACTTGTAACCCTTCTGGTTATTACAATATCCAATAAAAGTACAAGGTTTAGATCTAAAATCAAATTTGTTGGCATTATATGGTCTAAGATAGGGGTAGCACAGACATCCGAAAGGTTTTAAACTATTATAGTCTGGTTTAACACCGTATAATTTCTCTAAAGGACTCATGTCATTTAATGTTTTGGTTGGCATTCTATTAATTAAAAATACTGTTGAATTAAAAGATTCTGGCCAAAACTTCAATGGCAATTAAGCTTGAGCTAAAAGTGTTAAACCAGTTTCTACCAAGTGTCTGTGTTTCATTTCTACTAAACCATTCTATTCAGATGTATAAGGACAAGTTATCATATGCATAATCCCTTTTTCATTAAAGTAATTAGCGAGAGGTTTGAATTATGATCCCCCATCTGACTGTATAATTTTTACAGTGTTGTTGAATTGATTTTCAACAAAATTTACAAAATGTTTAACAATATTTTGTGTATCAGCTTTTGACTTGAGTAAATATAACCATGTATATCTACTGTATGCATCAACAAAGGATACATAATATTTGTATCCGAACCCAGAATTTATGGGTGCAGGACCCCATAAATCTATAGCAATCATCTGTAAAGGCTGTGTATAAATGGTAGTAGAGTTATTAAACGGTAATTTATGATTCTTACCCA
Source organism: Allium sativum (assembly GCA_030737875.1). Classification (NCBI taxonomy): domain Eukaryota; kingdom Viridiplantae; phylum Streptophyta; class Magnoliopsida; order Asparagales; family Amaryllidaceae; genus Allium; species Allium sativum. Next base: position 456,219,217 of record CM060920.1, on the reverse strand, counting down.
TTTGACAAAACTTGCAAATATAGGGTAAATCTATATTACCATAGGGTATCTTATTATCAAGAAGTATTTTTTTACGACATTAGCATTAGGGTGACCTAGTTTATAGTGCCATAGATCAAAAATTGAACTATTATCACTAGCATTATTCATTTCATAAACATTGCAACATGCTACAGAACTTGTACTGTCATTATAGTTTACAATATTAAACTTGTAAAGGCCTCTAACGACATCACCCAGCAAAATAATATCTTTCGCCAGTATGTCTCTAACAAAACAATGTGTGGGAAAGAATTCAAAATATACATTGTTATCTCTAACGAATTGTGACACACTGATTAAATTCTTCTTGATTTTAGGAACCCTTAATAAATTGTGTAAGAAAATTTTCTCTTACCATGTATACTGCCTTTACCTATGTGTGAAATACTTATGCACTTACCATTCCCCATAGATATAGATTTGTTACCTTTGTATTCTCTATTACCAAGGTTAAGATTTTCAAGATTATTGGTGATATGATTTGTAGCACCCGAGTCTAGATACCAACTGTCATCATTTATATGATCCGCTCTTGCATTTTCACTTGAATTTCTTGATGATTCAGGTTGAACAGCGGCATCACTTTGGGCCTGTGCAAGGTTGGCACTGGGGTTCGATCCTCTCTGAGTTGTATTCTGGTTCATTGCGAAGTTTGCATTGAACCTGAAGAAACATCTTGGTGCTGTGTGTCCAACCTTTTCACAGATCTGACACTTTGGCCTATTATTATTGCTACTCCACCTGCCTCTTCCTCTTCCTCTGGTTGGTTGGCCACCTCTCTGAAAGGTTTGCTCATTCTTGAAATTCTGATTTTTGTTTCTTGAATTGCTTGTAGCATAGTTAACATTGAACTCACTTTCTTGAGTTCGTTTACTTTCAAGTCTTGCCTCATGAGATAAAAGAACAACATGTACATCATCTAGTGATGAAAATTCCTTTTGTGTTGCGATAATAGTGTCGACTGCTTCATATTCTTCAGATAACCCACTCAAGATACACAGTATTTGTTCAGAATCTGGTAGTTTATGTCCTGCAGCGTCTAGCATATCGCATATAGATTTAACTTTACTTAGATACTCTCTCATGGGTAGATTATCCTTCTTTATTTTATGCAGTTGCCTCTTATATAGCATAACCTTGGCATAAGATTGATTATTGAAAGACTTTTCAATGGTTTGCCATATTTCTACAGCAGACTTGCATCCGATAACTTGTGGTAATAGTTTTTCACCTATTGATGATAACAACCAGGCAGAAATTAATCTATCTTGCCTATGAAATTTACTGTAATCTTCATTTGGAATGATATTATTATCCTTATCAGTAATGAGCTTTTGTGGTGGTACTATGGTACCCATAATAAAGCCTTCCAAGCCATATCCTTGTATAGCAGTTTTGATCTGCAATTTCCATAAGAGATAGTTGTTTTCATCAAGTTGAATTGTAATCAATTGTGGTTGTGGACTAACTATAGTCTTTATCAAATTATCTGCAGTTGTTCTTGCATTAGTTGACCCAATAGATGGATCGGATGTAGCTGAAGAATTGCCACCATTTGCCATGATGATGACTCAGTGATCAAAGATCAAACAATCGACCCCCAAGAATTGTCTATCTAGAGGAAAACAGAGTGCACAAGACACACTGCTGCAATCAAATACCTGAGAATGATGATAACTCTCTGACTCAGGTTGCTGGTAAGGTACAGTTGTGTTGAAACATTTTCTTGACTTCTTAACTGGCTTTCTTGGTGAGATTTCTATAACAGTTGGTCACTACCGTGATGCAGCCACCAGATTTGCGCAGGGGAGGCACAAAAATGTGTGCAGCTGTGTATAATCTTGGTCAGGCACAACACACAACAGTGATTAACTTTCCACTCCAATGATGAGAATTTTATGAGGAGGGAAAACACCACAAACTCCACTTATGATCTTGAATAAGAGGAGATATTTGGATCAATCAAGCCCAGGATAATGGTTGCGGTTAAGCAACGGTGGAATGCTCCGATACCAAGATAAAAGATAGATCAACAGGAATGATATAGAATGATTGCAGAGAAAGCAATTGTATTGTAATAAAATGATTACAAAGGAAACAGTTGTATTGTAATGGAAAGAGCTTTTTGTATTATGATCGATTAAACTGAAATGTACAATGAACTATAATATAAATACATGCTTAGTTGGACTAAATGTCTGAGGCCCACGATGTAAATAATAATGCGGTAGAGTTAAATTGGGGATAACAGCATGAGAGATACTCGTGCCCCCATATACAAAAGAGAATACTGGTAACAGCCGTATATTTATTTTGTTTGCTTCAAAATACGATACTTGTCCTAAAACCAAATTATATGCCTTGTAAAATAAACTCACCTTCGAATTGGACCAACTTTTCAAATCGGCTACTAATAAAAAGAAGGGAATAAAAAATAACTAGTTTTTACAATACAATGTGACAGTTTTCAAACAAAACCACGAAACCTCGCATTCATGCACTCATCAATAAATAAACAAATAAGGGAAAAAACTTCCAATTAAATTATTCATATTTAAAATAGATTCAAATAAAAGAGTTGTACATAAAGTTTCAAAACTAGGTTTAAGGCTACCACAACCACGAGTAACGATAAACCAAAAAATTGGTGAATAATTTATAACTTTTTTGGTCAATATTAACATTCTTTTTGAAGGCGTCTTCTAGTTTGCTGCCGATTTGGAAATTTAATTGATTTTGCGTAAACCATAATTTTTTTTGAGAGGAATAAATAAATTTATGCCACTAGAGTGCTCGTTTAGGTTGTTTTATATTTGCATCATTCAGATATGCAAAACCGCATTACTAATTCTTCATTCAATTATGCATAATCGAGCAAAGTGGGTGTTTGCAGTGTTTTATCCAAACTAAATTTAATAACTATTTAAGTGGTGTTAATGATAACTTAGGTTTGTGTAGATAACAACATCAATTTATATTGAGAAAGAAAATAAACAATCATTCTGAAATGGACGATAATCCTACTTGAAAAAAAAGACAATCTTTCCATAAAGAATGTTCCTTTCCGAAAAATAACACATACTTTTCCAATTCGAGAAAAATTTATATACAAAAATCATAGTTTCTCTTTGAAAGGCATTCTTTATATATTTTTTTATAATGCTTGTTTTAGCTAAAATTTGTCCTAAATCCCGTCAAAAAACTATATAGAGCTAAAAATTTCATATATAATTTTTTGTTGTGATGTTATGGAAATTATAGTCTTTGATTCTCGAATTATGATGGTTTTAGCTCGTCATTTCAGATCGAAACAATAGAAGAACGATAGAAATATGCAAAAATAAGAAGAATAGGAAATGAGGCCAATTAATATACTGGGCCTCCCCGGTTTCAGAAACTTTCACCGGAACCATCTTATTCCCAATTTTTTTCCCTGTCGTACCCAGACCTATCACAGGCCGAGGCTATATTGTAGATGTTCAATTATGTATACGTCCGCTTTGAAGATGTTATATTGTTGTTTTCATGCTAGATCAAAAGAATATATAATCACAATCTTGAAACTCAGTCAAGAATTATAACGACAACAATTCCTCGTGTATGTGAAACAAAAAAGCCAAGTTCTCTTTGTTGTTGTATATTGACACATACTTACAATTCTAATAGGTTGGTAATGGGCCTTAGGGTTATCAGTATTCTCCAATGGATTAGCACTGATCCATGAACTTTAATGTTCTCCCTCAGTTTCTTCAAGATATGTTGTTGCTTCAAGTATTAGTCATTTCTAAATGTTTCTAAGCAGTGTCCCTCAACATTTTCATCGAGAATGATGACTTAGGATGAATGCCATCTATGGATCTGTCAATCTAAGCATCTTGGCAATTTTCCTATTATTTTTTTCTTCTTACCATGCTTTGTACTCAATCCTCTTAATTACAGCATACATTCCTTCATTATTTCTAATACTGATATCATTGTTTGTAAAATCTAGTATCTTAATCTCGTCTCTATTGAAAATTCATTTATCCTCCTCGACTGCTTTATGGAAGTACCTTTCTTGATATCATAACAAATCTCCTTTGATGCATGCTTCAAAGAACTCTCATATCTCTCCATCTTGTTTCATCTCTTCTCCGTCGCATGTTGTAGACCTTTAAAAATTAATTATATATATCACCAAATCGCCTCTAAGTGAATGGGGACCAACCTCATTGATGCCTCCTTCGTCCCTTTGAGGTCGCTAATTCGAGGGTTTATTATTTATATTCCGAGCTTCCTACTGGTTCTTTAAATACTGAAATACTTTATTTATAATCAACTCCTTACCATATCATTCAATTGTCTACGCTAGCATGTGGGTTTCATGAAAGTAACAGTACTTCCTAGTTCTTCACTTTTCCTTTGTCACTTCCTTCATAATTGGCTTGCCATACCTAATTGAGTTTTAGGTTGCTACGTAAATATTTCCTATCGAGTTCATCAACTCCGTATATTTATCATACTGTGTGAACTGAAAGCATTATATGTATGGTCTTCCTTCATGCCCTATGTAGATTATTTTTCCCGTTATTAATATTATTTTCATTCCCACTACAATTGCCCTTTTTAGTGATTTCATTATATTTTATTGAGCTACTTAGTTCTAGTAGTCTTGCAACAATTAGCATGTCCTTCGTTGCCACATCTTCCATGTAGATAATTTGTTTAGCATTCTTATAAAAAAAAGTCTTCTAGTGTAGTTGGCTTCTTTATAGTAATCTGCCTCTCAAAGTTTGCATCTTTGCCAACTCTGCCAACCAAACCCATCAGCGAAAGATCGTATTATGGATTACTCGCTTCATAGCAATAACGTTAAAATATATTTAAATAACATTTTAATGATTTTCTTTATTTTATGCCTCACATTAGCCAACAAAGTTACATCCTTCGGTAGTTTAGAATGTAGCCTGAATCAGCTTTAAAACTTGCTAGTCAACCAATCATAAGCCGGTTGGACCACAACTCAAGCTCGAACTTAAGCCTGTAGAACCACATGGTCCTCGATCCCTCCAAAAATGAAAGAAAACACCTACACTTCACAAAATCATTAGTTAGGCACTATATTTCAATCATACCTAAGCAATTGTTGTACAAGATCTATTAGTCCATTATATAATGGCATGGATAATGTTGTGAATCTCTGTGGATATCACAACGCTTAAATGCCCATAGTGTAGATGTAGTCTTTGAATCATCCAGGTGATTCCCTCTTTGAAATAATCACTATATCAAAAGATTAATGATTTCTTCATTTCGTTCGATCCACCCTTAACTGCAATCATCGGCGATTGTAACATTCTGCGTTTTTAAATAATTAATTGAAATGAATTTAATTAATAAAATTTGGAAACAATGAAAAATGGACATTTCGCAAATATTAGAATTTGAGAATGAAACTTTTACCATTGTATTTATAGAGATTTTCTGATAGACTTTTATATATAATGTTCTTCAATATGAGGTCAAATGGAAAAGTTACGACCGTTTAAAGTTTTAACATCGAAAATAATACATACATACATACATGTATATATATATATGTATGTATGTGTGTGTAACCTAAGCCAATTTAATACGATTGAAATTTAAATTCAAAATGTATATAAATGATAATAAATATGTAATCAAAAATAAAATCAGCTAAGATTTGATTAAGGATTAATAGCCATTAATGTACGTTATAATTATAATTAAATATGTAACCAAAAATAAATTCTGGAAATTTGGTTCGACAGTATTTTATATCGTATTTTTTTCCAGGCCATTCATTTAATAAAAATAAGTTTTCGGTCCACATATATATACCACTGCCTCTTTCCTTTCCTCTCGAGATCAAATATCTTTGTTGATAAAAAATTAACTTCTACTTTCGATTTGATTCAAGTTATTTTGATTCAAATCGGTGTGTTGATTTATCAAATCGCTGTGTAAATTCGATTCAAGTACATCTGAATCGATTGAATAAAATTTGATTCAGTTTTCGATTCCAGGTAATGTCAAATTCATTGTGGAGTATTAAACCTACGATTTTTAGGTTATTTGTTTTAGTTTATCAATTCTTTTCAGATTATCATATTTTTAACGTCAGATTCATTTTGATTGCTTCGTACAGATTATTATTTATGGTTGGTTGTTTTCTGATTTGGTTGTAGTAACATGAATATGGATATTGCAGATGGTCAGAGGTACACGTAATATTTTCTTTCTTGCTGTTATTAATGTAATTTTTGTGTAATGATAAATAATTTATCTTTTTTTGTTTTTCTTATAGTAGTCCAACTGACGTTCCAAGTGTTTCTTTATCTTCATTTGACAAGTTGTTCCAAGTGTAATGACAAGTTGTTTCTTTATCTTTATCTGACAAGTTGTTCCAAGTGTTTCTTTATCTTTCTTACAGTAATGTAATATAACTGACATAATATTTTCATTCGTGCAGGTTGTTCTTCCTTTTGTGAAAAAGATTAAAAAAAAATCTTTATCTAAAAAAGATAAAAATATATTTGTTATAAATTCATAAGTTATTACTCTAGAAACAAATTAATACACGCTAACTTGACAGTAAATTTATATATTTGTTGTATATTTGCACTTAGCTAACATGACAGCAAATGCTAAAACCAAAAAAACCAAAAATATAATTCGCCAAAGGCTTTGAAATACTGGTGACCCTATCAAACATGTCTGGATTGAATCCCAGGAACTTGGACGCAGGTGACTTTGTATGCTTCATGGTCCTCGTGGATACGTTAGTGCAGGATGGTTACTGCTCCAAAAATTTCCTGTAGAACATTGATCAAATCGAAGACCTTCAAGCTACATACCGGCAACCATAATAATTAAAAATAACACTTGATTCCTGGTTGGAAGAAAGTGCTTCAACAATCTCAACCGAAATCCACAGCCATGACCATATCATTAAAATTTATATAATGGCAAACCATTCGATACACATGTAGCAATAACAAACGGTTTATATGCAAACAAGAAAAGATGCTGAAACTTATGGTTTCAATAGAACAGACATGAACGCGATGTTCCATTTGTTTCGGTATCTGACATTGCATTCTTCAGCTCCAAATGTGAATTACATTATCAAAAAATAAAGCTCCATACACTAGACCAACCCGTATAGCCTTTTGAACACGGTATTACATCACATACAAGCTTGTTTACATATATCACTGTCTTTGAAACATTTTAGCTTTATACAATACACAAGAATAATGCTGTCAAATACCACTGTTTAAGACGGTACAATTATGAGTGCAGTTCTTTATGAGAGTACAAATACGTCTTTATATGCAAGCCTTTAAGCTGAAGAGCAGAATTTATCCACTGTCCAGCAATATGGCTCATCTTGTAAGACTGCAGATACGTAACTTGCTTTTATTCTATCAACATCTTCCTGTGGAATGCTTGCAATAAGATTTCTTCCTTATGCCAAATTTCTTAAGTTCATGATGACAAATAGTCCACAATCATATCTGTTGTAAGAAGAAAAATTTAGGGAGGTTAAATGAGAATAAAAAGTGTAAATAATATCATTTTAGTGGAGAAAAACTGAGAGAAAATGTGTTCACTATATCTGTGCTCTGCAAGTCTATGTGTTTCAAGAATGAAACATAAAATGAATGCTTGAGAAATCAACTAATAACAAGCTCGAGTTATTTTGAACAGAAAATAGGGCTTATCCTTATAATAAGCTGAAAATATTTCAGACATTTGAAGTCTAAAATTGTATGCAGTCAGATTGGAACACAAAGTTTTCCAGTTTGAAACTTATTCACACTATCCCTTCTTGTAAAATTCTATTCCAATAATAACTCAGGCTAAGATTATGAAAAGAGGGAGAACTATGATTAATTCAAATAGCAATGAACCTGATTCAATAGGGATTTATTCACCAGACTGCTAAATATTTGTTGTCACATTCTTACCACTAGACTTCACCAATGCTGACCCCGAGAACCGCCATAAACAATGTTCTAGGCTATGCACGCAAAAAAGCTACAAGGTGACTACTAACTATAAAGTTACATCAGCCTGACTGTAGAAGCAGTCGCGTCGACAGTGAAATTAATTTTTTTACTGATAAAAATAGTTCGAACTTACATAATTCCAAAGAAATTACATATTGCATACTTTTAGACTAAAAAGACTAGCTCTTAGTTACGTATACCAAGCATCCATAATCACACAAATTGTAAAGTTATGCCATCATATATAACATGATACCGCAATAAACGAGAAAGCCAGAAGGCAATTTCAATAAGCATGCAGCATGTGTTTATATAAAAAAAAGACTGTAAAAATGAAAATTCACCGTGTGCTCTTCTTTGAACTGCATCAAAAGAAATGTGTATTTGGTATGCTAAAGAAAAATGTGAACCTTCTTTTCTTGATGCAAGAATTTTGTTGAGGGAAGGCACAATTTTTAGAGGAAGCTCTTTATCAATTGAATTATGGTTATGATATTTGTTTTCTTATTGTTTATTTTTGTATATGCATTATTCTGGTGAGATGTTTTGTTCCTAGGATAGTTTCAGGTAGATACTGAACATGTTTGAGTGTTGGTTTTGATGATTAGAGTATTATAACACAGTTAATTACATGTAGCATATACAAACTCACTTCTGTAAATACAGTGCTTTGAAATATACTTGTAAAGTGATTCAAGTACAAATATACATTTTCGCTTTGTATTATGTTTGTATAAGATGATATTGTGCTTGTGGAAGATGTAATGGAGGCTGTGCTATGAAAAATTAGATGGAAAAATCATGAACAGAATGAAATATGTGCAGTTTGGTGTTTTAGAATGTACTTGTTTGCTCAAAGATTTGATGGTGTGAATTTTCCTTACAACCGTCTTTAATTTATATTTGGTTGACCTTATCTCACCAAAAGCAATAAGAATGAAACATAATAATAACTCAAACTTGTAAAACGTTAAAGAAAATAACTATAATTACCCATTATTCTGTTGAGCACACACTCCAAGCATAAGAAATATTGAATTTTTCATATTTTCTTTGCTTTCTTCATTTAGGAGATTCTTGTTTATTTCATTGACGACTTTTTGTTGTTTATTATAGTAAAAAGATTTTTAATGATTCATTAACATAGAAAAATTCAAAATTGAAAATGGCTTACAATTTTTATGGCTGCTTTTTGGTGTCTGCTGCTTATTCTTCCATTCCTTGATCGGTTGCACAGAGAATCATAAAGTGCCATGTTGACGTTTCAGGTTCAAATTTTAGAAGTGTCTAGTGTGCATCATCATGGACTGGGAATAACAACGTACAACATAGTGGATCTTGCAGTGCTTGTGTCATTACTGGAATAAACAATTTATTTCTGACATTTTCTATGTCAACATTAGCACCTTTTTGTTAAAAGATACAAATGTTGTGGTTAAACAAAACTTATTTATTAATGAATCATTAGATGTATGTCTAGAAAATTGATCTTACCGTCATGGTGTTATTTATGTATGTTAAGGTCGAACTATTATCCCAATTTTTGGCCACTCTAAACCAGAATCAATCGATAATCTGGACAAAAAACAGCACTAAAGTATTAAAATAATAAACATATTCGATAAAGCAATTAGATATTATTTTGATATGTTACAAATGACTGAGTAGTATTTTAATAAAATCAGAAAATCAATTAAACGGACATAGAAAACAAATTAGAAAATAAATTATTTGCATGATCAATTTATTTGAAGCAAAAAGGAAATGCTTGAACAAAACAATTCAAGGTATCTATTATATTGTTATGTCTTCAAGATGTGTTCAATAATACTATAATAATATTTTCAATAAAAAGTTTAGTTGTATATCTTTTGGTCCAATTGTTTTTATATGAAAAACATAAGTTAGTTAAAAAGATAAATGAACTTATTTTTTGGTGGTGTACTTGGTTTTGTATGAAAAAGATAAAAAATTGCATAAAGCATTTAAAATAATAAACATATCACATAAAGCATAATAGTTTATTAAATAAATATGTATAAGTTTTATGGAAAAACTTAAGTTGTTTAAAAAGATAAACGTATTTATCTTTTTTCTAGTTTATTAAATAAACTTTTGAAAATAATAAACATACTCCATAAAATGCAAAATAATTTTACAATCTATAGTAAAAATAATAATATTACGTACATGTTGTTGTATGGAAAAAATATTAATTGTTTAAAAAGGTAAATGTATTTATCTTTAAGTCTACTTTACTAACATAAAGTACTTTTCAAAATGATAAATGTAACATACCGTCTTTCGTCCACTTCAAGCTAGTAATTAGACCAACTCGAACCGTTCGAAATGACAGAATGTTATTAGCTTCTGAGGTAAATAGAATAAATCACAGAATTACAGACACAAAAAAACAGAATATCTTGCAGCGGAATAAATGAATTACACAATAGTAGTTCATGAAGCTACTAAAAAAAATCAAAACATATACATAATATCAGAGTTATAAAATTTAAATACAGCGGAAGTCTAAATACAACAATCCAATACAAAGGAGAATCCAGAATCAACAAATAGTGGTGATGTCTTCAACAATCTCCAGCTTCAAAATGTCAAATCTCAACGCTGCAGTACTCGATCTGACCCAAGCAATAATGCAAAACAAACAACTCGGATTAGGACTAACATTCTCATGGAAGTAAATCAACTCAAATGAAATGTACAATAAAATGCATTAGTGACTTAAAGGATGTTTGGGATCACCATCCTCAAAGGATCCGTTAAACTAATATCATATAATGTAATACGCGATTATGATAGTGTCAATATTTAAATATAACATATTAAAATAGCGTAAGAGGGATTACATTTTTACCCTTACACTGTTTATAAACATTGTCGTAAACATTGCATATAAAACATCAATAACGGTCGGTGGATAGGGGTGCGCCGCTATACGACAATGTCAAATCAAAATCATAGGGGCTCGATCAGGATAAATATGACAAGGCATCAAGGCAATACCCATCAGTAGATTCTATCGGATGGTGAACTCAGACTGGTGGTAATGCATAACCGCGACTACCGCCCACCTCAAACAATACTTCCAAAATCAAAGGCGCCCAAATCAATCACAAAGTAATATATATGGTATCGAAGAAGCATGTCTGCTAAGAGTGGCTAACTCACATTGGCCTGGGTATGGCTCTTGTTTTAGTCATTTCAATCATGACCCGAAGGTCAAGGCTATCCATCATCGTTCTCTTTCTTCAAATCCAGTAATCGCCTCCAAACCATCCTACGTCATTCTTGAACTCCACCGCGTACACAAATAGTGGTTTTCGGTATTGGTAGAGCGTATGACAATATCCGATCCCGGTCTCTTTAACAACCAATCGTTTACATTTTTCACACCGTGGTCATTTTAATAAAATCATATCTTGAAATGAATTGATTTAAGAAATTTCTTTAATTCAAACCAAATAGTTTATGAATCAATTCCATATATAAAATTATTTCAATTCATATTCAGTCAATTTATAATCGAATTCATATATTTATATCAATTATAATTTAAAATTCAAAACAATTACGCAATTCACGTTCATTCTTATAAAGTTCAATATTTAAGTCAGTTCAAAATCCGCATTTAGTTGATTTAAAATCAAATTCATTTCATATCCATTATAGGTTCAAACTCATTCCTTAAATTTTGCAATTCAATTTTAAAACAATTACACAATTCAAGTTCATCTCTTACAAGTTCATATTTTAAACCAACTCTAATTCATCTCTACTAAAAGTTTATATCAATTCAAATTCAATTTCGTATCTTATATAAGTTCATTCGTTAAGTCAAATATAGTTATATAAATTCAAATCTTTAAATCTCGAATTTAAATTGCGAATCTTAACCTATCTATCTTTGTTTTTATTATTAAAGTTTATAATATATATAATAAGTTTTAAAATAGGTTTAGAAGAAATATTTATTATAATATAAATGTTTAAAATAATTATATGATTATGTTATACGGTTTAAAATAAATAAAATTACAAGTAAAATCTTAAATAAATTTTTAAATCCATATTTACTCATATAATCATTTTAAAACGTATAATTTAGAATTTACAAAACTTAAGTTTTAAAATCTTTAAAATATAAAATCTTAAGTTATTATTTAAAAATCAAATTTCAAAATCATTTTACTATGAAACATGACCAACGGTGTCCGTATATAGTTTTCTACCCTATGGTCAAGTGATACGGATGTTTATCATTTCAACCCGCAATTTATAACATTCTACAGGTCTATCATTTCAACCCGCAATCTCAAATTCATTAAAATCATTCAGTTCTATCATTTCAACTCATAACGATTTTCCCTAATCCAATGTCCATTCGGGTATGTATCATTTCAACTTTTTCCTAAACTAGGGGAATCAACAGCATAGATAAACAATATAGATTATCCATATCATTAATATCATTACATCACAAATCATATATTATCAGTGTGCCTACATGTCATATGAATATCATTGTTGTAATGACCCGGATTTTTGGTTGATTTATTTTAAATATTTAATATGATTGTAAATATTGAGTTGATAATATAAATGGATATTTATATTGAGTTGTCGATTAAATAATCGAAATACAATTTATTTCGAATATATATAAAATTATCGTAATACGAGAATCTAAAATAATTTATTTAAATATTAAAACTAAGTCAAAACAATTTAGATGATTAATAGAAATTATGTTTGAATATAAACGATAATAATAATTTCTTACCAATAAATTTATCGTTTCAAATTTAATTTATCAATTTAAATTGATATCGTCTCCATACGATCAAATGGGGCATCAAAACCTGTTCCAATGTGTTCAAAGTAGTGGTATAACCCTCGGATCGCTGGTTGCTACGTTCAAATAGGAGTTCAGAAACACAAGATAATTAAAATTAAATAAACACTATACTAGTTAATACCTGCCTTAATAAACCTTCTACGTATTAAAACCTACCTTTAATAAATCTTACCCAGTAAACACCGATATTCATTTCCTTAACCAGGAAGTATCTCGCCTCTATAAAATCACATCATTACCTTCACTGTTTGTTAAAACAAATCAAAGCATTTCTTCTGTAAACATTTAAAATAGACGATCCATTTCTAACTTCAAAATCAAATAAAAGGGCACATCCCTTCTTCATTCAGACCGTAGTCTTCCAATTCAAGTCCTCTTACCTTTTTTATCAAATTACGAAATCCATTCCACCGTAAATGTAAAAGGGGGAAATCGAATTCAATTTTTCTATTTCGAAATTCATATCTGAAACATCACGGGATGGATTTCCCTCATGTTCAAACAGAGCAGTAAAGCTAGGGTATGATGTTGCACCTTTCAAACAACGACGTTGGAGTTAATTCGATTTTAGGGATCGCCAGATAGGGTTCACGATTCGAAAACTGTCAGAATCTGAAGCTCGATAGAATTACTCGCGATTTGTAAAGGAGGAGTTGGGAGTTGGGTGTCGGCATCGGTTGTTCTGAGATGCAGAGGAGCGACGTCTTTGTTATGGGAGAGTGCGAACTGTTATTTGGAAGGACGCCATGACCGGTTTACAGCAAAAAGAAGGTGGGGATAAGATAGCGTTGCATTTTGGGAAATGAGGTGTTTTGGGGGGTCAGCTGTTTGTGATTAAGAAGTTCAATCTATGTTTTCTTTTTGAGGAGTGAATGCAGTTGTGACGGAGGTGGATTAAAGCAAGGCGATGGAGTAGAATTGGATGGACTAAGGTAATCACCTCACGACTGGGATGAGGCAGGCACTGCATGGATTTGATGATGTGCTTACTGGTTTGACTGTTCATGCTGAGTCCAGAATGGATTTGTTTGGCCTTGACAGGATCCGTGTCTGATTCGCTGATATGAAGTTTATGTTTTAGATAATGAAGGTTCTTTGTTGAGAGGGAGTTGTTAAGGATGTCTGCCTTTCGCAAGCTCTTGGCAAGTGGTTTGAATATAGTTTTTCTTTTAGCATAACATCGACAATGGTTAAGGTAATTATTTTCAATTTAGTAATTAACTTTTTTATTTCAATTAAATTGTTCGATAACTTAAAATAAATGTCATATTTAATGTATACAAGATTTAATCGAAGGAAGTCAATTGAGAAATCCATAGCTGCGGATTACATAAGCTGGAATTAAATTTGGAATCAGAATGGATCGGAAAATTTAAAATCAGGTGAGTAATTCTCACTCAAGAATTTTATTTAAATTATATCTATCATTAAAAATAATTTGTTGGTTATTTGGTTGCATTTAAATATTACTGTGGCTATTATACATATATATTGGTTATATAGGATTGATGTTTGTGGCTAATATATATATATATATATATATATATATATATATATATTGGTGAATGGATAGTTCCCGCAGTTCATTAGCGGATGCCCGCGGTATCATTAGCGGATGACCCTATACGCCCCACGCTATGATAGTGGATGACCTTTTATACCGCGATATCCTGCCTTGAAGCAGGATGGGTATTATTTATGTTGGCTAACGTCTGTGGATGCAGGGAAACAGGTTGGAGGGATCTAACTGGATTCCTCAGAAATATTATTATTTGTTTGTTCTCATATATATTATCATATATGATGTGTTAGAAAACCCATGGTTGATAATTGTGTGTTTTTAATTGGTTGAATATCACTAGGCCTAAAATGTTGATATATAAAAATATCATAAAAAGGATATTTCGAGATTTGGAACGGAAAAATCTATTTTTCAAAAATAGAATTTGAATTTCGAATGAGCTAAAGGATATTAACTTGTTTTGAATAAATAAAACAAGTATTGAATTTATAAACGATGTTTATAAGTTGAGTAATACAGAAAATTGAAGTAAAATTATAAACGGTGTTTATAAATAAAATGGAATGATTTTCATTGGATAATCAGTGAGTTGAAATCAATTTATAAATGGTATTTACAAATGAAGTGTAAAAATTATCATTGGATAATTTGAATATTTAAATTCAAATGTGAATTTAAAAATAGAAATGGGGAAATCGTTTTAAAGAAATAAACAATGGAATTTATTCCGATGTTCAAAATATAAAATTGAACTAAAGTAAATCCATAAGTATTTATGATTTGAATTCGATTAATTCGAATTTATTTAAACAGAAGAAATTGAATATGAAAATAAATTGGGTGTTATATATATAAGTTATTAAAATAGAAATTTCCAAAATAAGATTTTGGGTTTTAAACGAAAATAGAATTGTTTAAATATAAAACAAGTAAATTTATAAAATGGTGTTTATAAATATAATGAATAAATTATCAAGAGATAATTTGAATATTTAAATTCAAATATGAATTTAAAAATAGAATTTGAAATCATTCGAAAGGGAACAACGGTTTTTATTCCGTGATTCGGAGTATCAAAGGGATGGAGTTTCAAATAGAAATTTGAAAAAGGAACTTGTTTAAATCTATGAAACAAGGAAGTTGAATTTATAAATAGTGTTATAAATTTGGTGAAATAAATTATCATTTGGATAATTTAAACCATTTAAATTCAAATAGGAATTTAAAAGTAAATTGGGAAGTGTTTTGTAACAAAACGATTGATTATATTTCGGAATTCGAAATATAAGCTGAATTGAGAAGAATTCAATGGGTTCTTAATTGAAATTCAATTATATTGAATTTTATAAATAATTTATTTATAAAAGGAATTGAAATTAAATATAGAAGATCGAAGTATAAATAAATATATTACCGAGTAAGGAAAAATCGACAATTATAGATAATCGAAAATATTATGTTGAATTGGGAAAATGATTTGATATATGTTAAAAATATATCAGAATGGAGTTGAATTTATTATAAATGAAGTTTAAAACGTTTATATATTAAATATAATTAAAACGAGCTCGTCGCAGCGCGACAGTTCATAAACTGGCGATTCGAACTTCAATTGAGTATATAGAACTCAATTTAAGTCAGAATTCTTTGAAATAAGAACCGTCAGGACCAATTAGATAATAGTTTTCTAATGGAAGAGAAAGATTTGGATTTCGTCGTATATATTTTGAGTTATGTCTAAATCAAATTTTCAGAAAAATAGCGCCATAACCATTTAAAACCATAACGGTTTATTTAATTTTATAAAAGGATTTTAAGCGAATAAAATCCGAATTTCTATTTAGAAAATTTCATATTTGAGTTGTAAAATATATGTGAACTCAAGTGGAGTAAAGGATTGATTTTTGAAACAAAAATCAGATTTTTAATTCGAATTAACTAATTTGAATAATAATTAGTTAATGAGATTTTTGAATTGAAATTGGGCTTTGAATAAGTGTATTTGATTTGGAAATTTATATTTGAAATCGAAAAGGAAACTTGAATATAAAATGGAATTCGATTTGTTTATAAGTAACTTGATGTTATATTAGAACATGTTATGTTCAGACAAAGAAGTGAAATAGGCAAAATAACTAATTAGAATATAAATCAGCGAATTGGGTTAAGACGAATGGATTGAGTGAAACCAAATGGGAATATTTGGATGTGTTAAGCACGTATGGAAATGAAGTGTATAAAGATTATAATTCGAGTTCCTGACAAAAAGGTACATGTTTAAATTCCATAAAAGGTTTTATGCGCCGAATCGGCAAGCCACTTGGTTTTTTTTATTTTCTTTTTGAATGGAAATGGCTTAGAGAGGCGAGTTGAGGTTTGAACTATCGACCGGTACAAGGGAGGTTATGGCAAATTTTTCCAGAAATTTAAGGAGTTAGAATATTTTAAATAAAATTTGGTAACTAGAAAATCAATATATCAATAAATATTGAATTCGATAAGGAAATGAATTTAAAATAGAAGATTATAAACAAAAAGGAAATCAATAGTCTGGTAATAGAAAGAGAAATGTATATACGTTTTAAAAATGAATAATTGGCTTTATATGATGTGGATTATTTCTAGGTAAGTGGTTTTGTCTGTTTTGAAGTTAATGATGTTTTCAGTCAAAGTCTGAGAGGTAATTATACCCTAACTTGATTGATTTCATTTTTAACTGATAAATAGCAAGATCCAGTCTCGAAGAGAAATGTTTGAATAAGAGTTAGTTGAATGCAGTGTTTTGGGCTGTTGTAACGATGTTTTACACAACATTCGTTTTAACCCAAGTAAATGGAAATTTAGAAATAAAATGAATAAATATTTCCTGAGTGTGGAAATGAACGGGCGTGAAAAAGATGAGTAATTGGAATGTTTTCCAGTTATAAATAGAAGATATTTTCTACGTATAGAAAATAAAAGGAGGCGATATATGGAAATGTTTTCCAAATAGCGTAAGAGGTCAAGATGATTATCGAAAATATTGTGTTAACGAATATGGATAAGGAAATGGAGAAGTGATTTAATTAATGAAATATTAATTAAGAGGCCCAGTGATTTGTTTGATGGTTGGAATGGATGGATGTTTGTTTTTCTTCAATAGTTAAATAACCGACTACCGAAGTGTTTACCAATATCGTTGTCAATATGGACAGACCGGTTGGATTATTATCCGTGAACTACTCTGTATTGGCAATAGCGTTGCGAATCAGATTTTATGGAGATCAATGAAGATGGAGTAAAGTGCAAGGGCTTTTTTTATTCATGGAAATTGTGCCTTCGGTTTCGTTCAATCCTAGAATGAACGTATATGGACGAGTGTCTGACAGAGTATTTCCAATGATCACATAAGTTGGTCTGTATAAATATATATGGTGGCGGAGAATTTATTCTCTTAGCATAATATCCAGAATATATTTGTGCAAATCAATTAGTGATTAACGGATCTGACAATGTGGCATTCAAAGTGATTGTGCTATCAATGAATGGAAAGTAATCGTAGCCTTAGACCTCAACAACCGGGAAATGACAAAAATCGAGCAGGCAGCATGGCTATGTGGGCAAAAATCGGGCAGGCAGCATGGCTATGTGGGTCGCACCCATTATGGTGTATAATCACCTATCTAGAGAAATTCATTTAATTCCTTATTCTATTCGATGTTTTCCCATTCGGGAAATGGTTGCTGATCCCAACCGTTGGTGATATACATTCGATATACTCAAGCGAAATGAGTGGTCGGTCATGTGTAGGCCGGGTTGCAAGATGTTCTTGTTAAAACCAGTGTATTCCCCTCTAGAGATACACTATCAGAAGGTGGTTCCATACCTTGTCATGTTGGAAATCCAATCTCAAATAAGCGCCATGCGGTTTTTGGTTTTATATTATATATGGAGCGTGAGATGCAAGCGTTCCACTAGATTCTATTTATTTGATGTATTATAATATCACTGGATTTGATATCAAAAACATTTCGGGTTATCGTAAGGTAAAAACCATCCGTGTTTATATGCGGATCGGTCTTATGATTATCATTTCTTTCAAAAGGATTTTTAAAGTTAAACAAATGATTGGAGTTTACTCACACCAGTACCATGACTGACCCAAAGTTTATTTTGTTTTTTTTGTTTTCCCTAAAATCTAGGGTGCCCAAATTGGTACGGGCAGTCAAGTAGTCGGGATTTTTCAGATTCACTTGGAAGAGCTGGAAGCAGGAGGCTTCACCAGTTAGCTATAGACTATCATATTTCCGCTGTGTGCTATGTTGTATCTGGAAACAGGTGTTTATAACTGTTCCAGGAATAACTGTTGTGCTCTGATAATGGTATGTATATACAGTTACTGATTTGTATTTCAAAAGTTATGTTATTTAATATATTTTATTCATTCCGCTGTGAGATTTGTGTTCTTCGTTTTTCTTCTATTCTAACTTTTCTTTCTTTGTATTCCTCATCCTCTAACTTCTTTCTACTAATGATTCGTATTTCTGTGTCATATGGGTTGGACGTGTGGTGTTATTAGTCAACTCAAAGGGTACGGATTAGCGGGACGTTACAATTGTGTCATATATGAATTGTGTATACATATCGAATAAAATAATTTCTATCAGCAATCCTATACATTTCATAACAATTCATTTATGTTGATCTAATAACCATGAAACAATGTAGGTCAGGTGTGAGATGAACTCACCTTTCGTGGCACAGATTGGAGACAGCAAATGAATTAACACTGAATAAAATGACAACTTCCAAGCATGATTCATAATGGATTTTAACTCGATGACCACTCAATATTTTATTTTATTTTATAAGAGGCTAGGGAACTTTCAGTGGATCGGTACGGCTACTTGGGTTTTAGGACGGTTTTCGGAACTCAACACCAACTCGACACAAAATAAACACAACACTAACCCAATTAAACCAAAATAAAATGTAATAATTCTTTACACAATTTATATATATATACGTACACATAGAAAAAATCATAACATATCTATATATACATAAAATTCAACGCACACCGCAAACACACAACATAAATTATAACATATATATTATAAATTATATAAAACACACCCAACGCTTTATATATACCTATATTCATATATAACTTTTTAATTAACAAATATATATATATATATTTAAAACAAATAAATTTTCAAGCAAGTATATATATACATACATATGTAATAACTCACACCCGCAACATACAACCAACAAGCAAACACACTCCAAACTAGGCACTCAACACCACGCCACAAATATACAACTCAACACAAATGCATACATATGTATATTACCACACACAAACACGTCTATGCCAAATATTATGTACGCCAACATGCACGCCTAAACAAAACACGCAAAACTCAATACACACACAAACACACACAAGCCATATATATTTACATATAAACTATTGAACATATATATACGTATAATTTCAAAACCAAAAAAATTTCTAAAACAACTCACACCAAAATCATTATATATATATATATACACACACACACGCACACATATGCAAAAGTATATTTATACATATATTTTCCAAAACAAATAAATTTAAAAGCAACTCTTACTAACATATAAATATACACCAAAATAAGAACCCACACAAAACACTCATGCACATACAAAGATATACATAACACATACCATAATCAAAACAAAAAAACTCACTTCATTCACATAAAAAAACTTACACACGCATACGCATAAGGGGCAAAGGGAAAACGTGGAAGCAGGGGTTCGGTTGGAGATAGCTCAAAGGCGAGGGGAGGGGGTGGATGTGGGGTTCAGGCGGGTGTAGCTACGGCTGAGCTTGGTCTGGTGATGTGGCGCTGGTGGATTGTAGGCACGAATTTGATCGGTTGGGGTTGTGAGGGAGCGGAGGCCTTGTGTCTGCGTGAGGAGAGGGAATGGCGGTGAGTAGGAAAAACATGGTAAAGGGTACAAACGTGGAGAATGGCAGAAGAAAAACTGGCGTGGGTATAAATTGGAGCTACTATGCCCATTTTTTCTTTTGTCTGCGAAGAGATGGGAAATAAAAGGTAGAGAAAGGAGAAACGTGAGGAATAAATAGATGGGAATGAAGCATCTTTAAACAAGGAATGGAAATGGAGACAAATATGGTGATGGGAATGTATGGATAAAGATGAATTCAGAAATATATGGAAACTTAATGCATGCGGAGAAAGGTGCCTATTGGCATTTAATGCTTGATAACGCTTGGAAATTTCAGGGAATAAATAGATTTAAAGAAAATAGGAGTTGTTTTGTCTTCACGTTTGCATGTAAGAAGAAAAGAATATGGAAAATGAGGAGGTAGCATAGAAAGTGTTAAGGAAAGCCACAGTATAGAAAAGAAGAAGAAGTGAATTGGTTTAATATGGAGTATGCATGGATCAGGGAAGAACAAAAATGTAACATCCCGGATTTTCAAAACCAATCTAAAATTTGTATTTTAGCTATTTTAATGGATTTTGAATATTTAAAAGGATTTATTTTAAATAATAATGACTAAAAATTTATTTAAATCGAAGTTCGAACGTGTTAATTTATTTTAATTATAAAACTAGTCTGAAATGGCACAGTAGTTTGAAAATTCGATTTTTAATTTCAAATGAATGTATAGGATTCAAAATAAATCGGATTTCAGTAAAACCAGAAATATTTGAATATGTTTAATTATATCTTTCTAACGAATGTGAAAAATCCAAATTTCATAAAATAAATTGAAAGTTATATCCATTTTAAAATTCAGAATGGTCGCTATGGAATTTATATATATTGTAATATAATATATAGCCCTTAAAAATAGTCATTTTGCAAAAGACCTCCGTTTTCGACAAAACCTCTTTTGTTGGATCCGGAATATCAAATTATTGATAGGTTTCAAATTTCATAATTTTTGGAATTAATATGTGAGCGTGGTGAATTTAAACGCGTTTGGTCATTTCTGTTTGAATTTAATCAACTGGAAATTGACCATTTTTCAAACTGCCTCCAAATCCGACGAAATTATTTTTGTTAGGACCGTATCACCAAAACAATGCTATATTTATTTTTTCGGAATTTTTGGAGTCAGTATGTGGCCTTGGTAAATTAAAATGTATGTTGAAATCAATATTGACCATATTTTAATTTTGATGAAAACTAATCGAAACGGTCGAATTGGGTAACGGGCCATATCCCATTGTGTCCGAAATGGGGGTGTTTGGCTAAAGGCGACAGTTGTTGGGTTTGATTTGGGGTTCGAATGAAAAATCTAACATTTTGAAATTTAAAATAATAATATAATAGAATATAATTTTCCACCAAACCCTAATAAAATCGGGCGGCCGTTCATTATCGACCGATGGCCACATTCATTCGAAACTTTAATCCCATTTTTTCTCCAGATCCGAACGGCGATTTTCAAAAGTTTCAAAACAAAAATTAGAGAGCAATCTTCGATCTTCAAATCTATATATGGATGAACAATTGTAGTTGCGCGGAGTGGGAGGATTTGCGCCCCAAAGCGTTGACATTTACACGCCTTTTCAGGCCAGTGGGGAAGGTCGAGCAGCGCGTGGTTGAAGGAGATGGTGGAGTTCGAGGTGGCGGTTCTCGTGGGGTGCGTGGATGGTGCTCCGGTGGTCGGAATTGATGGCAGTGGTTGGATTTTTCCATTGAACTGATGGGTTCTTTTGGTCACGGGGTGATGCAGGAGAAAGGAAAGGTAACTGTTTTTTCTAAGCGCTATTAAAATTAATTAATTATATAATTAGTTAATAAATGCAATTAATGATTGTAAATTTGTATCTCCTTCATACGAGGTCCAAATCGGACGATTTTAGATCCGTTGAAACCGCGTCGACGAGAGCTTCACAACAAGACTAACTTGGTCCAATTTGGAGCAAACTAGAAATTAGGGTAGATTTAAATCCAAACCGTCCAGTAAAGAGAGACGGAGTGGAAACCGATGGTGAGAACTCTTTCTCACTCAAATTATTTTACAGTTAAATATTTTTTAGGTTGCAGACAGGGCTTAGTAGCCCCCGACACTATTTATTGTACAAACCACGGTTGTTGTTTGGATTGTATAGTGGGAATTTGGATTGTGGTTGTAAAATTGATTGTGGAATTGTTTGGATTGATTATGATTGATGTGTATGGCACGATCCAGTATCAAGAGAGGGGTAGTGCTAGACATTATTCCGGTTCTAATATCGTGCCATTATAATGCCGAAATTTTCTGAAATAAATATTTATTCATTAAAAATATCATTTTTAATGTGTATATGAACTGTATAAAATATTCATGTGTTGAATAAAATGTTTAAAAAATAAAAATATTATTTTTATTGAATGTATGAATTATTAAAAATATTCATGTGTTGAAATAAATGTTTTATCATTAAAAATATAATTTTTATCGTATATGTGAACGACATAAAATTCTCTTGAAATGAAAATAAATATTCATTTACAAATCGAACGATTTGTTTATGTACATCCATTTAACTGAGATGAACTGGGATGATAAATTTTACACATCGCCTAACTGCACAAATAATATTCAGTATTTGTTGGTTGAAACCCCACACGGGTATTGGGATGATATTTGGTGTACACTAATCCCATTTGTTTAGTTGTATGTCAATCGATTGGTTGACAGACTGTTGTAAGCATTAATTATTTATATTTAATGCTTATGAAGTTGTGTAATGCAATTTGGATGATGGTTGACTGTGTATAATTATTGTTGTGTACATGGGTATATGAAATCCATATAAATAACATTATATGGTAATTGATTGTGTCTGATTCCAATTCAGAAAGAATGAATATTTTAAAAGAACGAATATTTTAAAATAATATTCAGTAAAATGTGAATTTGATGTCCGATTTTGGATGGACACGAAAACATTGAAATGTATGAAGCCGTGTTGTTTAGATTTGCACCATTTTAACGCGAAGAAAAGGAAATTATTCCAAAATCTGATATTTTGAAAATATTATCATTTAAATATTATAATGATAAGTAATATTCAGTTTTGATTTAAAATTGAAGTGAAAGTGGGAATCGCTTTTAAAACGAATTTATAAAATACATTTTGAACGAAATATATATATTATATATATAGCAATAACTAGCTATACGTATTCCAATAAAAAAAATCATCGGAAACGGAGGTCCTTTGGAAAATGGCTATTTCTAACGCTTAAATAATATCAATATAATTTAAATTAATTTCAAAATAATTCAATTTAAATAATAATAAATTATTATTGTCATATATATCCAAATGAAATAATATATCACTTCAAGTTCAACCAATATGGTTTTATAACTAAACATTACTATTTTCGAGTTAAACGATGTCCAAATTATACATAAATCCTATAATTTCAATGATCTAAAATTCCCCGATCTCTGAAGAGACGGAAAAATGCGGATTGCGAGAGAAAACAACGCATCAGAACGCAGAACAACAGAACTTTTCATTGCTTTTACAACAATTTACATCAGAGTACGAATAAATATTAAACAGCGGAAAAATAATATCAGAGAATAAGTTATTTACATAGCAGTGGAAATAAAGATGTATAAATACAATGCACAGCGGAAATAGATTGTAACAACCAGAATTTCTGAACTAATTTAAAATTTTAATTTTAGCTTTTTAATGTATTTTGAATATTTAAAATGATTTATTTTCAATATTAACGACTAAAAATTTATTTAAATCGAAGTTAGAACGTATAAATTTATATTAATTACAAAATGAGCTTGAAATGGCGCGGTAGTTTGAAAATTTAATTCTGAACTTTAAATGAATGCACAGAATGAAATATAAATCGAATTTTAGTAAAACCAGAAACATTAGAATCTATTTAATTATATCTTTCTACTGATTGTGAGAAATTGAGATTTCACTTTTTAAATTGAAAGTTATGACTAGTTTAAAATTTAGAATAGTCGCTATGGAATATATATATATATATATATTAATAATATATAACCCTTAAAAATAGACATTGTGCAAATGACCTCCATTTTCGATGAAACCACTTTTGTTGGATCCAAAATGTAAAATTATAGTCAGGTTTAAAATTTCATAATTTTTGGAATTAATATGTGAGCATGGTAGATTTAAACATGTTTTGTAATTTTAGTTTAAATCTAATCGACTATAAAAAGACCATTTTTCAAATGGTCTCTAAATTCAACGAAATTTATTTTATTAGGACCGTATCGTCAAAACATAGCTAGATTTAATTTTTTCATAATTTTTGGAGTTAGTATGTGGCCTCGGTGAATTAAAATGTGCGTTGGAATTCGATATTGACCGTTATATTAATTTATATTTTAATTTTGACGAAAACTAATCGAAATAGTAGAGCTGGCTTACGAGACATTTTCCATTGTGTCCGGAATGGGGTATTTGGTTAGAGGCGACAATCGTTGGGTTTGATTTGGAGTTCGGATTGATAAACTAGTATTTTTGGAATTAAATAAAATAAAAATATATATATAAATACTCCCAAAACCGGAAACCATAATTCCCTAATCATAATCCGCCGCCGGCCTTTCAACGTAGGGCGGAAATTGCTCAAGATTTTTTCCACCATTCTCTCTCAAATTACAATGAATTGGAAGATGATTCTAAAACAAAATTTGTTGTACTAAGTGTGATCTTCAAATTGATATTGGAAAGAGGGATTTTCGTTTTGTATTTCGTTCGAATTCCTTGCCCAAAGAGGCTGTGTTCACCAGTGGTTTGCGGGCCCAGAAGGAGCTCGAGTTTTGAGCTAGGGCAGGGGATGGCAGAACGTGGAGCGGCGGTTCTAGTGGCTTTCTCCGATCGTGCTCCGGCGATGTCTAAAGGCGGCAACGATCGATTGTTCAAGTTGACGTTTTGGTTCCCGAAAATGATGGGGAAGAAGGTGTAACGTTAAACTGTGATTAACTACAGTAATTAGAATTTAAATGTTATTTAATTAAAGTTATTATGTAGTTAAATGTTTATAATGCAATATCATCTTCATACGAGGTCGAAATCCGACGATTTCAGTCATGTTGGAATCGTCGCGACGAACACTACAACATGGAACTAACCAGAACAAAAATAGTGCAAGTTGAATTTTTAGCTAAATTAAACGCGCATTTAATTTAGTTTTCAAATAAAGAATGATGGAGTGGAAACAAAAGAGAGAATTCTCTCACTAAAATATTTGTACAGTTATTTAATTTATAACTGAAAGTATATAAATTGTTATTGTTGACTTTTATCTGTTGTATGTGACGTTGCTTGAGTTCAACACATGAACTATTCACGACACATTTGCACAAGAAGCATTGTTTGAATATACGACACTCGTATTTCAAATAATGTGGATAGACACTTTGTGATGGATGGTTGTTCACAGTTTAATGTTATCATTATTAAACTGTGATAATAAATATTTATAAATAATAAATAATAAATAAATTCACATGGACTGTGATGTAAACCCCACATGGATATTGGAATGATAATTTTACACATCGCCCAATCATTTGTTGATGGTTGAAACCCCACACGAGTCTGGGGAAAATAATTTATTCACATCTCCCCTGAATTTAATTATATGTTAACCGATTGATCGATAGTCTGTGATAAGCGTTATTTAATTATTTAATGCTTATACAGTTGTAAATTGCACTCTGGATGTGAATTGACTGTATAATAGTTGTTTATCACTATTTTTGAATACATGCGATGTATGGAATCCATATAAATAAAATTATATGGTAACTGATTGAGTCTGATCCCGATTCAGAATATTAATGAATATTTTAAAATAGTATTCGTTTAAGAATCAAAATATGATTTTGAAGTTCGATTTTGGATGGATGCGAGAATATATATATATATATATATATATATATATATATATATATATATACAGCCGAGTTATGTAAATAAACGCCATTATTACTCGATCGGATTGTTTTATCGATTTTATTTTTTTTATAATAAATATAAGAAATAATTAATTTTGAAATCTGATATTTTGAAAATATTATCATTTTAATGTTATAATGATATAGAATATTCAATTTTGATTTAAAATTGAAAACGAAGTTAAAACCATTTTGAAACGAATTTATAAATATTTTAAAAAATACGTTTTAAATAGAAATCGATGCTATATATATTATATATATTTAATGGCTTAAATACAATGCGCCGCGCAGCGACCGTTCGCGAATTACAACCATTAACTTCAAAATGATGTAACGGGAGATCCGACCGTCGGATTCTCCTAAAACCGGAACTGTTGGGTTCGTATTGAAAAGACCTTTCTAATGAATATAAGAGATTTAAATTTGAACAGTTGGATTTTAAAGTATGTCTAAATCAATTTCAGAAAAGGTCGCTATGGATGCAGTTCGGTGGCCTTTATTAGAAACCAACTATAAGGGCCTTAATAAAATTACTAAAAATATGAAAAAATTATGTAAAATCATACCTAATTATTTGGAAAGATTTTGGGTGAAAAATTCCAAGTTTGAAGATTTGAAAAAAAATGTACTTTTATTTAAATGAACTAGTTAATAACTAGAATAATAAATTGGATTGAAAATGGGTTTTAAAATAACCAGAATTTTTACGACGTATGAATTGGAATGGATTACAATGGAAATAATCTTCGGAATAGTTCAGTATTGGGTTCCAGGATTATACGGATATCATTGATAAATTTGGAAGATTTAAATATCGTTATTCCCAATACGATATTTGTTGGTTTCATGATTTGATATTGAATAAAAGCCAATATAATTTCTATTCAGAGTCTTGTATTTAATATCAAATTGGATTTTTGGTTTGTCGTGAATGGTGTCTTTAATAACACTGTTCTTAAACTTTGTTGATAAAAGAATAAATCTTTTAATTAAGATAAATGAAGTTTTCCAATTAATACATATAATTGGAATGAAATGGAAGTTAAATTTGGGTTGATTGTGAACGATGTTTTAAACAACATTAGTTCTTAAACCCGATTAATAGTGAATTTAAATTTTGGAATTTATAAATCTTTATTCTAAGATTTAATGGAAAATTTTCAAAGTAAAGTGTCCAATTTAATATATTAAATTGGAATTGATTGGAATTCGTTTTGGTAATAATCGAGATGAGCTTTTGTGAAGGAAGACCGTTAGTATATACGGAATTTAAATGGCTATGTCGTTATTCCATGTATATTATTAGTCTGATACGGAAATTTATATCGATTATATATTGATTTGTTTCCCGTGAAGATTCCTGTAACTGCCCGCATTTTACGTATCGGAAGATCGTAAAATATTTTTATTTTATTCCCTGATGGTTGGATCATTCTCATCTTTTAGTATGTTGTTTATGGGGATGTAAGGCATGTCCATAATTTTTACCAATTTTGTTTGTGACCATTTTTCCCTATCAGTCTTGTACAGGGCATAACTTTTGACTCACGTCGAATCAGAGAGTAAGACCTGTGCCATTGGAAAGGAATCAATGATTACCTTTCCGTAGAGTGGTTATATTGAAGATTTGGCTCAGCGGTTTGGGAGGAATCGCTATTTTAAGGTTTAACGGTTGTCTGTTTGGGTTTTGGAGCCTTAGTGGGTTGATTTGGGAAGGCCCATTAGTGGGCTGATGGAATCCTATAAATAGGGGGTGAGAGAGGAGGGAAAAAGTTTACTTTCCCATTCTCTCCTTTGGAGGCATTGATCTCTTTCTTCTTCTAACACCTTTCCAAAATTAAGAATCCAAATCCAAGGAGGGAAATCATAGATCTACACCATTGAAGGCTAGATCTACATCAATTGAAGCAGGGATTCATCGGATCAAGGTGTTTGGTGCGAGGTGCTTGCCGTCCTGGTTCTTATTTCTACCATTTTAGCTTGTTTTGGAGAATCGATGAGTGATTTACATCTCTTACACGGATTCAATGAAGTGTATGAGTGGCAGATCATGTTTTTCATCAAATTCAAGCGTTTTTCCTAAAATCTATGCATTGGTAAGTTCATTTTCATATAGAACACCTTAGGATTTGATTTAAAAGTTTAGGTAGGTAATTTCTATGATATTTCATATGAATTTGCAAGTTAGATCCATGATTTTTGTTCATATGCATATTTTTGATGATTTTGGTGAATTTGACATTATCGTTGATAGAATTTCCATATTAATGATATTGTTGATTTCACCACATGCTTGTAATCCTTTTGAATGAATTGGATGAGTTAGTTTCATCGGATTTATCGTTTGGCGAAGTTTTGGTCAAAATCAGAGTTGAATTGCAATATGCAGGTTTTGGGTGGCCATAATTTGGATCAGCCATAAGTGGGTCGGCCTAGTCACTAGAAAGTGGGTCGGCCTAGTCAGCACAAAGGTTGGTCGGAGCAAAGTTGGGTTGGACTAAAGTTGGGTCGAACTAAAGTTGGGTCGGACTAAAGTTGGGTTGGCATAAAGTTGGGTCAGACTAAAGTTGGATCAGCCTATTCTGGTCAACCATTTCTGTTCAGCCATTTCTGCCATTTCTGGTCGGGCATTTCCGATGATGATGTGACTTCAAAGTGAATTCAATTGGGAAGTTTTGAAGTGTTGAAAAGTGTTTGTTGATCGGAATAGAACAACAAACGGTATGACGACTCAAGGGTGCATTGAGTTCGTATGGAGTGATGGCTCTAAGGTGTTCTGAACTAATTAATAGTCGTAATTTATAACGACTAGAGATGAGAAGGCCGAGGAATTATCGTTTTCATAGGTTATAGCGGACTCAAAGCGGGCACTACAAGAAAACACTGATTTTGCAGCGGAAAAATCCGTCGCTAAAGGGCATTTAGCGACGGATTTGCAGCAGAATATGGTGGTCACTAAAAACACGTCGGTATTTTAGGCACAATTTAGCGATGGAAATTAGCGTCGATTCTCCGTCACTTTACCATCGTTTATGATTTATTACCATTTCATTTGAAAAATATTTTCACCGACGGATATATATATATATATATAATAATAAATTATTTAACTATTTATCCATCGCTAAATGAACGCTATTTAACAAGGGATTACCGATGAATATAAATGACAAAAAATTTGCATTTCAATTATCCGTTGGTAAATCCTAGCTATTTAGCGACGGATTAACGACAACTGTCTCTATTTACCACTACAACAAAAATTACAATTCTACAACTGCCAAAACCAGTTGTAATAGATCTATTACAACTGTCATTCACCAGTCTTTATATCCACAGTTGTAATAAAGCATGATAATTTACGACCGTTTTTAGCTCTTGCTAATTTTTTTTAAATAATTGTCTTAGCTAGTTGTGTTAACAATTTACAACTAAAATTTAACTCTTCACAGTTGCTATTAATCATAAATTTCATAATATTATAATTAACACCAATATTGTAGTAATCATCACCACAATCTTTTAAGTTCCTTGAAAAAACAAGAACCATTCACATTCCAATAATGAAAAATGATTCAAGTTTACAAAAATTTATGAATTAATAACTCCATTACAAAACATCACTGAATCCATAACATATATCAACAAAAATTCATATGCGTACTAATCAAAAGAGATAAACTCCTATGATGCCAAGGAACACTTATCCTCACCGCTTCTTGCTACTTCGATGTAACTGCAAACAAAAAACAAAAATATCTGTTAAAATTGAATATAAATGGCATTTGTTTGTGCTTTGTTAACTAAACTAAGTTCAAAAGATAGAATAGACAGTTGAAGAATAATCCTGAACTCATGGTCAGCTCAAGCAAACAATGGCAAACACAGTTTGGTTAAGAGCAAAAAAAATTAGGTGGTCAATCCAACCACACAAACGATGAAGCATATGTAAAGGCCTCAAAAACAATTAATTACAAACTATGTTAAATGTAGCACTATAACAATAATACAAGCAAACTTTTACTACGCAGTTATATAACATAATACTCTTGTTTAATAACAAGTAACAATTATTCTTCTAGTCGTGTGCACTTTTATTTAGCGATTATAACTGACATGAAATACATGGTTCGTGCAATCAACAAAATTATTTTTAGGAATTTATCGAATTCAACAACCATAACTTCAATACATTGGTCCCTCAATCAACTAAATGCATTAAATTAATACTTTAGTTATCCCAGTACATGATGCATAACAAGTTTCCCCTTAACAACCATGAACACAAATATGCAAATTCAAGACTTTGCACTCACAAAATATTTTTTTGATGAACAACATAGAAGAATTTGCTCAGTCATAAATGAAATTGGGAAGTAAGATAATGTTTCAGCAAATGTATCCCACAGCATGAGGCAAACGAAAACTATGCAAAAAAGCATCGACGGAATGAACAATCTACCATTACAGCTCCTCCTGAAAGGAAAACTAAAGACCGAGCTTCTGTTAAACAACAATTTGTGCATGGGATGTGAAAGGTTTGAATACAGACAACTAAATCCCGTTGTACTCAAATTTCAACATTCCCACAAACTATTTGTGATGCGTTCATTTGTGTCCAAGCTGCTAAATATTTGGAATTTGTAAGTTTATGTCCAAAATTCCTTTACATTGGTGTCCATTCGATAATGCTCCAAGATTGGTTTATTAACATGTACTTAAGTGCAAGAGGATAAAATGGGCAAGGATGGTATTCAAGGAAATTCCTGAAAAGTATATTATTTTTTGGAGTGCTCGATGTGTTTCCATGCACATAATTTGATTCAAGGAATAACAGCTTATCATCCAGTTTTGCTGCCTCTAACTTGATTTAAAATAATCCAAGTGGTTGCTTTCTACTATCAACAAAATATACATATAAAAATAAAATAAAATAGAGGAATACTCACTTGACCACATAATATGCAGGATTATCTTGTAATGGATTGGGATACGTCTGCAAATGAGTAAGCGTGTCTTGCCTCGATGTTGGGAAGTTAGAATTTGGGTGCAAGCATTACAGAAGATGTAAAATCCGAGCCCCATGCTGCAATAAAATATTCGGCTGTCGCCATTGTCACAACGAATCAACTATTGACTGGCACGAGATCTGCAGGCAGAATATAGAAAAAGTGATTTGTTTAATTTGTGATACAGAGCAGAAGGTTGCTCAGTGTGTGTAACTTGTGGAGTTAAAATGGGAGAGTACTATTGCGAAGTTTGCAAATTTTCGATGATGATACTAAGAATGAGCAGTGCCACTGTGATGACTGTGGTATTTGTAGAGTTGGTGGCAAGGATAATTACTTTCATTGCAAGAAGTGTGGATCATGTTACTCCACTGCTCTCTTTGACAAACATTCGTGCATAGAAAACTCCATGAGACATCATTGTCCTATATGTTATGAGTACCTTTTTGATTCATTGAAGGACACAACAGTCATGAAATGTAGACATATAATGCATGCTGAATGTTTTGAAGAGATTATGAAGCATGCTCATAGATTTGCATGCCCTATATTTTCGAAGTCAGCTATTGATATGTCAAAGGATTGGAGGAAACTTGATGAGGAGGTACAGGCTACAATCATGCCTTTTGACTATCGATATAAGGTGTGGATATTATGTAGTGAATGCAACATGAGATCAGAAATTACATTTCATATATTGTTGGTAAAAAATGTGGGAACAGTGATTCTCACAATACTATAATGATTGCTCCACCTACAGAACTTCAACGATAGGAGTTATTTCTTAAAGAATGCCCATTATCTGTTGTATCAAACCTTTGCCTGCTCTAAGAAAGTTCTAGGAGGTCTTAAATGCATTTATTTCAATTCAAGATGCGTTCATAGTTGTGATTTGTTGTAAAGAAAGTTAAATGTATTTACTTTGCATTTATATAATTATCCCCGTAAGTTAATGTCATATGTACACTAGCTTTTGTAATAATAATAATATAACCGTCTTACTGTAAAAAAAAACAGATTTAAAAATTGATGAACCTAACATTAACATAGAAAAATAGTACAAGGTACCATAAGCTGAGCAAATAAATTAACCTTCCCATTTGAAATATTCCAATCAAATTATCAAAATATTTGTTTTGCACAAGAGAATCACAACAAAATAAGCTCAAAATACACGAAAAATCACTTGAAATTACGGAAATGTAAGAAAAATAGTGAAATCAATCCATTAACATATAACTTGAGAGCGAGATAAAATAGCATCTTTACCTCAGCCTAAAACAACACAAGCTAACGGAAAGGCAACCGTAAGCACTTTAGATCCCATCATCAACCTCGTGATACAAGCATAACAGTCAGATCCAGGCGATGATGATTTCTTCAACAATAGCAACAATAAAAGGCATCGACTTGTTTCATAAGCTTTAGTAAACACATCAAGTCAACAGCAGAAAAAATTTAGAATGTGAGAACATCAGACATCAAATCCTGCACAACAACTCAGTAAGGAAACGGAAACATTAATCGGTTTAACGTCGCTTTAACCATGGACCGACCGTTCTCACAAAGGCTGTGGAGACTTAAGGACCTGATCTGAATCCATTAAAATGGACGAGAAGTCGATATTTTCCTTTTGTATTTAATTTGGAGGGGGAATCATTTTCCAAGAAAGGGGGTCATCGAATCGAAGAGGGGAGACATCAACTTTGTACAGACACTTCCAGATAAACGTTTTTTATTTTAACTTTAGGGTAAGGCGGCCTGTCTAAAATTTCGCCTTTTCCCCCAAATTTCGATTTAGAAAGGACGACGCGTAGTTGCGGAGCCAAATTTTCATTTTTACCAACTAAGTTTTTCTTTTGGGCTAACATTTTATTACCGCTACATTGATCATAATTCAAATTTCACCAAAGCACGTAGAATTAAATACTATAAGTTAGAATGAATAAGTAAAAAATTGTATTAAATATAATATGGATTTCTTAAGCATTAATGTTTAGTAAAATATTAAATATTACTTAATAATAATAAATACTGTTAATTATTATTTTTTCTTCTTAGTTATAATTGAATATTAATCATTAAAAGCTTATTCTTCATATGTTACTAATTATTAATTATTAAACGCTTAACATAACTATTAATAATAATGATTACTTCTTAGTTAAAATTAACTGGAAAATACTGAATATTGCTTCTTATATATTACTTCTTAATTATTAATAATAATGATTACTTATTAATTATTAAAAAGTAATTATTGATTATTTAATAATAGTTTATTATTTATTGTACTATTTATTGATATATTAGAATTATTTAGATAATTAATTATACATATACATTTTCTTTTTCATCACAACAAAAAAGAAAAAAGAAAATGTAGTTGCTTGAATTAATCATATACATTAACCAGCACATTAGCTATAAACATGTATACATTTTCTTGCAATTAGCACATGTATATGCATTAACCAACACATTAACTATAAAATGCAATTTCTTTTTAACCAGCACATGTCTATATGTTAAACAACACATTATATGCTAGTTAATATATTTTAATTCAAGTTAACCAGCACATTAACTATAAAATGCAATATATATACATACATTTTCTTGCACTTTTCTAATGATAATGCAGGCATCAGGCTTTTCCCATTTCAATCGCCAAAAATCCCAATGGCTTGATTTCATATTTAGATATGCTAAGTCGACATCCCTCCATGGGATTTTGATTAATTCAAAAAGTCAAATAGAACAACCATGTGTTGAAGCCACATAAAATCAGTGGAATAACATCAATTTAGGTGTGTATAACTCAGATTGTAATTCCAATTTTGCTAATTTATAATAGATTGCTATTTAACGAAGGCGAACAACAATAGATTGTGGATACCTACTTAGTGAAGGGAAGCAACAATGGAACGGATGCGGGAAAATGCAGTTGGCGATGGAGGAGAGAAAACATGGTGAGTAATGGAGGAGAGCAAGCGCTGTTAGCGATGGAGACGACCGGACGAACGAAGGATGATAGCGGGTTAGGGTTTCGGCATTTTAGTAGTTTCCTGTATTTCGTGGATGACAGCTGCAAATGGGGGTTAAGGGTTTATTTTGCGATGGTTTATTTTCATTTGGGCGTAACCAGTAATTTTTAATCAACGATAAGCTATTACGTATGGTGAATTAAAACCATACACAAACAAGCAGCCGATATAGGCATATGTTACAACTGTTGCGAAAAAATATAAAATATAAGTATCAACTATGATTATAAAATATAAGTATCAACTACAATTATCAATTGTAACTATTAAATACAATTATTTTGAAATTAATTATTGAGTGCTAGATATAATTTCTAAGTATTAAATTTTATTATTAATTATTAAATAATTATTATAGTAAATTGCGATTTTCATTATTTAGGATAATAAATATAAAAGAACAATTTGAAATATAAAGATTTAGCATAAAATATACTGGCATACTGATTGAAATTTGTGATGAAAACAGAGAACTTAATTAAGAATTTAGTAATTACATCGGCTATGAGCAAGGATTATTTTGCTAATTCTAAATAAGCAATTATTATAAGTTATTTAATATAGAACGTAAATTATTATTTATTACTACTTGTAAATCATTAATAGAATAAATTAATTATTAGTTATTGAAAATTTTAATAATCATTAAAAAATAACACTAAAGTATATCTTAGAAAAATAATATAAACATCTCTTACAAATCTGTTGGAATTCTGCTGCAAAATAGCTTCTACTAATATTCGTCCATAATCTGCTCGAATTTGCAGCGGAGAATTGCGATATATATTTTCTGTTGGTAATTTGACGCAATTTGAGATGGATTAGTAAGGGATGACAAAATACGACGGTAATAAATAAAAGAAAAAAGGTTAAAAATATAAAAAACTATCCCTTGCAAATCACATGGAAATCCGTCACAAATTAGTGGCGGAAAATTCCGCTTCTAAAAATTTGACGCTAATTCAGTGTTTTCTTGTAGTGAGGAGTACAATTGAAGAAAAAATGTAGGTCGAGTACCTTGGGTTTCGTGTATGGCCCAGACACGTGTTGAGTATAGCGTGTAACACGTATTGAGTATAGCGTGTGGAGTTTTGCTATAACCGAGACGTCGAGTATGGTCCTTGACAATTGGCGGCAAATTGTTTAGTCAGTCATACGATTAACGATGGTTTCAAAGCAAGGTTAGCGGTGACAGCCAGAGTCAGTCACGGACGTTTGTATACTTTATGTGATGATGGTTGAATTGCTATTACTAAGTATGAATTGTCGTTCCGGTTGCCATGACTGAATTACTATTCCTTTGGATGTTTTGGATCGTAAAGGCTATCACTGTCAAGTGTAGGGAAGGCAGGTGTAAGTTCATCTTTGAAGTTTGGTAGATTAGTTGTTATTTACCCCATTCTCATATACTTTATTGCTGAAGTTTGTTATCTGTTTTATCACTTACTAAGACTATTGTCTGACTCAAGGTTTTATGTTTCCTCTTATTACCTTGGGCTGTTCATCCAGTTGTGGATGGGCAGACTGAGTAGCAGGTGAAAGGTGAAGCTTTATTGAAAACGACGATGCTGATCGATGGTGAGCAGTAGGCTTACGTACCAGTTTTACTACTATTTAGCATTTGTTTCTGCTGTTTGCTATTTCTTTGAGTGTTGTAGTGAGGAAAATTGTACAAACACTATTGTTGTCATCCACGTGTATGGGAAATACTTTCTAGTTGTTATGAAAGTTTAGTGTTTTATGCTTCATTATCACTACTTGTTGTATATGTTCTATTATATTTTATCCTTGCACTGTGAGTTCACGACAGGTTCCGATATTGTTTACCTACTTGGATGATTGTCCATAGTTGCCTGGCCACCTTTTAGCGCATTAGTTCTCTTGTTTAGTAGTGCATGGGTTATGGGCGATTGTCACATTTGGTATCAGAGCTCTGGTCAACGATTATGGCAAAAGTTCGAAGACGTAATTACGTATGAGAGACATATTTGTAGATTTTAGTTGGATGCTTACTATATATATTAGCATATATAGTAGTAGCTTTTGTACTTCCTTTAGTATTTTTTCTTGAAAGTGGCTAATCATTCTAAATTGTAGATTTAGAATAAGTTGACGCTATATGAGACATTCTGCTAGGGAAGAAGCTATGCCTGGAGGGGATAATGGCGGGGCACCTAATTACCCAACTATGTTTGAAGCTATGATTGAAGCATGCCTTCGAAGAAACCCCGCTCTAGTGGCCTCTACGGTTGATGTTGAAGTTCCAGTGCCTAGAGCTGTAGAATTTGCAAACTTATGCAAAGACTTTACGTCATTGGGAGGGAAATAGTTAAAGGGCACTGAACCAGTTGAAGAGGTTCAAAAGTGGATGGATACTTGTGTCTGAATCTTCAAGGATATCAGTATCGATGATGCAACAAAGAGGAAACTTGCACCAAGGCAGTTAATGGGCAGAGCAATGGACTGGTGGAACTCTGTCACACTTGAGATCCTTGAAAAGGATATCTCATGGGAGCAGTTCCAAGCTAAATTTAAAGCAAAGTTTATCTCCACCGTGCAGAAGTCTGTTCTGTTTAAGAGATTCATGGAGTTTAAGCAGAATGGTCATCCAATTCTTGACTATATTTTTTACTTCGAGGCTGTATCGAAATATGCTCATTCATAAGTGGATACTCCTTATCAAAAAAACAAGAAGTTTGTCTTGGGACTGGATGAATATCTTGGTAATCATCTTGTGGATCACCTCGATGGCAGATTTGAGAAGATCATCGAGAAGTCTTTGAGACATGAAAGTCTGTTTCCTAAGAAGATGTATGTTGTTGCAGCTAAAGAGGAGCATAAACCACAATAGGGTGGTAACAACAAGAAGAGGAAGCAACAGCAACAGAAAGGAAAAGATGACCAAAAGAAGTAGAAGGGAGAAGTGACTTGCTTCAATTGTTGGCAAAATGGCCATTTTGCTAGTGAATGCAAGAATCCTAAAGCTGAAAAGAAGTGCTTCAAATGTGGGAAGCCGGGACATGAGAAGAAAGATTGTCTAGAATCAGCTTAAGGAAAAAAGGTGGTTAAGGCTTATGCTTTAGGGGCAGTACCGTCTTCTTCAAACGCTCCTACTGCAAAGGAGAAGGGAAAGGGTGTCGTGGTGCAAGGTACTCTTTCTATTCATGGTGTTTCAGTTCGAGTTTTGTTTGATACTGGAGCATCGCATTCGTTCATTTTCAATGAGCTTGTATGCCGCTTGGATATGGAACCCGAGATATGTGATAGACCTTTCGTAGTAACTAATCTAGTTGGGGGTTCGTCAAATCTTTGCATGATTTGCCATGGTCTAGTGTTGTCTAGTCATGGTTGCTCGTTTGTGTGTGATTGCTTTGTTCTTAACTTCGCTGGGTTTGGGATCATTTTGGGGATGGATTGGCTCAAGAGGTGTGCAGCAAGGGCGAATTGCGAGAAGCTAGAGGTAAGAGTTGAGGTTGTGGAAGGGCGAAAGGTGTTGATAAAGTGTAAGCACGAAGAGGATGTCTTCGTTAGCTATCTATATTCGCTTGTGATTCCACAAGAAGACTTGTCATCTGTGCTAATCACAAATGAGTATGAGGATGTCTTTGACGAGGTCAAAGGTTTGCCGCCGCATCGTGAGATCGAGTTTAGGATCGATTTATTTGAGGATGCTAGACCAGTCGTTATGCCTCTTAAGCTGATAGTGCCTAAGGAACAACGAGAATTGGAGGTGCAAGTTCGAGACCTTATTAGGAAGGGATTCATTCGGAAAAGTGTTTATGAATGGGGAGCACCAAGCGTGTTTGCAACAAAGGCAGATGGCTCGTTAAGATTGTGTGTGGAATATCGTGAGCCGAATAAGGTGACTAAGAAGAACAAGTATATGTTGCCAAGGATTGATGACTTGTTCGATCTGCTTCACGAAGCCAAAGTGTTTTCTCAGATGGATTTGGCAACGGGAATTCACCAGTTGAGGGAGACAAAGGATAATGTGCCAAAGACTGCTTTTAGGACACCATACGGGTTCTTCGAATGGTTGGTGATTCCATTCAGGTTGACTAATGCGTCAGCGTATTTTGTGGATCTTATGAATAGGGTATTCAGAGATCAGCTGAATAAGTTCGTACTTGTGTTCATGGATTATATTCTGGTTTATTGCAGGAATGAGGAAGAACATAAGACACACTTGAGAGTTGTGTTAGTGATCTTGCGGAAGCATCAACTTAGGGCTAAGTTCTCGAAGTGTCACTTCTGGAAGAGTGAAGTGAGATTCTTAGGTCATGTAGTCTCTGGTAGTGGGATAGCAGTTGACCCCGCTAAAGTGGCAGCAATCCAGGACTCGGATAGATGTAAGAAGTTTCCTTGGGTTGGCAGGTTATTACCGACGGTTTATCAAGGATTTCTCCAAGATAGCTGCACCGTTGATAGGATTAACGAAGAAGAACCAAGTGTTCACATGGGATGTGAAGTGTGAAAAAGCATTTAGAATCCTAAAAGAGAGACTAAAGTGTGCTTTTGTGTTGACCATTCCGAGTGGGAATGAAGACATGGTGGTATACACCGATCAATGTGGTACTGGACTTGGAGCAATACTGATGCATAAGAATAAGGTTGTGACCTACGCAAGTCGACAGCTGAAGCCGCATGAGAAGAACTACCCAATTCATGATTTAGAGTTGGCAGCGATTGTGTTTGCACTGAAGATGTTGAGACATTACCTGTTGGGAGTGCGGTTTGAGTTGTTTACGGACCACAAGTCATTGAAGTATCTTTTCTCTCAAAAGGATTTGAATCTTCTGCAACAAAGATGGCTAGAGTTTCTAGCATCGTATGATTTTGGTATAGCCTATACTCCTTGCAAGGGAAACGCAATTGTAGATGCGTTAATTCGAAGATACGCAAGTTTAGGAGCGATGTTTTTAGAATGGAAGAGCCTCGAGTATTTGGCAAGGTTCGATTTCAGGCCACGATGCGAGCTGGAACCTGAAATGTTGGCAAGCTTATCGATAAGACCTACTCTTACCGAAAGGATTGGCGAGAGCCAAAAACGAGATATGAAGTTTGTCGAGTTTATCTAGGGATTGGAACTAGAGGATAAAGAGTTCGAAGTCGATAGAGAAGGTTGGCTTCGAAAATAAGGATGATTAGTTGTCCCTGATATCAATGGATTGAGAGATAAGGTTCTGGGGGAATGTCATCACTCGAAGTTGATGATCATCCCGATGGTAATAAGATGTATCGGGACATGAAGCGAGTTTACTACTGGGAAGGGATGAAGCGAGATATTGGAAAGTTCATTTCCAAATGTATGAATTGTTAGTTGGAGAAAGCTGAACAGAAGAAGCCGAGTGGGTTGCTTCAACCATTAGAAGTTCCTACATGGAAGTGAGAGCAAGTATTGATGGACTTCATTGATGGGCTACCTAGAATCAGGGCAGGAAATGAAGGGATTTGGGTCATTGTAGATCGCTTGACCAAAAGTGTGAGATTCATTTCTGTCAAGTCGACTAGGACGGCGTCGAAACTGGCTGAACTTTATGTGAAATGGATAGTTCGATTCAATGGTGTCCTAAAGAGTATAGTGAGTGATCGAGATCCGTTGTTCACTAGCGGATTTTGGAGAAGTTTGCAAGAATCTTTGGGAACCAAGTTGTGCTTGAGTACGACCTATCATCCCCAAATGGATGGTCAGACCGAGAGAGTCAATCGAGTTTTGGAAGATCTCCTAAGGGCTTGTGCGTTAGACTTCGAAGGATCGTGAGAATGCTATCTACATCTGGTTGAGTTTGCATATAATAATAGCTACCAGTCTAGCATTGGGATGACACCATACGAGGCGTTGTATGGAAGACCTTGCAATTCTCCAACATGTTGCTTAGAAACTAGAGATAAGTTGGTACTTGGGCTAAAAATGATAAGAGAGACCTCAGATTGTATCGAGATCGTTCAGCAACTAATGAAGGAAGCCCAAGATCATCAGAAGAGTTATGCCGATAAGCGTCGTAAGGACTTGGAATTCGACGTGGGCGATATGGTTTTCGTGAAGATTTCACCTTTGAAGCATATGATGAGATTTGGAAGTAAAGGAAAGTTAGCTCCTTGATCGTTGGACCATTTCCTATAGTCGAGCGAATTGGAAAACTCGCATATAGATTGGAGTACCCGAGAAGATGTCGAGTGTGCATAATGTGTCCCATGTGTCGTTTCTACGGAAGTTCATGCATGATTCAAATGTGGTGGTATCTCCATAGCAGTACGAAGACCTAGAAGCAGAGACCGCATTTGCGAGACCTCGTAAGTCGCTTCGTCTTGTGGGAAATGACACGAAGCAGCTTAGTAGGAAGATGGTTAAGCTTGTCAAGGTACAACGGAGTGAAGATGGTGACGATTGTACGTGGGAGACAGAAGAGAGCATGAGGGCGAATCATCCAGAACTCTTTGTCGGTAGGACCCTTGAATATCGTGTAATTGCTATATCGTTGTATCTTGTTGTTGTTTGATAGAATTCCGCATGATAAGATAAGGCTATGGATGCATGGCTAGATGGTTGCTACTTTGGATGATAGAATTAGCTTCTCATGGATGATAGGTATGCGAAATTACTGTGATTGCTTGTGTTTGTTTAGAATTTTGGGGCGAAATTCTTAATGGAGGAAGAATGTAACAGCCCGCATTTTACGTATCGGAAGATCGTAAAATATTTTTTATTCTACTCCCTGAGGGTTGGATCATTCTCATCTTTTAGTATGTTTATGGGGATGTAAGACATGTCCATAATTTTACCAATTTTGTTTGTTACCATTTTTCCCCTGTCAGTCTTGTACAGGGCATAACTTTTGATTCAGGTCGAATCAAAGAGTGAGACCTATGCCATTGGAAAGGAATTGATGATTGCCTTTCCGTAGAGTGGTCACATTAAAGATTTGGATCAGCGGTTTGGGAGGAATCACTATTTTATGGTTTAACGGTTAACTGTTCAGGTTTTGGAGCCTTAGTGGGCTGATTTGGGAAGGCCCATTAGGGGGCTGATGGAATCCTATAAATAGGGGGTGGGAGAGGACGGAAATTTTTTACTTTCCCGTTCTCTTATTTGGAGGCATTGATTTTCTTCTTCCTCTAACACCTTTCCACCACTAAAAATCTAAATCCAAGGAGGGAAATCATAGATCTACACCATTGGTGGCTAGATCTACATCAATTGAAGCAAGGATTCATCAGATCTGAGTGTTTGGTGCACGATGCTTGCTGTTTGGATTCTTATTTCTACCATTTTAGCTTGTTTTGGAGAATCGGTGAGTGATTTACATCTCTCATATGGATTCAATGAAGTGTATGAGTAGTATATCCTGTTTTTCATGAAATTCAAGTGTTTTTTCTTAGATCTGTGCGTTGGTAAGTTCAGTTTCATATAGATCACCCTAGGATCTGATTTAGCAAGTTTAGATAGGTAATTTCTATGATATTTCATACGAATGTGCAAGTTAGATCCATGGTTTTTGTTCATATGCATATTTGTGGTGATTTTGGTGATTTTAACATTATCGTTGGTAGATCTGACATGATAAAGGTTAAGATCCAAGTCGTAGTCATGTCAGAATATCATAGGTTCACAAGTTATAACAGATCTGATATGATTCAAGCGGTCACAGGCATAGATCTAAATTATAGTCATATCATGTTTTACTTTTTAATTATTTAAATCTAAAGTTACTTAAACTCACAGTGTTTGGATCTAGAAAAATAGAAGGAGAATTGCAGATGTTGAATCACAGATTTACACTTGAAAACATGATTAATTCGATTGCAGAAGAAGAAAAAGGTTTGATTCAATCCGGGTAGCGACAACATCTAGTCCTTCATTATTTTCAGTGAGCAAAATATGAGAAATGAGGCCATATATATAGCTGCCAACCTCACACCCTAATCTGCCAAGTCTGCCCTAGGGGGATCGACCCACCCCTTAGGGGGTCGACCTATAGGTCGACACCCCGCTTGAGGGGTCGACACCCCTGTGCGGGATTTTTTCCGCTCACCCAATTTTTAATTTTGAACTGATTTCTGGATAGGTTTGAACTGATATATATATATATATATCCAATTATCTTGCGCGTATACAAACTTCAAACCTTAATAACTTCTCCATACAGTGTCCGTTTTACGTAAACCAGGTGTCTATTTTGGCCAAAATTTCGAGACAAATGCAATGGCTATTCCGTTTCACTTAATTCTAAATATTAAATTAATTATTCTTTAATTTATCCTCTTTAGTGTTGTTAAAATATGGGGTGTTACATTCTTCCCTAGTCAAAGGATTTTGTCCTCCAAATCTCCAAGTTAAGAAGAATGTATATCCTACCATCCACATCCATCTACTCATCCACCAATCACAGGGATACATTGTCCTTAAAATATTTCTATTGCTTATATGAACATATGCAAAGGTGTGTATATATGTCCCGATACTAATGCGAAGATCAGGTGGTCTACTGATTCATTCGACCTCCTTAATGCAATGTATGTTAGTGTCATGAATTCAACATGTATGCAACAATCCTATAACAACATGTAAGTTGTATATGTGTGCACAATCATCCATTCAAATGCAACATCTATATGATGATACATCCATTTTCATCCATTACAAGAAGAAATAATGCACACACATCCATATGCAGTATAAGAGTGATTGAGTCGATCTAGTTCCTAACGTGTGTGTATATGCATCCGCGAGCAACCACTTGTAAACACTTGCATCCATCAAACATAATATGTCTCAAACACATGTTTACATCCATGGGATTCCTACCTAAGAGTTGAAGATTCGATCGATAGGATATACTTAAATGATAGAAACAAGCAAGAATAAAAGCTTTGGAAAAGGAGTTAAGAACATATCCTCGAAGAGAAAAGGGTACGAAGCACGAATATTGTCTTCGATCCCTCAAGTCACATCCTCTAGGTTATCACCCCACTAAACCTTCATCAACTTTACCTCTCTATTGTGTAGCTTCATAACTTCTGATTCAAGAATACAGGTAGGAACTCGTCTAACTGTTGCCTCTCGTTCTACCTCTACTCCTTCCAATATACTCGGCTCAACTACTTCTGCGGTATCATGCAAGCACTTCCGCAAATGAGAAACATGGAAAACATCATGAACGTCGGATAGTCTCTCTGGTATCCTTACTCTATAGGCCATTTGGCCAATCCTTTCTATTATGGGAAATGACCTTACAAAACTTTGCGCCAATTTGCCTACAGATCCGAAGCGAACCACATTCCTCAAAGGTGACACCTTAATGAAAACCATATCTCCTACTTCAAATTCAATGTCAGTCCTTTTCTTGTCTACGTAGGATTTCTGCCTACCTTGAGTTGTCTTCAATAGTCTGCGGATAAGATCAATCTTCTCGGACGTTTCTCTAACCATATCCGGTCCAAGTAGTAGCCTTTCTGTAGATTCCCACTAACAAGTTGGTGATTTACAGGGTCGCCCGTATAATGCTTCGAAGGGTGCCATGCCAATGCTATCTTGATAACTGTTGTTGTATGCGAACTCTACTAAAGGAAGATGCTCTTCCCATGTCCCTCCGAAGTCTAGGATACACAGCCTTAAAAGATCCTCAAGAACTCTGTTTACCCCTTCAACCTGTCCATCCGTCTGAGGGTGATAAGCAGTGCTTAAACATAACTGTGTACTTAACGATTCTTGCAAGCTCCTCCAAAATTCACTAGTTAAAATGGGGTCACAATCACTTACGATGCTGGAAGGTATTCCATGAAGATGGACTATCTCACGAACATAAACTGCTGCCAACCATGCTGCCTTCCTCTTGCTCTTAACCGGAATGAAGTGAGCGCTCTTAATAAGTCTACCCACCACAACCCAAATGCTAGTATTTCCTTTCTTTGATCTAGGCAAACCATCTATGAAATCCTTAGAGACGCTCTCCCACTTCCACTGTGGAACCTCCAAAGGATGAAGTAAACCACCGGGCTTCTTTTGCTTAGCTTTAACTCTCTGGCAAATCAAACATTGATAAACAAACTCCACTACATCTTTCTTCATTGCAGCCAAAAATAAAACCCTCTTCATATCCATATACATCATATCGCCACCTGGATGAATGGTCATCATAGAATGATGGGGTTCTTCTAGGACTGTCTTTATCAAACTCCCAAATTGGGGAACACAAAGCCTTCCATCTCGTCGCAACCACCATTTATCGTCCGTGGAGTATCTACTGAGGTGACTAGAAGTCTCCCCTTTACTGAGCCTATCCAAGATGTTTGAAATCTGTGGATCCTCTTGCTGTGAAGTTCCTATTCGGTCCATAGGAGTAGGCCTCACTTCCAGTGATACGAATAAGCTGGGTAACAACTCGGTGGAGGGTCTAAAGTCAAAAGTTGATATAAACTCCAAGCTTTTCCATTCCATGAACAGAGGAGTCAAGG
Organism: Allium sativum; assembly: GCA_030737875.1. NCBI lineage: Eukaryota > Viridiplantae > Streptophyta > Magnoliopsida > Asparagales > Amaryllidaceae > Allium > Allium sativum. The sequence continues at coordinate 456,174,271 of CM060920.1, read as the reverse complement.
TTATCCTCTGCCTACTCAATGCGTCTGCTACTACATTACCCTTGCCAGGGGTATAGGCAATCTCAAATTCATAAGATGCTAGGAACTCCATCCACCTCTGTTGCCTTAAATTAAGATCCTTTTGCGAGAACAAGTACTTGTGTGATTTATGATTGGTATACAACTCGAACTTCTCTCCAAGCAAATAATGACGCCACGTCTTAAGCGCGAACACTATGGCAGCTAGCTCTTGGTCATGGATAGGGTAGTTCTTCTCATGAACTCTTAGTATTCTTCCTCCATAACATACTACCCTCCCGTCTTGCATCAGAACCGTACCAAGTCATGTACCATATGCATCAGTATATACTGTAAACACTTTATTCCCATCGGGTAAGGTGAAGACAACGGCTGTTGTTAGAGCCCTCTTCAATCGCTGGAAAACAACATCACAATCTATATCCCATGAAAATGCCAAATTCTTCTTCTTCGACCTAGGGGCCTGATATCTTTACGAATTCTTTAATGAACTTCCTATAATAGCCTGCTAACCCCAGAAAGCTTCTCACCTCCGTTGCATTCTTTGGAATCTGCCAATCCTGAACTGCAACGACCTTTGCGGGATCCACTGCTATCCCTTCTTTAGAAACCACATGCCCTAAAAATCTCACCTCTTTTCTCCAAAAATGGCACTTAGAGAATTTTGCCTTAAGCTGGTGCCCACAGAGAGTTTTCAAAACCTCGCTTAATGCAAGGCATGCTCTTCCTCGCTCTTCGAGAAGATTTAGATATCATCAACAAAGACTACGACAAATTTATTTAGAAACTCCCGAAATACCATACTCATCAGATCAATAAAATAGGTGGGTGCATTCGTCAACCCAAAAGGCATAACGAGCCATACAAAGAAACCATCTGGAGTCCTAAAAGCAGTCTTATCTATACTATCCTCAGCCACCTTCAATTGATGAAACCCTGTGGCCAAGTCTAACTAGGAGAATACCGATGCACCAACAAGCTGGTCAAATAAGTCATCTATCCTTGGGAGTGAGTGCCTTTTCATCTTAGTGAGTTTATTCAACTCCCTGTAGTCTAAACACAAGCGAAGCGAACCATCTGCCTTAATCGCGAATACTACTGGAGCACCCCATTCAGACATGCTTCGCCTAATAAGCCCTTTCTCAAGCAACTCCCCTACTTGCTTACTAAGCTCCCTCCTTTCCCTTGGAGCCATATGACGCATAGGTAATGCAACTGGTTTTTCATTGTTTACCAAATATATACGAAAATCGATCTCACGCCTCGGAGGTAATCCCCATAACATCTGGATAATCTCGGACTACAGAAACAGATCGTAGATCATCGATAGATGCGTCAAGAGACTCTAGGAAACTAAGCATAACAGACCCTTGCGGGTCACAAGAAATCTCGAGGGTCCTCCCATGACAAGTCAGAAGCCTAACGACCCCTCTTTCACAATCTAGAATGGCACCATACATGGCTAGCTAATCCATCCATAGAATCAAACCGTAGCCCATAAAATCGAGCACACACGCGTCACACTCAAATTTGACGCCTAAGACACGTATTCTCAAACCCCGACAAATCATGGATAAATGAGCTGAACCACCAATGGGGTTTGAGACAATAACGGGATCGACTACCATACTAGTATTTAAGTGCAGAGACTCAACCACAGAACTAGATATAAATGAATGTGAAGCGCCAGAATCAAAAAGAGTTCTAATAGGATGATTGGAAAGAGAAATTAAACCTTCCACGGAAATTTTCTTACCTTTATCTGGAGCACTGTCCGCGAGAGCATGCACCAGCCCTTTAGAAGCTCCTGTGCTTTGACCTTGTCCCTGTTTCTTCAGGCACTCCCTAGCAAAGTGTCCGACCTCTCCATAGCTGAAGCAAGTATTCTTCCTTCTTTTGCAGTCCTTGACCAAGTGACCCTCACATCCACAACTGTGACACTTCCTCTTATCCTTAGCCTTATCATTCTTTCCACCCTTCTTTTGTTGTTATTTTCCTTTCTTAGGCCATACCTTCTTGTTTTGAGTTGTTTTCGCAGTCTTAACTTCCTTCTTTTCTCCTTTGTCTTCCTCATGCATCAAGACAATATCAACAAGCTTTTCAAAAGTAGCTTCCATTGGAATATGTGACATAGCTAACCCATGAAGGGGTTCATTCAGTCCTTTAACAAACCACAAGGCTTTCTTATGCGGAGTGTCTACTAGTTCCAAACCGAACCTAGCTAGATTGTTAAATTTTTTCACATATTCTTTAACAGTCATGTTTCCTTGTTTGAGCGCCAATAACCTTTCCATTTGCATGCTTTTCTCAGCTTGAGAAAGAAACTTCATTTCATACCTCATTCTAAATCATCCCATGTCTCCACCAGATGTCCAGCTTAGGTAACTTCCCACCAGAACGAAGCTACATCTTTCAATAGCCAAGAGGCTAACTGAATCTTCCTATGATCATCCACTTTGAAGATTCTAAAACAGATCCCCCGTTTCCTTGAGCCAATTCCTTGCCTCCACGAATGTTTCGGTTCCATGGAATGGCTTTACTTCCATAACATGGAAATCTTTGCAGACCTTAGAGAAATTAAATGCTCTTAGAGGAGGAGGAGGAGGAACAACGGGTGCAGCTGGGGGAGGAACATCAGCTTGACCACCGGCAGGCGTTGTGGCTTCTATATACCTACGGAACCAGCCTGGTATCATAACGCCCTCTGGAATATTAGGTTCCCAAGACATGCTGAAAAGAAAAGGGATTCAAACAAAGGATCGAAAGATATTACATATGGCTTTGGGGAATACATTTTTCAAAATAGACTTTTTTTTTTGAAATGGTTTCTTTAAAACCTTTTTGAAAATAATTTTCAAAAACTTTTATCTAATCTGGTAACCTTCAGCTCGGTACCAAGTATGACACCCCACGTCCGTTTATGTCACTCACTGAGAGAATGCATTAAGTTTCGTGAAGTGTTATAGGTCAATTGAAACAAAATCTTTACAAGACAGATATAAAATAATAATGGAATAAAAACTAACTTTATTAATCATAAAGCATCGTGGTTCAAAACATCATATGTCTGAAATTACATAAACCCTGTACATCATCAAAAATTCTGTCTTGCACTTAAAACATCAGAGTACAAAATAAAAGAAGCATAATACCCAAATAAAAACATAGCTATTGTAGCAAAGATAGGAGCTTGAGCAATACATCTAAGCAGCTCCACACCCTGAGAACCTAAGGGGAAGAACGGAAGAAAGAAGAGGAAACAAAAAGGGTGAGACATAAAGTCTGGCGAGTCCTGTTACTTTTAGCAAATAAATAAGTAAAAGTATAATGACAGGCATATAAAGTGGATGAGAAAGATAACATCACAAAAGGCAGGTATGACAAGGTAAACATGATGGAGTGTGTATGCTCCTCTAATGATTAATCTGCACTAATACTAGTATAACTAGAATGAGATGATCCTAACAATTATAAGATAGTAGACTTAGGCAACTTCTGATGAGAGGTTTTAACCCCCATACAATCCACAGGCAGCCCAACCTAACAGGCTCCAAAACTTTTTACTAGAGTCTAGATGTACCCTAACTACTAACCTAATCGATCGGCTCCCTACTCTGTAGATACCTCGTGCCGGCCCCGCAGTAGGATGTATCACTACCTAAAGTGGCAACCCTTCGTTGATGTGCACAACCATATCTACAGGTGTCACGGTCGTCTTATCCCTCTCTGCCTAGACCATGCACGTAGATGACCCCGACCGGTTTGCACCGCCCACACTGTCCTCCACATTTGGATCTCTTACAATCAGCCCAGTAAGCGTGCCCCGACTCTGACCTAGGGCGGAGTACTCGTTTAATACCATTATATGGGTTACTGACTAAAACGGGTCCCACACAGAAGATGATGCAAGCTCTCCCCTTTGTCTTGCATCCACACTAGGATTTCCACACGTTATGCTTACCTAACGTTGTCTTTAATTACATAACCCCATCCAGTTAAGTTTGTGGGCCTGTATATAAATATTACCCACCCAACCTAGATATACTAAACCTCCCACTTTTTCAACCAAGTTTACATAACACCTACTCAAATTCATGTTCATACAATCCCTATGGATTCAACTCGGTTAAGTATTCAACTTTATTGCCATATTAATTTATGATTATAATGTACTAGACTTCCCACATTAAGCCTACAACTTGTGGACATTGCATATGTCAGTCGGTTCCGGGCAGACTTCTTCCATAAAGTCGGGCTTAACCTCGTGTCTTAGCACATCTCGTGTTTATGCACTTAGACTCCCCACATTAGATTCAACACTTGTAGTCGTTGGATATGCCGGGTGGTTCTAGGCGGACTTCCACCACAAGTACCATCTAACCTGTGTCTAAATGCAGTTATAGATTCTAATTACTGTAATCTTAGGCATTTCAATTGTTAACCAATTATTCCTATGTTGTTATAGGTTTTCATGCCCCTTTTCCCTAGTTATGTTCATAATAAACTATATGCCCCAAATTCATATTATGTACATTAATCAAATTATGCCAAATCCCCTATTTACAATTTATGCCCCAATTTTACCATTTTCCCTCGTTTCTAATCTAACGCATTTGGATATTTTAGCGGCATGCCTAGGCTCGAAGGTAGACTGGCTATATAAAATAAAAGGGAAAGGATGAAGGGAAGATGATAGAAATGATTATACTAACATAGATTGACATAAACATATAGTGGCATATTGATAAGATGGGCATATAAGAACAGACCTAGTGAACATGAGATAATAGAACTGGTTCTAACATTGTAGTGATGTCATAACAGGCATGATAAAATCTAAACAATAATTTAGATGTCCAACTACTAACAAATCCAATGTTACCGCAAACATGATAGGTTTAAGGTGATCTAAACAGTGAATTAGATTTATAATCAAAGGTAGATCTGATATGATAAAGGTTAAGATCCAGGTCATAGTCATGTCATAATATCATAGGTTCACAAGTTATAACAGATCTGATATGATCCAGGCAGTCACAGGCATAGATCCAAATTATAGTCATATCATATTTTACTTTTTAATTATCTAAATCTAAAAGTAACTTAAACTCACTGTGTTTGGATCTAGAAAAATAGCAGGAGAATAACAGATGTTGAATCACATATCTACACTTGAAAACTTGATTAACTTGATTGTAGAAGAAGAAAAATGTTTGATTCAATCCGGGTAGCAACAACATCTAGTCCTCCATTATTTTCAGTGTGCAAAATATGAGAAATAAGGCCATATATATAGCTACTAGCCCCAAACCCTAATCTGCCACGTCTCCCCGAGGGGGGTCGACCCATGGGTCGAGTCCCCCCTTGAGGGGTCAGCCCAGGGGTCAACACCCCTGGGCGGGATTTTTACCGCTCACCCAATTTCGAATTTTGAACTGATTTCTATATAGGTTTGAACTAATATATATATATATATGTATATGTATATATATATAATTACCTGCACGTATACAAACTTCAAACCTTAATAACTTCCTCATACGGTGTCCATTTTACGCAAACTAGGTTGGCCAGAATTCCGAGATGAACGCAATGGTGCAGTCCGTTTCAATTAATTTTGAATATTAAATTAATTATTATTTAATTTCTCCTCTTTAGTGTTGTTAAAATACGGGCTGTTACACCTTGAATGGTGGAGAAGTGGGATATTTATAGGCAAAGTTGGCACCAGGTGGCAATTATGTAATTATGGTGTATAGGGTAGGCGTCGCTCGCTCATATATCTACGAGAATGCCGTTGAACAGTTGGAGCCAGTTGTACACAACTGTTAACAGTTGTCATGACCGACCCATAAAGTGATGAGGGAACGACCCTAAAATTGGTGAGGGAATGACCCTTCACAAAACATGTGCGGTTCCCCTTTTTTAATAAGGAATGTTCGAGCAAGCCTGATGATTACAGCTGTGACCGACCACGTGTGCTTCGCTGATATTTCTTACTTGTCGACTTATTGTTTTGTAACTTTGGTCCACTGCTTTGTTTAAGGACGACTAGCTCAAACTGCAAACTGAATGGTTCACATGCATTATTTCATTATGATGGCCACGTTATCTCATCATAAACCCAGTTTATCAGTATGGCTTTTGTCTTGAATTGCAGGTTTAAATCCTACCGTTAGTTTGTAAACATTTGGGACCGAGTCTTATAATAATATCAATCATTGAACCATGCAAGTGCGTCACGTTTACCACCTTTGTTTTCTTCTTAGCAACCCAATTATATAAATGCTTTTTTAACACAAAATATGGATTTGTCCTACTACGCTCGTTCCATGCACTTGCGAAGGTGATTGACCCTTATGAGAAGACTGCTCGACCCAATCACTTAAATAGGATGAATGACCCCAATATGACATGGCACTGTCGCTAGACCTAAGACTTTTGCTCGAACCAACGTGTAGGCGGTGATTGAATGACCCGTGCTATAGCTTGTAAGTGAGCGACACATTTTATCTACAACCTTATTTTCTGCCACATGTCATGTTTTACACTAACTAGAAAATCGTGCATTTACATTGTATCATGTTATATCATGTTTAACCATTCATACACGTATGCTGTGCCTCATGCGTTGTGCTAATGCACATTTAACATATCTGATCCAACTAACAAATAAAATTGATCCATGAAGACACGTCCCCTCCTTTTGTTCCAACGTGAAGCCACCTTTGTAACACCCTGCATTTTTAACTCAAAATGATAAAATAAGAATAACTTAATTCAATATTCAGAATTAAGTGAAAAGGACTCTGCCATTGCGTCCGTCTTGAAATTCTAGTCGAGATAGACATCTAGTTTGCGTAAAACGGACACTGTATGAAGAAGTTATGAGTGTCAGAAGTTTGTATACATATAAGGAACTTATATTCATATAAAATATAAATTTTACCCAGAAAATCAAAACAAGCAGTGACTTGGGTGGGAAAATGAACCGTTGGGGGTCGACCCCACAGCGGATCTGGAAATTTCCTACGACGTGGACAATTCTGATGACTTCAAATCACATCTAAGGGAACTAGTTTCTCTGATACACCTATAAATAAGACCCTAGAGCTAACCCTAAAACTCATATTTCTGAGGCTACGCTGAAGCTCTACCGTTTCTCCTCCCTTAAAGATTTCTTTAGAGAATATAGATTATTAGTTAGGAAAAATTCTGAATCCAAATGTAACAGCGTGCATTTTACATATCGAAAGATCATAAAATATTTTTATTTTATTCCCAGAGGGTTGGATCATTCCCATCTTTTCATATGTTGCTTATGGGGATGTGAGACATGTCCATAATTTTTACCAATTTTGTTTGTGACCATTTTGCCCCTATCAGTCATTTACAAGGCAATTACTTTTAATTCAGGTCGAATCAAAGGGTGTGACCTATGCCATTGGAAAGGAATTGATGATTGCCTTTCCATAGAGTGGTTACATTAAAGATTTGGCTCAACGGTTTGGGAGAAATCGCTATTTTAAGGCTTTCAGCAGGCTGTCCAGGTTTGGTAAGCCAAAGTGGGTTGAATTGCGAAGGCCCATTAGGGTGTTGGTGGAAACTATAAATAGAGGGTAAGGGATATGAGAAAGGGTTTGAATTTTCCATTCTCTCATTGGGAGGTCTTGAGTTCCTCCTTCCTCCAACACCTTTCCACCATTAAAAATCAAAATCCAAGGAGGGAAATCATGGATCTACACCATTGGAGCTAGATCTTCATAATTTGAGGCAAGAGTTCATCGGATCAAGAGGTTTGATGCGAGGTGCTTACTGTTCGGATTCAAATTTCTATCAATTTATCTTGTTTTGGTGAATCGGCGAGTGATATGCATCTCTCACATGGATTCAATGAAGTGTATGAGTGTTTATTCATGTTTTCATCGAATTCAAGTGTTTTCTCATAGATCTACACCATTATATGACCATTTTCATATGAATCACCCTATGATCTAATTTAGCAAGTTTTAAACCATTAATTCCATGTTATTTCATACATTTATGTAAGTTAGACCTCTCATTTTGATCATATGATTCATCTTAATGGTTTTGGTGTTTACATCATTTTAGTGACAATCGTCATATTCATGTTGTTAGCAATGTTATGACAGGTTTATGGTTGTATTTGGTGAGCTGGATGAGTTGGTTTCGTCGAATCTATCGTTTGGCCAAGTTTTGGTCAAAATCGGAGTTGAATTGCAATATGCAGGTTTTGGGTCGGCCTAGTCACCAGTTGGGTCGACCTAATCACCAGGTAGGATGACCCAGTCACTAGGTGGGTCAGGTAAGTCACCATATAGGTCTTGCAAGTCACCAGATGGGTTAGGTAAGTCACCAGATGGGTCTTGCAAGTCACCAAATGGGCCGGGTAAGTCACCAGATGGGTCTTGCAGGTTAACAAATGGGTCAGGTACGTCACCAGATGGGTCGGGCAAGTCACGGGATGGGTAGGGAAAGTCACCAGTTGCGTCGGGTAAGTCACCAGTTGGGTCGGGCAAGTACCAGTTGGGCCGGGCTAGTCACAAGTTGGTTTGAGCAAGTCACCAGTGGGTCGTATAGTTCTGGTCGAACATTTCTGGTGATGATGTGACTTCAAAGTGAATCAATTGGGAAGGTTCAAAGTGTTTATAAGTGTTCATTAGTCGGTGTAGAACAACGAATGAGGTCACAACTCAATGGTTGTAGGTTGGTGGATAATGGATTACTCGAGAAGGTTGCTTGAGCTATGAAGAGTCATTGGATTGGATGACTAGAGATACGAAGACCGAGAGATTATCGTTGTTGTAAGTTCTAGTAGGCTCGAAGAAGGGGTACATTAGAGACATCTAAAAGACGGGCTGTAGGTCGAGTACCCTGGGTCTTGTAGAAAGGCCTAGTTGTCAATGTTGGACATATGGTGTTTATGCTAGAACTGGGGTTACCATTGGCCCTTGACATATGGCAAGGTTGGTCATCATACGATTAACGATGGTTGCGAAGAAGGATTGGCGGTGATAGCCAGAGTCTGTCATGATTGATTAGTTGCTTTATTTGAACTGTCTCATGTAGATTGTCCAACGTCGAAGGAGATGTTCCTTGGGTGCTTGTCTAATATTGGTTTAGGCTTCTGGGGCTTGTGCTTGAGGGGTGCTGATTTCGATTAGGATGGCTTACATGAGGTCTATAATTTGGATGTCATGAGTGCTTTGCCATGATTGAATGAGTGTTCTAGTTTTCATGGATGTATGGTTGAATTGTTTAAAGTAAAGGCTATCACTGTCCGATGTGGGGAAGATAAAGTTGAGTAATTCTCTGGTGTTGTGGGTAGATTAGTATGTTTATCTATCCCCTCTCATATACTTTATTGTTGAAAGTTTGTTAGCTGTTTTATCGCTCACTAAGACTATTGTGTGACTCAAGGTGTAATGACCTGCATCTTCATCGGTATAATAATTAATTTATTTAATTACTTAAAGAGTGGTTTAGAGAATTTAAATGGTCGTTTAATATAACAATAATGAATATTTAATTAAAATAATAATTAAATAATATATTTAAATTCCAGAAAATAGTAAAATTCACAATATTGTGTGAACTGGACAATTCAAAGTATATAATTCATTTTGGAATTGAATTTGAATAACGAATATATTATATAAACGACAGTTGAATGAATAAATTATAATATAATTATAATCGAGCTCGAAATGGCGTTGCAGTTCATAAATTGGCGATTCGAACTTCAACTGAATATACATAAGCCATTTTAAATCGGATTTCGGTGAAATAAGAAACGTTAGGAGCTGGTGGAGTATATCTTTCTAGTGGAAGAGAAAAATCGGGATTTCATCGTGTAGATTTTGATTTATGTCCAAATAAATTTTTAGAAAAGTCGCTGTAGAATTCCTTTATAAATTATAAAGGAATTATTTATATTTTAAAAAGGGATTTCAATATAAATCGAATATCGGGTTGACCCAGATTGAAATATCAAGTTAGAAACCCATATAGGTTTTTTCTGAGCTGTATGGTATTCCACTGTGAATATAGACGATAATATTTAAATTTTTAATATTAAATTTAATTATATTTAAATATATTTATATATTTAAATAGGCTATTTAGAGCTTTAAAAATAGCCACTTTTGCAAACGAAGTCGGAATTTGATGAAACTAATTTTGTTAGATCCGCAGTATTAAATTATTCCTAGATTTCAATTTCCGGGATTTTTAGAGTCAGTATGTGGCCGTACGGGATTTTAATGTGAAATACAGTCGATATTTTGACCTTTAAAAATACTTTGTGTGAGCAAACGGAGTCGGAATTCGACGAAACCAGTTTCATTGGGACCGTAATGTCGAACTGATACTACCTGTCCATTTTCATGATTTTTGGATATCGTGTGTGATCATGCGGATTTTTTGAAGACGAATACAGATAACGTTAGAATATTTTGAGTATATTCCTTAACCCTTACTATATAATATCCTTAATTCACATTAACCCTTCACTTATTCTTCCTTCAGTCAACAAATTCCGCCGTTCTCTTCTTTCTTCTTTCAGCACAAAATCGGATACTTTAAGAAATCAAGGAATATACAAATGAAATGCTATAAATCAGAATGTTTGTATATTCGAATTCCTTTCAGCATGCACTTCGATCTGATATAGCTTTTGATGAATTCGACGCACCTTTCTTTGAACTGGAAAACTTACAGTAAAGCTAGGGTTGCTGTTCCTTGTCGATTCAGTGAGGATTTGGGAATTTCAAGTATGGCGTTGGAATTGGGATGGCCTGAGGCTTCGTTTGTGGGAGTTTTGAGGGTTTCGGTGATGGTAAAGTTCGATGTCTGCACGGTGGGTTTTCGAACGGATTTCAGTTGATCGTGTCGAGTCTTACACGAGGAGGTTGGTATCAAAGAGAATGTGTAGAGAAGGCTTTTGGTGAGTACGGTTAAAGTTATGGTGGAGTGGAGTGGAAATTGGATAATGTCGTGTCCTGTTGGGTACCGCAAGTATCAGGGAAGAAGAAAGGATGTGGACGCGGGTTGTTTGGGTTAATGGGCTGGTGAAGCAATTGGGTGAGGCCCAATTATAATTTGGTTAAATTTAATTCAAATTTAATGTGTATAATATGTTGTAAAGATCATAAATATATCATATGATATCGAAATTCAGCGAAAACTGGTCACATTGGGACCGTATGGACGGTAACTACACCATGGAATTGACTGGGAGTGAAATGAGGCTCGTTACAATTTATTGCAAAATAAATTGTCCATCTGAATCAAATAGAGCAATGGTTATCGTTATTAATGGTGATCGTCCAATGTGAGTAAAACTCACCAATTCTGAACTATTATATTTTTCTAACGTATATTTAGAACTGTTAATTATCTGTTGATTGGTGTGTGTTAACTGTTTGGTTGAAATGCTGATTGATTGATTGAAATCATAGATAACGATATATATATATATATATATATATATATATATATATATATATATCGTTAATCAAATATTGATTCGGTTAGCAGAATATTTCATGTTGAAATGAAATCGATGTTAATTATATTGTTTAACATCTGTGATGCAGGGAAACAGGTCGGAGGAATCCAACTGGATTCCTCAACATTTATTTTACTGTTTTCATATATGGTGATATATGGTGTGATATAAAATCTGTTGATGATGATGTGTGTTTAAATGATATCGATCATGGTGATTTGGTATTTTAAATACCACAAGAAATACTAGCATGTAGAAAGGAGATTTTCAAAGTATATTTTGAAAATAAATTAGTTATATAAAATCAATGGATTTTATATAGAAAAGGAAAAGGGGATTTTATAAAAGAAAACATTCATAAAATCGAAAGAGTTTTGAAAAGGAAATATTTATTGAAAATAAATATGATAAAGATGAAAAGGGAATTATTTATAAAATCAAAAGATTTAATAAAGAGAAATATTTATTGGGATAATAAATAGAAGTATAAAGGAATTATTTATTTGGGAAAATAAATAAGAGTTATAAAGGAAATATATTTGCAAAACAAATATAGAGGAAGTTATTTGTAAAACAAAGATAAGGGAATATAGATTTTTTAAGTAAACAAATAGAAAATGAAATATTTGTAAACATTTACAAATAGATTAAATGGAAATATTTATTTATAGGAAATAAATAGAATGTTATAAATGAGATATTTATTTGTTAAATAAATAGGAAAGATAAAAGAAATATTTATTTGTTAAATAAATAGGAAAGGTAAAGGAAATATTTATTTGTTAAATAAATAGAATGTTATAAATGAGATATTTATTTGTTAAATAAATAGGAAAGATAAAAGAAATATTTATTTGTTAAATAAATAGGAAAGGTAAAAGAAATATTTATTTGTTAAATAAATAGAATTGAAAAGGGAACATATTTGTTAAGTAAACAAGTAGAAAAGGAATTATTCAAAGGAGATAATTCAAAGGAATAAATCAAAGGAGTTAACCAAAGGAGTTAAATCGAATTAGAATTTATCAATTAGAGTTAAATCGATAGAGTTAATTAAATAGAATTAAGAGGAGTTATCGAATATTAGTTATTCGAATCGAGTTAAAAGGAGTTATCGAATCTAGTTATTCGACAGGAGTTAAATCAAATATAGTTATTCGAAGAAGAGAGATTATCAAATATAAGTTATTCGGATGTAAGTTATTCGAATAAGAGTTAATCCAGTAAGAGTTAAATAGAGTTAGAGTTAGTCGAATAAGAGTTATTAGATTGGAGTTATTCGAATAAGGGTTATAGAATAAGAGTTAACCAAATAGGAGTTGATAAATTAGTTGTTCGTTATTTATTCGAGTTAGCAAACAAGAGTTAGATTAAAGTTATTATATTTCAGAAGCAGGAAATTATAACACCACTGTTATAATCAAATGATTCTGTAAAGGAGTTGGACTCGTAAATTATATCTGGAAGTTATGTAAGGAAATGTTAAAGAGTTAAAAGATAAACTTACCCTATTTCGAGATTTGAAATGTTGTTCAGTTAAGGTCTGAGAGGTAGTTATACCCCAATTTGATTGGCTTCATTTTTAATTTAGAAATGGTTAAGGTTCGAGAGTGAAAGTGGTTAAGTGATTTTAGTAAATAAGTATAGTGGTTTAAGTTGTCGTCGCGATGTTGATTTAAACATCTGTTTAAATCCAAGTAAAGAAGATTTGGAAATGTTTTCCAAATAGAATCAGAAACGTAATCAAATATTGAAATTGGAAATATGAATTAGAAAAGGAAATGTTCATGTATAAGGAGTTAAGAAATGGAGTTAAGCTAAATCAGCATTTGACTGGAGACTTGTTAAGTTGAATGGTTTCCTAATCATGTTGGTTTCGACCTTCGGGATTGGTACTTAGGGAATTGTTCTTATACTGGTTTACAATCAGAGACTGATAGTTGTAGAAGAAGAGTGATACGTAAATAAGTTATGGAAATGTTTTCTAGCGTTACCGTTTATTTTCTAAACATAGAAAACAAGGAAAATATGAATATATATATACATATATATTTAGATATATATATATATATATATATGATTGATGATTGATCGATATAATTTCCTCCTGGAAATAATATCGTTGTTTGCACACCTCTTTTTCTTTGATGGTTAAATCGCAGACTATCGAAGTTTTGATAATCTTAATGTTGTTAATATGGAGAGACCGGTTGGATTATTATCCAAAGAACCACTCTGTATTGGCATAAGCGTTGTGAATCATATATGCCAAAGAAAATTGAAGACGGAGTAAAGTGCAAGGGCAATTGTATAATTCTTAGATAACAGTGCCTAAGATGGATGTACTGAATAGTGCCTTCGGTTCATCCTGTTCCTGGATGACTTGTATGGATGAATGTCTGACAGAGTATTTCCAGAAAGGTCACGTACATTGATTTCTTCAACCGTACCAAGAGTGGAAGCGGAGAAGGAAACTTCTTTAGCTAAAACGTAATGTACTTTTATAGACGGCAAGTTAGTGATTTTCGATGGATCTGACAATGTGGCATTCGAAGTGAATCTGATGTGATGATAAAGCGTAGCTTCTAGCCTCACATCCAGTAAATGATAGAAATCGGGCAGGCAGCATGGCTATGTAGGTCGCACTTATTAGGGTGTATAATCACTAGAGTTTCATTTACTTCTAAAAATCTATTGCTGATAATGTCCCATTCGGGAAACGGTTGCTGATCCCAACCGTTGGTGATATACATTCGATACACTCAAGCGAAATGAGTGGTCGGTCATGTGTGGCCGGGTTGCAAGATGTTCTTATTGAACCCAGTGTATTCCTTTCTAGAGATACACTAGCGAAATGTGGTTCCATACCTTGTCATAGTTGGAAATCCATTACCCAATACGTGCTTGCGTTTTGGATTGCATACTATATATGTAGAACGTGAGATGAAAGCGTTTCTGCTAGATGATTATTATATTGTGGTTGATAGACATTATTATAATATCAAAAGGTTTTTGATATAAAGATAATTTGGATTCTCATAAGGGAAAAACCCGTTACGTTATACGGCGTGGTCTTATGAGATATCGTTTACTTGTTCGAACTGTTTGAAACTGTTTTACTCATACCTATCCCATGACTGACCTGGAGTTTATTTTGTTTTTTTTCCCTAAACTCTTGGGTGCCCAATTTTGTACGGGCAGTCAAGTAGTCGGGATTTACAGATACTTGAAGAGCTGGAGCTGGGGGCTTCAGGATCATATAGCTATTGTTTATTTCCGCTGTGTTGTAAGTGCTGTACTTGATAATGATATGTATATTCAAGTAAAATCTTTTATTTCAAGGATATGTTATCTATTATATGTTATTCGTTCCGCTGTGAGATTCGTGTTACTCTGATGTTGTCTTCTTCTTCTTCTTCTTCTTCTATTCTAAGTTTCTATCTTATCTTTCCTCGCCCTCTAATTTCTTTCATTAACTATTCGGTTATTTTCGATTCTTGGATGTTCGATATGTGTTGTATATCGGATAACCAAGATCATCAAAATCAGGGTCGTTACAGTTGGTATTAGAGCTTAAGTTAAGTGAATTACCTTGGCTCTGTGGCATGACTCAGTAGAGATAGGGTTAGTGATGCCCTAGATTGAGTTTGTTTGTATATATATGAGTGAACGTATTTGTTATTCAATATAAAATGATTTTATATTGTGGAGATTTATTGGTTGAGTTGTTTATGTGTTCTGGTCGATCTGTTTGATCCACTGTATCGGTAGGAGCTTCTAAACACTCAAATACGATGAACCTTCATGGTATGTTTTGAAAAGAGGGTAAACAAAAATACTTTTACCCAAATTATATTTTGATATAAAGGATTTATATTGGTTGTGATTATAATTAGATAAGATTATAAAATGTGAAATGGTTATATATAACCAATTAGAATTCATATAAATGAAATATATGGAAATCAAAATGAATTAAATCTGAATTTAAATCAGAATTGGAATTAAAATCCCGGAAATTGGAAAGGTGTTTGTAAATGAATCTGGATTAAGTATACGGAAATTTTAAAATCCTGGGATATTTTAAATCGTTTTACAAACATTGGAGGGTTATTTTGAAATGTATTTCAAAATGGAAGTGATTAGAAATGGTTTTGAAAGTGATATAGTATTGAACTCACTTCGATCGCTGGAAAATAGATTCTGATGATGACAGCTGCATCATCAGTATTCATTTTCGAGTTGTAAGTGACGAATTACTACCAGAGATACTGTTTTGAATTTTTTTTGGGAAAGACAAGTTGTGTTGAATTTCAAAAAGGAAAAATTGATTTTTGAAAAGATTGAACTGTTTGAAAACTCCCAGGGAAAGACTGTTTGAATTAAAAACAAATTTAACTTAAATTTGTGAAAGCAAATTTGAATTAAAGTAAAGCCAGTAAAGTGGTAACTGAGATTGAATTAGAATGGTATCAAGACAAATTGGATTATGAGATTCAAATTTGAAGTGTATTGTGATAATCAAGTTAAGAGTTGGGAATCGAGAAGAAACTCAAGTTGAAATAATATTTGGCTCGGATATAAGCGAATGGTTGTGTTGTGGGTAAACGCAGATTGGAATTTGATTGGGATGACCCTTGTATCCGCTGAATTGATAACAGGTGGAAAGGATATAATGATATGCCGACAAAAGGTACAAGTTTATATTTGGTATAAGCATGAGATTTATGAGCCGAATTGGCAAGCCACTTGGCTATTTGATTTTCTTTTGGGATGGAGATGGCCCAGAGAGGCGAGTGGTGGTTTGATGCATTGACCAGTACAAAGGAGGTGCTGGCGAAATTTTTTGAAAAGTTAAGGTGTTAGAAAATTTTCAGTATTTTTGAAAATTTTCGTTGATAAGAATTGGTTAATATTTTAATTGAAATTAAATTGGTTCAGTTGAAACTGAAGATTTAGAAGTGAACAAATAAAGTTCTAACCAGTCGATAGGGTTTGTTTTCTACCTTAGCAATTTTGAGGCGAAATTATTTTTAAGTGGGGAAGAATGTAATGACCCGCATCTCCAGCGGTATAATAATTAATTTATTTAATTATTTAAGGAGTGGTTTAGAGAATTTAAATGGTCGTTTAATATAACAATAATGAATATTTAATTAAAATAATAATTAAATAATATATTTAAATTCCAGAATAGTCGAAAATAGTAGAATTCACAATATTGTGTGAACTAGACAATTCAATGTATATAATTCAGTTTGGAATTGAATTTGAATAACGAATATATTATATAAACGACAGTTGAACGAATAAATTATAATATAATTATAATCGAGCTCGAAATGGCGCTGCAGTTCGTAAATTAGCGATTCGAATTTCAACTGAATATACAAAAGCCGTTTTAAATCGGATTTCTATGAAACAAGAAACGTTAGGAGCTGGTGGAGTATATCTTTCTAGTGGAAGAGAAAAATCGGGATTTCGTTGTGTAGATTTTGATTTATTTCCAAATAAAATTTTAGAAAAGTCGCTGTAGAATTCCTTTATAATTTATAAAGGAATTATTTATATTTTAAAAAGGGATTTCAATATAAATCGAATATCGGGTTGACCCAGATTGAAATATCAAGTTAGAAACCCATATAGGATTTTTCTGAGCTGTATGGTATTCCACTGTGAATATAGACGATAATATTTAAATTTTTAATATTATATTTAATTATATTTAAATACATTTATATATTTAAGTAGGCTATTTAGAGCTTAAAAATTAGCCATTTTTGCAAACGAAGTCGGAATTCGACGAAACTAATTTTGTTAGATCCGTAATATTAAATTATTCCTAGATTTCAATTTCCGTGATTTTTAGAGTCAGTATGTGGCCCTACGGGATTTTAATGTGAAATACAGTCGATATTTTGACCTTTAAAAATACGCTGTGTAAGCAAACGGAGTCGGAATTCGACGAAACCAGTTTCATTGGGACCGTAATGTCGAACGATACTACATGTCCATTTTCATAATTTTTGGATATCGTGTGTGATCATGCGGATTTTTATAAGACGAATACAGATAATGTTAGAATATTCTGAGTATATTCCTTAACCCTTACTATATAATATCCTTAATTCACATTAACCCTTCACTTATTCTTCCTTAAGTCAACAAATTCCGCCGTTCTCTTCTTTCTTCTTTTAGCAGAAAATCAGATACTTTAGAAAATCAAGGAATATACAAATGAAATGCTATAAATCAGAATGTTTGTATATTCGAATTCCTTTCAGCATGTACTTCGATCTGATATAGCTTTTGATGAATTCGACGCACCTTTCTTCAAACTGGAAAACTTACAGTAAACCTAGGGTTGCTGTTCCTTGTCGATTCAGTAGGGATTTGGGAATTTCAAGTATGGCGTTGGAATTGGGATGGCCTGAGGCTTCGTTTGTGGTAGTTTTGAGGGTTTCGGCGATGGTAAAGTTCGATGTCTACACGGTGGGTTTTCAAACGGATTTCAGTTGATCGTGTCGAGTCTTACACGAGGAGGTTGGTATCAAAGAGAATGTGAAGAGAAGGCTTTTGGTGAGTACGGTTCAAGTTATGGTGGAGTGGAGTGGAAATAAGATAATGTCGTGTCCTGTTGGGTACTGCAAGTATCAGGGAAGAAGAAAGGATGTGGACGCGGGTTGTTTGGGTTAATGGGCTTGTGAAGCAATTGGGTGAGGCCCAGTTATAATTTGGTTAAATTTAATTCAAATTTAATGTGTATAATATGTTGTAAAGATCATAACTATATCATACGATATCGAAATGCGAAAAATGGTCACATTGGGACCTTATGGACGGTAACTACACCGTGGAACCGACTGGGAGTGAAATGAGGCTTGTTACAATTTATCACAAAATAAATTGTCCGTTTGAATCAAATCGAGCGATGGTTATCGTTATTAACGGCGATCGTCCAATGTGAGTAAAACTCACCAACTCTGAACATGTAACAACCCGTATTTTCAATAACCTGTTATAACATAAATGGAGGCAGAATTAAACTGTAAAATCTGAATCAAGGGAAACGGGCTATGCCATTGCGTTCGTCTCGGAAAAATACGCGAAATAGAGTCCGAGTTTTCGAAAATCGGAGTCCGTATGACCAAGATATGGCCTCGCGAAGTTTCACGAAAAATTCCCAAATTAAAGTATACTTAATTAAGTGAAATGGGTTGCGCAGAGAAATATATATATATTGATATATATATATATATATATATAATTGAAAATTAAATAAATATGCAAAAATGTTCAAAACAGCGAATTGGGAGAGGGGAATAACCGAACCGGCCGATTTTTGAGGTCGACCCAAGCCCGCTGGGTCGACTAGGGGTTAATCCAGGGTGTTTGGCTGTCAACCCGTGGGTCGATTCGCTCAAATGCAGATTTTGCATTTGGATGGTTCTCATGGTTCATCTTTCATCTAAAGGCCCTAGATGGTTCCTACACTTGACTTCTTCCCCAAGACATGCTTTGATGGCTTGGATTGAATCTAGGTTTAATCCTATGGCCTAAAACACTTGCCTAATCTATAAATAAGACCCTAACCTATCCTAAATCCTCATTATTCATTCATGCAACTAAACTATGGCAAAATTTTACCTCTCATGGCCTCCACTCTCTTCATAAAATTTCTAAATGGTTTCTATGAGAGATTTTCCATGCATACAAGTGTTTTCAAGCTTGTATGAGTGTCATTAGCTTGCATTCAAGTCAAGTTTCTATCTTTGCATCATAAAGCAAGGGTTTTGATCATTTTGGCTCAAGGGTTTTTATGTCAGAGCTTGCATTTTGGGTCTATTTGATTGCATAAGGGCTTTGTCATATCTTTTGTGCCTTCATAGCAATGTAAGCCCTTTCCCTACTCTTAGATATTAACTATGAAGTTAAATGTTCATGTTGCAAGTTTGGGTTTGATCATTGAGTATGATACATGCTATCATGTCATGCAAGTTTATGAAGTCATTATCTTGATCTTGTGAGCTAAAAGCTACAACCTTTATGTTGAAATGTTGCATTAGGCAACATGAGAACCCACATAACCTTTATGTCAACTTGCATATGAAGTCATAACCCTTATATGATGATATATGCGAGTTACTAGTCATCATTCCGTATCTTTTGTCACCATAATTCGCTTATGTGCCAAGTTTGGGTTTATGCATGTTTTAAGGCTTAAGAATGTAACATGCAAGTTAATGAACACATTTGTGCCTCATTTGCCACCATGATTAACTTGTGGCTTAATATCCAATTTTGTCATGCCTTTGCCAAGTCTCTTCTTTTAATCCATTACGTTGTCGCGAACGTATATGCGAGTTTAAAAGCGTTGGGTTATGTTATGGGTAATTTCTAATGACATGAAAATACAACTTGAAAACATGACTTGAAATATAACATGGAAGTTGACATGTAAGTATGCATAAAAACATAAGCTTGGGAATTTACCTATTAAGTTAGGTCTACCCTTTGGGAATTTACCTATTAAGTTAGGTCTACCCAAATGCTTGAAAACTTGTAACATGTTTTGGGAAACATGATGGACATGACACTTAGATAATATAAGTGTGGCCAACTCGAGGTTGGGTTGAGTTTGCAACGTAAAACTACCCGGAACCGACCGGCCTAACTAGTAGTTGCAAACAATAGGACCCAATGTGAGAAGTTGGTCATGTTGTGCTTGAACCCGAGGTTAGACCAAGTTGTGGTGTAAAGCTACCCGGAACCGACCGGCTTAACTAGTAACCACAACAAAGTCTAATGTGAGAGGTGAAGGTGCATTAAGTAATTAATGCCACATGATAGGGTTAAGTTAATTTGATTAATGACTCTTAACCAAATATGACATGGACAAATGGGTTAAGTAATTTGATTAGGCTAATGATACTTAACAAAACATGACAAGGTTGGGTAGGTTAAGTAACTTGATTTGCCTAATGACACTTAACCATTTTTATATGACTAGTGGATGGGGTTAAGTTAACCAACACTTAATCAATCCAACGCGATAACTTGGTAAGGTTAAGTAAGTTTTCTTAATGACGCTTAACCGAAAAATACGGTTAACGAATGGGGTTAAGATTAGACTCAACTAGTCTAAACATGGAAATCGGATGGGGTTAAGTTAGCCTAGACTTAATTAATCCCACTTGGTAGTTTAATGGGGTTAAGTTAAACACTTAACTAATCTAAACATGATGAATTGATGTGGTTAAGTGACCTATACTTATCCAATCTAACTCGTTAATTTATTGTGGTTAAGTTAACCAATACTTAACCAATATAACGTGAAAACATGATAAGGCTAAGTCACGAATCGCTTGAATACACTTGACCGATTTGACTAAGTAAATTGATAGTGTCAAGTTAATATATACTTAACCAATCTAGAATGATAATTGGACGAGGTTAAGTCGTGAATTGCTTAATATACTTAACCAACTTGAGCATGGTTTGTAGGGTTAAGCCTTGAACTTGGATACTAAGCCAATTTTGACAAGATTTGTAGACGTGTTAAGTCATGAACTTCAGTGACACTTAATCCATTATGTAAACCCTAGTTCTGAGGATTAGGTGGATAACCGTAGTTAACAAGGATAACGGGAACAATGCTAAGTGGTAAACCTTAGTTGAAGAATAACTAAGTAACGATTCTTAGTCAAGGAAATTTAGACCAGTTCATAGATAGATGAGTAACCTGATACGGTAGGTCATCGTTTAAGTATACGAGTAGGAGCAAGTATCTGATTTAGATAAAGGCTCCAGCGAACTGGGTAACGAAGCAGCGGCTTCGGGGAACGTGAGGATATTCTTGGTATCCCTCTATGAGCTGCCAGGTGATTATACTAGGCTCATGAGAGGTTAAGGTCTGCGTTAGAAGAACCAAGAGTATGTCTTGGTTGCTATACGAGCGACCTAAAGACGGGGATGGATAGGGAATAGTCGACGATACACGGTCGTACCCTAGATAGCATTTCGTCAGGCTACCTACCATATTTGGTCAAGCGTGTACGTACGGAAAGGCAGAGAACACCCAATAGACCATAATTGCTATCTAATTATGGTTGCGGTAAGGCTTGGATGTGGGTTGGCCAGTGTTGTGTTCTCATACAGGATTTATCCTGTCTTGTCTTTCACTAGTTGAGGGAGTGGTCTCGTGGGACCATAGCCACGTATAGGAAAAAACAGACCTTAGCATCTGCATCGGCAGATAAATCTAAAGCTCCCGACCGAGTCCTGTACTTCTTGATTTGCCCTGTGACAGGACTCGGATGGCACGATGTGATACATGTGCATACAGTCATGGAAAAACGATTCACGATATATGCATGGGAAAAAGGGCGCGGTTGACGGTTAGCGTAATCCCTAGTGGCCCTAGGTGGTTGAACCCAAACCGAGATACGAAAACGTGCAATAGGTAAGCATAATCCCTAGTAGCCCTAGGTAGCATAAGTCCTAGTTGTACAAACGATAATTCATGTTGGAAGACCCTAGCTAGGTTTAGGGTAACAGTCCAAACCGATCTTAAGGATCATGGAACTATGTTAAAGTAATATAGAATCTCATGGGAAAGCCCGTATGGTCTACGGCAAGGGACTGAACATTTACATGGAATAAAACATACAAGTTGAGTAACATATATGCGATATATTAGGTTGACATGGACCATTACACGACTTTTGAGTGAGGGTCATTCTTGGTTAACACATGACACGGTGGGGATACTAGTACGGTATGTGCAGAGCTAAAATACAGGATAGATATCACGGGGCGTTATACGTGACAGATATCTTGGGGATATTATACTTGATAGAAACCTGACGATGTGATACCTTGTTTTATCTTGACATCGTAATTTATCATGACACCTTAGTTTATCTGAGTTCAGTAGTTCATCCTGTTATTTTGATTTAGCTTATCTATCTTGTTATCATGCTTATGTTCATCTCAGTTTCTCATGTCAGTTAACTTTACTAGTTTTTATGCTAATAGTAGATAGGGCTTACTCAGTCTTTTTGACTGACCCGTTTTGTTTCGCCTCTTTTCTTCCG
The DNA here is from genome assembly GCA_030737875.1 of Allium sativum. NCBI lineage: Eukaryota > Viridiplantae > Streptophyta > Magnoliopsida > Asparagales > Amaryllidaceae > Allium > Allium sativum. Next base: position 456,151,627 of record CM060920.1, on the reverse strand, counting down.
TTTCCCCCCCAGGTTACAGGGAGGAAATACTGTTGTTTAGTTCGGACTTCTTCTGCTTGAAGGTCATCATGGATGGCTTGGACTTTTCTTGGCTAATGGCTACTTTACTGTTTTTACTTGGGGAATAATTTATGAAAATGTCTTTATGCTTCTTTACTATTGCAAGACAGGTTTTGATGTACTCTGATGTAAAAGGCTTTAGACCTTATTGATTCATGTTATGAAAGTTTGATTTTACTTCCGCTATTTTATATGTTCTGTCTTGTGATATTTCTGTGCATGTTTACCAATAATGCCCCTCTAAAGCTAGTGCATTCCTTTGCGAGTGACCCTAGCGGAGGCGGGGTGTTACAGAACAGTTATATTTTTCTAACGTATATTTAGAACTGTTAATTATCTGTTGATTGGTGTGTGTTAATTGTTTGGTTGAAATGTTGATTGATTGATTGAAATCATAGATAACGATATATATATATAAATCGTTAATCAAATGTTGATTCGGTTTAGCAGAATATTTCATGTTGAAATGAAATCAATGTTAATTATATTGTTTAACATCTGTGATGCAGGGAAACAGGTCGGAGGAATCCAACTAGATTCCTCAACATTTATTTTACTGTTTTCATATATGGTGATATATGATGTGATATAAAATCGGTTGATGATGATGTGTGTTTAAATGATATCGATCATGATGATTTGGTATTTTAAATACCGTAAGAAATACTGGCATATAGAAAGGAGATTTTCAAGTATATTTTGAAAATAAATTAGTTTTATAAAATCAATGGATTTTATATAGAAAAGGAAAAAGGGATTTTATAAAAGAAAACATTCATAAAATCGAAAGAGTTTTGAAAAGGAAATATTTATTGAAAAAGATGAAAAGGGAATTATTTATAAAATCAAAAGATTTTATAAATAGAAATATTTATTGGGATGATAAATAGAAGTATAAAGGAATTATTTATTTGGGAAAATTAATAATGAGTTATAAAGGAAATATATTTGTAAAACAAATATAGAGGAAGTTATTTGTAAAACAAAGATAAGGGAATATAGATTTGTTAAGTAAACAAATAAAAAAGGATATATTTGTAAACATTTACAAATAGATTTAATGGAAATATTTATTTATAGGAAATAAATAATGTTATAAATGAGATATTTATTTGTTAAATAAATAGGAAAGATAAAAGAAATATTTATTTGTTAAATAAATAGGAAAGGTAAAAGAAATATTTATTTGTTAAATAAATAGAATGTTATAAATGAGATATTTATTTGTTAAATAAATAGGAAAGATAAAAGAAACATTTATTTGTTAAATAAATAGGAAAGGTAAAAGAAATATTTATTTGTTAAATAAATAGAATTGAAAAGGGAATAGATTTGTTAAGTAAACAAATAGAAAAGGAATTATTCAAAGGAGATAATTCAAAGGAATAAATCAGTTGAGTTAACCAAAGGAGTTAAATTGAATTAGAATTTATCGATTAGAGTTAAATCGATAGAGTTAATTATATAGAATTAAGAGGAGTTATCAAATATTAGTTATTCGAATCGAGTTAAAAGGAGTTATCGAATCTAGTTATTCGACATGAGTTAAATCAAATATAGTTATTCGAAGAAGAGAGATTATCAAATATAAGTTATTCAGATGTAAGTTTTCGAATAAGAGTTAATCCAGTAAGAGTTAAATAGAGTTAGAGTTAGTCGAATAAGAGTTATTAGATTGGAGTTATTCGAATAAGGGTTATAGAATAAGAGTTAACCAAATAGGAGTTGATAAATTAGTTGTTTGTTATTTATTCGAGTTAGGAAATAAGAGTTAGATTAAAGTTATTATATTTTAGAAGCAGGAAATTATAACACCATTGTTATAATCAAATGATTCTGTAAAGGAGTTGGACTTGTAAATTATATCTGGAAGTTACGTAAGGAAATGTTAAAGAGTTAAAAGATGAACTTACCCTATTTCGAGATTTGAAATGTTGTTCAGTTAAGGTCTGAGAGGTAGTTATATCCCAACTTGATTTTCTTCGTTTTTAATTTAGAAATGTTTAAGGTTCGAGAGTGAAAGTGGTTAATTGATTTTAGTAAATAAGTATAGTGATTTGAGTTGTCGTCGCAATGTTGATTTAAACATCTGTTTAAATCCAAGTAAAGAAGATTTCGAAATGTTTTCCAAATAGAATCAGAAACGTAATCAAATATTGAAATTGGAAATATGAATTAGAAAAGGAAATGTTCATGTATAAGGAGTTAAGAAATAGAGTTAAGCTAAATCAGAATTTGACTGGAGACTTGTTAAGTTGAATGGTTTCCTAAGTGTCTATCTGATGTTGGTTTCGACCATCGGGATTGGTACTTAGGGAATTGCTCTTATACTAGTTTACAATCAGAGACTATAGTTGTAGAAGAAGAGTGATACGTAAATAAGTTATGGAAATGTTTTCCAGCGTTAACGTATATTTTCTAAACATAGAAAACAAGGAAAATATGAATATATATATATATAGATATATATATGATTGATGATTGATCGATATAATTTCCTCCTGGAAATAATATCGTTTTTTGCACACCTGTTTTTCTTTGATGGTTAAATCACAAAATATCGAAGTTTTGACCATTTTAACGTTGTTAATATGGAAAGACCGGTTGGATTATTATCCAAAGAACCACTCTGTATTGGCCTAAGCGTTGCGAATCATATATGCCAAAGAAAATTGAAGACAGAGTAAAGTGCAAGGGCTATTGTATAAGTCTTAGATAACAGTGCCTAAGATGGATGTACTGAATAGAGCCTTCGGTTCATCCTGTTCCTGGATGACTTGTATGGATGAATGTCTAACAGAGTATTTCCAGAAAGGTCACGTACATTGATTTTTTCAACCATACCAAGAGTGGAAGCGGAGAAGGAAACTTCTTTAGCTAACACGTAATGTACTGTTGTGGACGTCAAATTAGTGATTTTCGAAGGATCTGACAATGTGGCATTCAAAGTGAATCTGATGTGATGATAAAGCGTAGCTTCTAGCCTCACATCCGGTAAATGATAGGAATCGGGCAGGCAGCATGGCTATGTAGGTCGCACCTATTAGGGTGTATAATCACCTGATCTAGAGTTTCATTTACTTCTAAAAATCTATTGTTGTTACTGTCCCATTCGGGAAACGGTTGCTGATCCCAACCGTTGGTGATATACATTTGATACACTCAAGCGAAATGAGTGGTCGGTCATGTGTGGCCGGGTTGCAAGATGTTCTTGTTGAACCCAGTGTATTCCTTTCTAGAGATACACTAGCGAAAGGTGGTTCCATACCTTGTCATAGTTGGAAATCCATTACCCAATACGTGCTTGCGTTTTGATTGTATACTATATATGTATAACGTGAGATGAAAGCGTTTCTGCTAGACGATTATTATATTTTGGTTGATAGACATTATTATAATATCAAAAGGTTTTTGATATAAAGATAATTTGGATTCTCATAAGGGAAAAACCCGTTCCGTTATAAGGCGTGGTCTTATGAGATATCGTTTACTTGTTCGAACTGTTTTAAACTGTTTTACTCATACCAGTCCCATGACAGACCCGGAGTTTATTTTGTTTTATTTTCCCTAAACTCTTGGGTGCCCAATTTTGTATGGGCAGTCAAGTAGTCGGGATTTACAGATACTTGAAGAGCTGGAGCTGGAGGCTTCAAGATCATATAGCTATTGTTTATTTCCGCTGTGTTGTAAGTGCTGTACTTGATAATGATATGTATATTCAAGTAAAATCTTTTATTTCAAGGATATGTTATCTATTATATGTTATTCGTTCCGCTGTGAGATTCATGTTACTCTGATGTTGTGTTCTTCTTCTTCTTCTATTCTAAGTTTCTATCTTATCTTTCCTCGCCCTCTAATTTCTTTCATTAACTATTCGGTTATTTTCGATCCTTGGATGCTCGATATGTGTTGTATATCGGATAACCAAGATCGTCAAAATCAGGGTCGTTACACAAGGTTTTATGACTCCTCTTATTAACTTGGGTTGTTCATCCGGTTGTAGATGGGAAGACTAAGTAGTAGGTTATAGGTGATTAGTGAGGACGATGCTGTTGTGCGGAGGCGAGCAGGAGGCTGGCGTCACTGTTTCAAATCTTGTAAATATCGCCCGAGATCTCCTCCGAGATCTCATTTTGGGCTTCTTCCGAAATGAAACAACAAATATCACTCTAAATCTCCTTTCGAATATATCGCCCGAGATATTGCAATATCAAACGATATATCGACCGAGACGAAATACTGGAATATCGTCCGAGATCTTAGTTTTTTTTGTCAGTAATTAAAAAACTCAAATCTAGCTGTAGCAATCTTTTGTTATTTTACATTTTTCATGTTAAAGACTGTATTGTATGTTCATATAAGTTTTACAATACTTATGATTTTCATGTTCGTCATTTTACATACATGTTACTTACGAAATTATGTATTTTATGGTCTATTTATGCTGATTTTTTTAATGTATTGGATCCTTCTAATGTTTCTTATCTAACAATATTTCTGTTTTAAGCATATTACGATTTAGAGTATGAATGATCTTTTACAAAATAAAGAATAATAAATTTATTTTGCATTTTAAGTTTAAGTTACTACGTTTTTAATAGCATTCATAAAAATCATTTTGTTAAAATATCATTTTTAACATATCATGTACCCCGAAATTGTTCCGATATGAACTTTCAAACCCGAGATGAAAATCCGAGACGAACGCCCGAGTTAAACTCATCTCATTCGATATCTCCCCCGATACGAGACCGAGTCTATAAAATCTCCGAGACGAAACATGACCGATATCCGAGATTTAAAACCTTGGCTGGCGTACCAGTTTTATTAATATCTAGTATTTCTATTTCCTCTGTTGAGTGCTCTATAAGTGTTGTAGTGAGGACTTATGTACAAACTTTGGTATCGGTTGGATTACCTTTCAAGATGTTGAGAAAGTTTTCAAAGGTTTGTTATATGATGCCTCATTACTATTACCTGTTGCATATGTTCTATAATATTTTATCACTGCGTTGTGTGTTCTACGATAGGTTTCAATGTTGTTTACCTACAATGATGATCGTCCATAGTTGCCTGGCACACCCTTCAGCGCATTATTCCTCTTTTTTAGTGCGGGGATTATGAGTGGTCGTCACATTTGGTATCAGATCTATGGTTAACAATTTTAGCCAAAGTTCGAGGATGTAATTATGTATGCGAGACATACTTGTAGATTTCAGTTGGATGCTTATTATATATATTAGCATATATAGTAGCAACAGTTGTTTTCCTTTAGCAATTTTTCTTAAAAGTGGCAAATTATTCTAAATTGGAGATTTAGAATGAGTAGACGAGAAACAAGATACGCTGTTGGGGGAGCTAATACTGGAGGTGGAAATGGAGGTGAATCAAATTACCTGGCCATGTTTGAAGCCATGATGGAGGCATTCATGCGAAGGTTCCTCGCTCCAGTGGAAGCTACGGTAGACGTAGGAGTTCAATTGCCTAGAGTTGTGGACTTTGCAAAGATATGTAAGGATTATACATCTCTAGGAGGAAAACCATTCAAAGGGTTTGAGCCAGCTAAAGAGGTTCAAAGGTGGATGGATTCTTGTGTTCATATCTTTGGATACTTAAGTTTAGATGGTGCAACCAAGAGAAAGCTTGCATCAAGGAAACTACAAGGCAGTGCCATGAAATGGTGGAGTTCAGTCGCGCTTGAGAGTCCAGAGTTCATGGGAGCAATTCCAAGCTAAGTTCAAAGCAAAGTTTATCTCCACTGCTCAGAAGTAAGATTTGTTCAAGAAGTTCGTAGAGCTGAAACAGAATGGTCGTTATCTACTAGATTATGTTTCTGATTTAGAGGCTTTGTCTAGATATGCTCGTTCCTACATTGATACACCCTATTAGAAGAACGAGAAGTTTGTTATGGGTATGGATTCCTATATTAGAAGGCCTTTGTTGGATCATCTTGACGATTCATTTCAGAAGATTGTGGAAAAGTTGTTCGCCATGAGAGCTTGTTTCCTAGGGAACTAATGTTGTCGCTGCAACCAAAGAAGTTTAGAAACCACAACAAGGTGGTAATAATAAGAAAAGGAAGCAGCAACAGCAAAAAGGAAAGGACGGTCAAAAGAAGCCTAAGAGTGAGGTGGTTTTTCTTTAACTACCGATAGAAGGATCATTACTCGAATGAGTGCAAGAATCCTAAAGATGAGAAGAAGTGCTTCAAGTGTGGGAAGCCTGGGAATGAAAAGAAAGACTGTCCAGAATAAGGTAAGGGCAAGCAGGTTGTGAAGGCATATGCTTTGGAAGTCGTGCCATCATCTTCAAGAGCTCCTGCTGCAGTGGAAAAGGGAAAGGGTGTCATGGTGCAAGGTACTCTTTCTGTTAATGGTGTTTCAGTTCGTGTGATTTTTGATATTAGAGCATCATATTCATTCATTTGCAATGAGCTTGTGTGTCGCTTGGGTTTTGAACCTGGGATTTATGATAGATCATTGATCATGACTAATCCAGTTGGGGGTTCGCCCAGTCTGTGCATGATATGTCGTGGTCCAATATTGTCGAGTGATGGTTGCTTTTTTGTGTGTGATTGCTTTTGTTTTTAACTTCGCTGGATTTAGGATCATCTTGGGCATGGATTGGCTCAAGAGGTATGCGGCGTGGATGAATTGCGAGAAGCTAGAGGTGAGGGTCGGGGATGTGGAAGGGAGAAGGGTGTTGATTAGATGTAAGCGCAAAGACGGGGTCTTCGTGAGTTATCTATATTTGCTTGGGATTCCACAAGAAGACCTGTCATCAGTGCTGATCGCTAATGAGTATGTAGATGTCTTTGACGAGTTCAAAGGGTTGCCGCCGCATCGTGAGATCGAGTTTAGATTGATTTGGTCGAAGGTGCTAGACCAATCGTTATGCCTCTTAGGCGGATGGCGCCTAAGGAACATCGAGAGTTGGAGGTGCAAGTACATGGCCTTTTGGGAAATGGATTCATTCAGAGGAGTGTATCTGAATGGGGTGCAGCGGTCATGTTTGCAGCCGAGGCAGATGGCTCGTTAAGATTGTTTGTGGACTATCGTGAGCTGAACAAGGCGACCAAAAAGAACAAGTATCCGTTGCCAAGGATAGTTGACTTGTTCGATCAGCTTCACAAAGGCAAAGTGTTTTCTCAGATGGATTTGGCAACAGGATTTCACCAATTGAGTGTGGCAAAAGATAGTGTGCCAAAAACTGCTTTTAGGACACCATCTGGTTTCCTCGAGTGGTTGGTGATACCATTCAGGTTGACTAATGCACCAGCGTATTTCGTGGATCTTATGAAAAGGGTATTCATAGATCAATTGAACAAGTTCGTGCTTGTACTCGTGGATGATATTCTAGTTTATTCTTGGAATGAGGAAGAACATAAGACGCACTTGAGAGTTGTATTGGAGATCTTGTGAAAGCATCAGCTGAAGGCTAAGTTTTCCAAGTGTCACTTCTGGAAGAGTGAAGTGAGGTTCTTAGGCCATGTTGTTTCTGGAAATGGGATAGTGGCTGACCCCTCTAAAATAGCATCAATCCAGGACTGGGATAGACCTAAGAATGCGATGGATGTAAGAAATTTTCTTGGGCTGGCTGGTTATTACCAACGGTTTATCATGGATTTCTCCAAGGTAGCTGCACCGTTAGCAGGATTGACGAAGAAGAACCAAGTGTTCACATGGAATGCAAAGTGTGAGCAAGTGTTTGGGATCCTGAAAGAAAAATTGGCAAGTGCACCTATGTTGACCATCCCGAGTGGGAATGAAGAGATGGTGCTATACACTGATGCATATGGTACTGTGCTGGGAGCAGTGCTAATGCAAAAGGATAAAGTTGTGGCCTACGCGAGTCGACAGCTGAAGCCACATGAGAGGAATTATCCAACTCATGATTTGGAGTTGGCGGCGAATGTGTTTGCTTTAAAGATGTGGAGACATTACCTATTGGGAGTTCGATTCGAGTTGTTCATGGATCACAAGTCGTTGAAGTATCTTTTCACCCAAAAGGATTTGAATCTTCGGCAACAACGATGGTTAGAGTTTCTGGTGTCATATGACTTTGGTATAGCCTATACTCTTCGCAAAGGCAACATAGTTGCAGATGCGTTAAGTCGAAGACACGCGAGTTTGGGAGCGATGTTTTCAAAATGGAAGAGCCTTGAGTATTTGGCAAGGTTCGATTTTAGGCCAAGGTGTGAGTTGGAAACTAAAATGTTGGAAAGCTTATTGATAAGATCTACACTTATCGAAATGCTTGGCGAGAGCCAAAAGCGAGAAGTAAAGCTTCTCGAGTTTATCTAGAAGCTAGAACAAGAAGATAAAGAGTTTGAAGTCGACAAGAAGGTTGGTTTCGAAAACAAGGACGACTAGTTGTTCCTGAAGTCGACGAATTGAGAGATGAGGTTCTGAGAGAATGTCATCACTCAAAGTTGACGATTCATCCCGGTGGTAATAATATGTATCAGGACATGAAGCGAGTTACTACTGGGAGGGGATGAAACGAGATTGGAAAGTTCATTTCCAAGTGTATGAACAGTTATTTGTTGAAAGCTGAACAAAAGAAGCCGAGTGGTTTGCTTCAGCCATTAGAAGTTCCTACATGGAAGTGGGAGCAGATATCGATGGATTTTATCGATGGACTACCTAGAACCATGGCAGGAAACGAAGGGATATGGGTCATCATGGATCGCTTTGCCAAAAGTGCCAGATCCATTCCTGTCAAGTCAACTAGGACGACATCAAAACTGGCTGAACTTTATGTGAAATGGATAGTTCGATTCCATGGTGTCCCAAAGAGTATAGTGAGACCAAAGTCAAATATTTACGAGTGGATTTTGGAAGAGTTTGCAAGAAGCTTTGGAAATCGAGTTGTATTTAAGTACAGCTTACCATCCCCAAACTGATGGTCAGACTGAGAGAGTTGACCGAGTTTTGGAAGATCTCCTGAGGGCTTGTGTGTTAGACTTCAAAGGATCATGGGAAGACCATATACATCTAGTTGAGTTTGCATATAATAATAGCTACCAGTCTAGCATTGGGATGGCACCATATGAGGCGTTGTATAGGAGGTCGTGCAAGTCTCCAACTTGTTGGTTAGAAGCAGGAGATTAGTTGGTACTCGGGCCAAAGATGATTAGAGAGACCTCAGATTGTATCGAGATTATTCAGCAACGAATGAAGGCGGGCCAAGATCTCCAAAAGAGCTATGTTGATAAGCGTCAAAAAGGTTTGGAATTCGACGTTGGTGACATGGTTTTCGTAAAGATTTCACCATTGAAGCATGTGGTTTGATTCGGAAATAAGGGAAAGTTGGCTCCAAGGCTTGTTGGACCATTTCCGATAGTCGAGCGAGTAGGAAAGCTCGCATATAGATTAGAGTTACCCGAAAAGATGCCGAGTGTGCATAATGTGTTCCATGTGTCTTTTCTACAGAAGTTTATGCATGATTCTAATGTGGTGGTACCTCCAAAGTAGTACGAAGACTTAGAAGTAGAGACCGCAGTTACGATACCTCGTAAGCCACTTCGTGTTGTTGGGAATGACACGAAACAGCTTAGGAGGAAGACAGTTAAGCTAGTCAAGGTACAATGGAGTGAAGATGGAGACGATTGTACGTGGGAGACATAAGAGAGTATGAGGGTGACTCATCCAGAACTCTTCATCGGTAGGACCCTATGATATCATTCCATCGTTATATCGTTTTATCTTGTTATTGTTTGATAGAATTCCACGTGCTAGGATTAGGCTATGGATGCATGGCTTGATGGTCGCTAGTTTGGGTGATAGAATTGGCTTCTCATGGATGATAGGCATGCAGAATTGTTGTAATTTCCTGTGTTTGCTTGGAATTTCGGGGGAGAAATTCTTAAAGGGGGAGAATGTAACAGCCTGCATTTTACGTATCAAAAGTTCGTAAAATATTTTAATTTTATTTCCTGAGGGTTGGATCATTCTCATCTTTTGATATGTTGCTTATGGGGATGTGAGACATATCCATAATTTTTACCAGTTTTGTTTGTGACCATTTTGCCCCTGTTAGTCTTGTATATGGCATAACTTTTGACTCAGGTTGAATCAAAGGGTGAGACCTTTGCCATTGGAAAAGAATTGATGATTGCCTTTCCGTAGAATGGTTACATTAATGACTTGGCACATCGGTTTGGGAGAAATCGCTGTTTTAAGGTTTTCGGTTGGTTGTCCAGGTTTGGTAAGCCAAAGTGGACTGAATTGGGAAGGCCCATTAGGGGGTTGGTGGTAACTATAAATAGGGGGTAAGGGATATGAGAAAGGGTTTGAATTTTCCATTCTCTCATTGGGAGGTCTTGAGCTCCTCCTTCCTCTAACACCTTTCCACCATTAAAAATCTAAATCCAAGGAGGGAAATAGTAGATCTACACAATTGGAGGCTAAATATTCATCAATTGAGGCAAAAGTTCGGTTTGGTGCGAGGTGCTTACTGTTCGGATTCAAATTTCTATCATTTTAGCTTGTTTTGGACATTCGGTGAGTGATATGCATCTCTCACATGGATTTGATGAAGTATATGATTGTTCGTTCATGTTTTTCATCGAATTCAATTGTTTTCTTATAGATCCACAACATTATATGTCCATTTTCATATGAATCACCCTATAATCTAATTTAGCAAGTTTTAAACCATTAATTCCATGCTATTTCATACATCTATGTAAGTTAGATCTCTCATTTTGATCATATGATTCATCTTAATGGTTCTAGTGAAATTTACATCATTTTAGTGATAATCGTCATATTCATGTTATTAGCGATGTTATGACATGTTTATGGTTGTATTTGGTGAGTTGGATGAGTTAGTTTCGTCGAATGTATCGTTTGGCGAAGTTTTGGTTGAAATCGGAGTTGAATTGCAATATGCAGGTTTTGGGTCGGCCTAGCCAGCAGTTGAGTCGGTCTAGTCACCAGTTGGGTGTGCCTAGTCACCAATTGGGTTGACCTAGTCACCAGACGGGTTGGGTAAGTCACCAGATGTGTCTTGCAAGTCACCAGAAGGGTCTGGTAGGTCACCAGATAGATCGGGTAAGTCACCAGATGGTCTTACAAGTCACCAGATGGGTCGTGTAAGTCACCAAATGGGTCGGGCAAGTCACTAGATGGGTCTGGCAAGTTACCAGTTGGGTCGGCCAAGTCACTAGTTGGGTCGGTCAAGTCACCAGTTGGGTCGGCCAAGTCACTAGTTGGGTCGGTCAAGTCACCAGTTGGGTCGGGCAAGTCACCGGTTGGGTCAGGCAAGTAACCAGATGGGTTGGGCAAGTCACCAGTTTGCCGTAAAGTTCTGGTCGGACATTTCTGGTGATGATGTGACCTCGAAGTGAATTCAATTGGGAAGGTTTGAAGTGTTGAAAAGTGTTTATTGGTCGGTGTAGAACAACGAATGAGGTGACAACTCAATGGTTGTGAGTTGGTGGATAATGGATTGCTTGATAAGGTTGCTTGAGCTATGAAGAATCATCGGGTTGGATGATTAGAGATGCGAAGGCTGAGAGATTATCATTGTTGTAAGTTCTAACAGGCTCGAAGCAGGGGTACATTATAGACGTCTAACAGAACGTTGTAGGTCGAGTACCCTGGGTCTTGTAGAAAGGCCTAGTTGTCAAGGTTGGACATATGGAGTTTATGCTAGAATTAGGGTTACCATTAGCCCTTGACGTATGGTAAGGTTGGCCATCATACGATTAACGATGATTTTGAAGCAGGATTGGCGGTGATAGCCAGAGTCTGTCGTGATTGATTAGTTGCTTTGTTTGAACCGTCTCACATAGATTGTCCAACGTCGAAGGATATGTTCCTTGGGTGCTTGTCTAATATTGGTTTAGGCCTCTAGGGCTTGTGCTTGAGGGGTGTTGAGTTCGATTAGGATGGTTTACATGATATCTATAATTTGGATGTCATGAGTGCTTTGCCATGATTAAATGAGTGTTCTAGTTTTCATGGATGTATGGTTGAATTGTTTAAAGTAAAGGCTTTCATTGTCCGATGTAGGGAAGATAAAGTTGAGTTCTTCTCTGGTGTTGTGGGTAGATTATTATGTTTATATATCCCTTCTCATATACTTTATTGTTAAAAGTTTGTTAGTTGTTTTATCGCTCACTAAGACTGTTGTCTGACTCAAGGTTTTATGTCTCCTCTTATTACCTTGGGTTGTTCTTCCGGTTGTGGATGGACAAACTAAGTAGCAGGTTATAGGAGATTAGTGAGGACGAGGCTGCTGTACGGAGGCGAGCTGGAGGGTGGCGTACCAGTTTTATTACTATCCAGTATTTCTATTTCCGCTGTCGAGTGCTCTATAATTGTTGTAATGAGGACTTATGTACAAACTTTGGTATCAATTGGATAACCTTTCAAGATGTTGAGAAAGTTTCCAAAAGTTTATTATATTTTATCCTTGCATTGTGAGTTCTACGATAGGTTTCGATGTTGTTTACCTACTCTAATGATTGTCCATGGCTTCCTGGGACACCCTTCAGCGCATTATTCCTATTGTTTTGTGCGGGGGTTATGGGCGGTCGTCACACCAAATCTAGAGGAAAGGAACATATGCTTGTAAATAGGTATTCAGATCTCGTATTGTAGTAAGATAACTTTCTAGATCCGATTTATTCAAATTTCTTCCTCTTTCTTTTCCTTTCTTTTTTAATGAAAATAATAAATCCATGGTCATTAGGTTGTGAATCCGATTAAGGGGAAAAACCATGGATGTTAAAACTGGATCAGATTCAGAATTGGGAAAGCGTACGAGGTGAGTGGGTTTAAGCTATAGCCTTTAGAAAATAATATGCTATCGTTTAGCATTCCCTTTTTTATTAATTGTGAAATTTCCAGATTAATTATAAACTATTGTTATAACAAGCTGAGATGTTAATATGAATAATTCATACGTTGAATCAGTTAAGGTGTTGGAATGATTACATGTTGAACAAACTTGTTAGAATATGGACAATGACTACTGTTGTTATAATTATATGATCCACTTGTGGCATATTATTGAGTAAATGACATGTTTAACTTGTTGGATTTGAATAATTACCCAATTGAATGTTTATATGTCAAAATAGAATTAAACATATGTTAAAAAGGACATGTGACAAAATATAGGCATAATTGGATGACATGTAAATTAGATTACTGTAAACTAGTTTACAGTAAAAAGAATAATATGCATAAAATTTACATGAAATAGGAATAATTGTTAAAGAACGAACATGCCTAGATTTACATTAATTTGACACTATAACGCTCTTAGACAGGAGGTTAGATTGCACTTGTGATAGAAGCCTGCCCGGAACCGCCCGACATATCCAGCATTCACAAGTGGTACATCTAATGTGAGGGTTCTAAGTGCATAATTAAAACATGTAATGGTGCTAAGACACGAGGTTAAGTCAACTTGTGGTAGAAGTTTGCTTGGACCGGCCCGACAAATCCAGCATCCACAAGTATAGGCTTAATGTGAGAGGTCGAGCACATATATATATATATATATATACAACAAGATATGAATAAATGGCAATGATGGTAATTAAATGCCTAACTCAGAAATAAGAAAGGAAGGGATGTAATGGACCAAGTTAGTGCGATGCGAAGGAAAAGTGATGTATTTCCCTAAATGACCTATTTCTGAGAACGTGGTTGCAAGTAAGCCATATTGAATAAAGTAAGAAGAAGGAAAGAAATTACTTGCTACCACGGATTTAGATGGGAATACCTTATGAAATCACCGATTCCTTCTATACCTCAAACTAATAAGGTGCGTGAAGTGTTTTCATTAATTAAAATAAGGAACATAGATTACTGTGAATGAAGAATAATGGGTTACAACAGTAAATGGTTTAAAGGGGGAATGATAATAACCTATTATAAATAAATAACATTAATGAAGATGTTGTATAATAGGTAGAGTTGTCCTAGGGACAAGTGAAGATTATAACTTAGGTTATAATAAACTAGTAAGGAAATGGGATAACTGGTGAAATGAGATAAGGGGCACTTAATTGTAAATTAAGTAATTGGTAAATGGGGAAAGCCAGAAACCAGTTGAGAAAAGGGGGAAAATATTTGAAATATAAGAAGTTGTACTTAATTACATATTAAGTAATCTGTAAACTTGGAAGTCTGAAACCTGTGGATAAGAATAACATGTCTGGAATTGTCCTAGGGACAAGAGGGAATTATAACATTGGTTATATTAAATGGGTGGAGAAACTGATTAATGGACCTTAGTTAAGAGAACTAAGTTAATATGTAAATAATGATAAGTTGTAGTAATGGTGTAAAATGGGATTATGATTAAATGAGAAAGAATGAGGAAAACTTATGAAGTAAGTTATATTAATCATAAATAATGACTGCATGTTAAACAAGAAACATGTGAATTGAGATATACTTAATTACATATTAAGTAGAACATGTTATTGTAATGATGAAATCAAATAAGAATATAAAGGGTTGTGGATTATAGACTTTGGGCCACAATCTAGAGAATGACATGTTGTAGGCTTATTAATAAACTTAAATGGGTTGAGTTATATAACTGGAATTAATAAGCAAGAGTAACTTGGTAACTTGATTAAGAATTCAATATGAATGAGAATAACAAAGTTAAATGGAAACCTGATGAGGTAAGGAAAGCGTGTAAAAGAATGTTTAGGCATAGGATCTAACAACATATTAAAGTGAGGCGCTTGGACTAGTCCGCACGATTGAGGGTGAATAACCCAAAGGGGTAGATCATCATGGTGTTATAAGGCACGAGGGGAGAGAAAATTTATCTTATTATTCTGTCGGCTTCGAAGGACTGGAAGGGGAAGCACGCAACTTCTAGAGATACTAAGGTGTTCCTAGTAGTCCTCTGTGCGGTGGCAGATGTTTAGGCTGTGCTCGCAGATGTTGGGCCTGCGCGTAACTACTAGGTGGGTGGGCCTTGTCTCCAAAACTAGCTATGCAGTCAGAATGCTATGACGCGGTGACACCAGGGTGATTCGGCGGTCGCCTCAATAGGGAGGCAAAGGGTCACGACCAACAAGGATAGTAGATCGTCGGATACCCGTCACTGGCAGCTAGTTGGATGCGGAAAGACTAGAGCTAATACTAATAGACCATTCACCTTTCACTATCGGGGTACAGTGGTTGAGGGAAGACGCCAAATGGATATTTAGATTTTTTTTCCAGAGGCAGTCATTTTTCTCTTGTAGTCTTTACTAGTTGAGGGAGGGGCCGAGGTAGGGTCATAGCTACCGTGAAAAGCATACCATATGAATATCTATATATAGAGGCTCTTAAAGATGGGCCTGTATAGATATGGAAAAGCTCCCGACCGAGTTCCGTGTTTTTTGTATCTCCCTGCCACAGACCTTTGTGCACATTAGAGGATGTGTAGTTAAGGCATCGAGCTACAATTGACGATACGTATGGGGGACGGTCTAGATACATGCATGTCGGCCCTGGGTGGTGCATCGTAGACTTAAGAGCATTACTCCGATATGAAATCTGATTCCATCGACGATGGCATTCCGTACGTTTATGTAGCGTAGTAATGATTGATATAAGTGGAACGTAACATTGTTATGTTGAGATCCTTACGTCACTCCGGCATAGGATGACGGACTGCGTTCATTTCAGTGGTATTATGGCAGTGACAATGCGAGTGGGGTACCACGGGGTGTACCTTAATATTGAGGGTAGCTACATATATACTATATTAGGTTAATCCACTGGGAAGTAAACGGGTACGACGTTTGTGTAAGCCTTGAGTGCTGTTAACCCAAGTAACCTAATAAATAAGAAAATATGATTGAACGGTATGTGTAGGATTATCCAAAATGTATAATTTAAATCTAGTCACCAGAACTTGTATTTTATCCCCCTCCTCATAACATACTCGCAGGTTAGATTTGTGGCAGAGGCATGATAGCTTTGAATACTGGTTAGACATTATTATTAATACGGTAAGGATAAACTTTGGGTATATTATATTTTATCCATTATGCTGTGAGATATTTTCTGAGCTCTGACATGTTTTATGTCTCTGTCTTTTCTGCAGGATACCAGAGCAAACCAATCCAGGTTTCGATAGATTGGAATTTTGAAAAAAAATCGGTCTGTCGGAGTTCCGGTTGTTACAACCTTGATGTTGATTATTTGCTGTGAACTTATGCATGCATGCGCTATGTAAGGTAAGTGTAAATGAACCACTTCATTGTTTTTCCAAGCGAGCTGAATTATGCCCACGTGGCAACTCCTTTCAATTCACTTCTAGTATAGGAATGAGCCATGCTGTTATTTCCTTTATGCTTATACCCTTGTATCAACTGTCCGACTTAATTTTGTTACTAGACAGTTGATGCATTAGTTTCTGAACCGCGTTAATAACGGGGTTAACAAATTGCTTTTTAGTCAATCCTCATTTGTTAATGTCAACCTTTCAAAATTTATATTTCTGACTGAAATCCATTTAGTTAAGTCCTACATAAGTTATTCGTAATTCATTATAATTTTAGTTATTATTATTTACTTTAAAAATTGGAAATGTTCTTTATAAGTTCATATAGTGCTAAAAACATGCAATTTTTACCTTTTAGTATTGCACTACCATGTGCAAATAAAAGCATACAGTTTTGCACTTCGTAAACCCATTTATAGTATTAAAATATTTGAGTGTTTGTAGCAACAGTCTAAGTTTACAATTAGACTCTTTCTATTGAGTATATTTATTACATATTTTTCATTGTAATAAAGCGTAGATCTGGGTTCGCACTAATTGTAAAAGAATGATGCATATTTCATTCATTTTAGTTAAAAGTAGGGAATCATCATCCAATGTACCGTCATGTATCTTTTTATAGTAAATATTAAGTGAAAGAATGATGATAAGGCCATAAATGAACTAACATAGTAATACTACGATTCTGTAGTATATTTTAAAAAAAATATTTACAACTATCTAACTTAATTATCACGTACAGATAAATGAATTAAAATAGTATACATAAAATCAAGATGAACTTTGTTAATAGGTCATTTCTTATAGAAATTTTATCTAAGATATGTACAAATTTAAGTTTTTTCCCAACATCCATCATATAACATAATCAAAATAAAACAAAATAATAAAAATGTTCAATATTTGGTTCATGAAGGTGGAAATGGTTTTATTTTCAAATGACCTGGACTTCTAACTCATTATGTTTTAGTAATATAACATCATCAGCTATTTAAATTTTTTACTACTAAGAGTCAAACTATGGCTTATTATAAACTACTATAAAAATGTAAATTAAATGATTGTATTTTGAATTGAATACTTCTAAGAAATTTTGATAAAGTAAATTAGATCACTGAGGACAAGAATCCAATCATTTCACTAATTTACTTATATTGGAAACATTTTATATCTAGGATTAATTTTTGATTTTCAGCTAATAAATCTGCAATACAAATAATGCATGTAATTAATTGGTACATGAGCAAAATCAGTTTTATTCATCCACCAAAGAAAAATGTTATTTTGGTATAAAAAATTAATCCATCAAATTGACTTTGAATGGCATTATATATAAGTCAATAGATTATAACTCTCTAGAACATCTACATAATTTTGGAGACGCAACAATGTCCATCTATAAAAACATGGCTTCTTCCTTTTTCCTCACCCTTTTTGTCGTTTCATACATAGGTATTACAAATTAAATTTCCTGTACATTCCACTCTAATAACTTATATATTTGTGGTTAATCATCTTTTATATTTTATCCTTCATTTTGAATAACATAGGATCAAATTGTTTAACATTAGTAGATGCAAGAGAATGTAAATCTCCAAGTCACAAGTTCAAGGGAGTTTGCATTAGTAATTCAAACTGTGCTACAGTATGTCAAGCTGAAAATTTTGAAAGTGGGAAATGTGAAGGTGGTATAAAACGTACATGCACATGCACTAAATCTTGTGAACGACAAATGGGTAGTGAAGAATTTGTTGATGATTTGAAGCACCCAAGTAATATGAACGACGTTGATTATGAGATTGGGGTCAATATACAAGGCTAAACATTTTACTATAGTTGTTAAAAGAAGAATAAATAAGATGATCAAAAATAAAAATTATCTTATTGACATCAAAGGAAATTAACTCTCGAACAAAAGTGAATTTTATATTATGTCATTATATTTAGGAAGGTTATAATGGTCTATTCTCATTTAATAACTTATAGAACAGCCTAGTTTACAAGTGCAATAATCAACAATTACATGATACTGCTATTTTTTCTAAAGACTCACTGCCTATGTCATTAATATGATATGTTGAAAGATAATTCACATGAAAATAAATAGTTCAAATTGACTTGCCTATTTTTTTTAGAAATTAGGTACTTTATATATGCAACATTTTGGTAGTATGCACAATATCCTATGACAATGGGGTTTGACCTAATCAAACGCATGACCTCTTGCGTTATGTCCCAATGCCTTAACCAACCGAGACAGGATTGGTTGTCGACTTTCATAATTATTCATAACTTATTTTCAGTGTTCACTAAAAACGTATGTACTTGATTGCACTCACAAACAAGAATATTAATAAATTATCTTGAAGCTTTAAACAATAAATGCAATTTTAATGGCCCGCCTATGAATTTCTCATCAAAACAATTTATTTTCGAACAACGTTCAATTTAAACTAAGTTAAATTAGATTACTTGGTAAACTTGCCATCAGATGTTGCGAACATCGAGATTTCACCAATTGTTTCTTTACGTTAAAAACATGACTAAATTTACTATGAACTTTCGGAAAATATGAATGTCTTATTGTTTCTTTGTAAAATGACCAATCCTCTGGAGATAGAAAACCCTCATCTAATTTTATTCCAAACTTAAAGGTATATTACCTACAAATTTGTCTAATGGCGAGTGACATATATCTAAAACCGCTTCAAACCCTTTCCTCATACCAAAAAAATATATTGAAAATTCGTTCAAATAAATAAATAAAAGTGAAGTAAAAAAAGAGTAAAGATATTAGGGCCAAGTTTAGAACGAATAGGAGAAACAGTTGAATAAACTCCGAGGGTTGTCGTTCAACTTATTAGGAGGAGCATAAGAAATCAATTCTACATTCTTGTCTTACTGTCGACAAGACTATGTTCAGGGATTTTCAAATCTTACAATATAGTATACCTAAAAGGACTGAAAACGAAAATATACTATCTTGAGATGAAGAATACACTATCTTCTTTAATAGCAACTTTTAGCGATTGCGACTGATGGAGTTTTCTTCTTCTACTTCTTCATTTTCCTTCGATCCCGCTTCTTTTCCTCCAATTCCACCCTCTAAACCTTCTGATCCACCTCCTCTCACTTCTTTCTCTTTTGAAGGAATCTCTTCTAGTGCAAATCGATCTGGTAATGGTTCTTCAGATCTGGCTTCAGATGCTAAATCGGATTATGCTTCACTTTTTAAAGCTCTTCGAAGAAACGCTGGTACATACAAACCGATACACTTTGACATTGTTAGGGATGGATTTTCTAATGTGATTCCAAATCTTATTAAGGAGGAAGGGGTCAAATATTGGACTAATCATTTGCTAGGATTCTTATTAGACGACACTCTTCCGTATCTTACTGTTGTTAATTTTCTGAAAAGGTATTGGAGACTTGGCGATTTCAGTGTTAAATCAGATGGTAGGAACTTCTATTTTTAGTTTGCAAATGGTTTAGATAGAATCAAAATTCTAGAATCCGATCTGATCTTTATTAGAGGAAGAATGTTTGTTATTACAAAATGGGATCCATCTATTGGTAATTCTCTGACATCAAGAAGGTTCCGATCTAGGTTCATTTGTATCAAATTCTTGCATCTTATGGACACTAATATGTATCGATTGGCTAGTGTGTCATGTAGGAAAACTTATCTGTTTTGATAATAGTACATAAAACTTTAAAGGTTTAGATACGCTAAGGCTTTAGTGGAGATTTCTCCTGATGATGAGTTACCTATTATTATAGAATTAACAGAATTAAGTGGCTATCCACCTATAAGAATTTCTTATGATTGGAGTCGGAATAATTGTACCATTTGCAAATGCTTTGGGCATAAAACAGTTGAATGTGATAAGTTTGTGAGGGAGGGTTTTTATAATGAAATTCAAGATGAGGTTTACAAAGTAAAACAACACACAGTGAAGAAGAAGGATAACCAGGATAAGAATAATTCTGTTGCAAATGAATATGGTTGGACAAGGATTACAGTTAAGAAAAATATGATGTGGAGGAGGAAAAATGATAGAGTAAAGGAATATGGTGTTACTAAGGATATTAACACTGAAGAACAAGTTGTAGATAGACAGCAGACTGTTGAGAAAGCTGATACTTCTGGTAGTGATTGTGGTAATCAAGCAAATGTGGATTTTGGCAATATTGAGTCTCAGGTAAATATGGATTCATCATAAAATGTTGCAAAAGTAGTGTTCCTAGCTAAAAGTGTATTATCAGATAATACGAATTCGGCATCATATTTTTCTATTGTTAGTGAATTGTTGAGCACATCTATGCCTGCTAAAACTTCAACTCCTATTTTGTCTAGTTTCACTTCTCCATTTATTCCTATGTCTAGTTCCACTTCTTCATCCAAAGATGATACTAACTTTGATGCAGAGGAGAATAATGGTGACGAGCAGAGTGGAAGGATGTCAAAGAGTGGCAAGAGGATGGCTAAAAGAAAAAAAAGGCAGCAAAATTAAAAGAATTGAAGTAGGGTAAAGAGATTACGCATGAAGAGGTGAATCCTAGTAACTTTAATTTTAACTCGGATTTAAGGCATAATAGGAATAACCCAGTTCAAATACTTCATGTTTTTGTTTGGTTTTGATGCATAGTTGAGTTAAAGTTGTTAGTTAGTCAAAATTTTACATTGGAGATCTTTTATTGTGATATGGTCTTAAGCTTTGCTTAGTATTGCTGTGAAGTGTTAATGCAGAGCCATGTTAATGTGGTGTTGTAAAGTCCTGGAATTTTTATGATTTAATAATTAATTTATTTAATTATTATAATAAAATGGTTTGGGAATTTAAATAGTTTGAATTCAAATATTTCAAATATTTAATTAATATAAATACAGTGTAATAAACTTTAATTTCCGAAATAGTCGGAAACAGTTGAGTTGGCAATATCATGTGAATTGGATAATATATGATATTTAATTTAGTTTGTATTCGAGTTATAATAATGAATATATTATTTAAACGATAATTTAACGTATTAATTATAATTTATATTATAATCGATCTCGTAATGTCACGTAAGATCGTAATATCGCGATTTGAACTTCAACTAACGATAAAGGATTCGTTATAAGTTGGATTTCTTCGAAAAAAGAAACGTTTGAATCTATTGAACTGTATTTTTCTAATGGAAGTGAAAAATTGATATTTTGTCTCATAGATTGTGAGTTATGTTCAAATTAAATTTTCAAATAGTTGCTATGGAATCGTATATAGGCCATAACGATATATTTAATTATAATTAAATATTGGTTTCTTATTTGGACAAAATATTTGAGACGTAGTTATAATTTAATTTTTAGAATTTTATTGTAAATTTTATTTTATAAAATAAGCACTTTTTATTTTGAAGTGTTTTACACCCTATATCAACATTTTGGGGTTTTAAAAAATAAGATAACTTGTTTATATTATTATATTTTTGGGACTGTGGCACATTGCTCGTCACAGCAGTGTTTTTATTTTTCTCCATAGCAGCTCGTATATGAATAATCTTTGTGCGTTGCTTCACGCATAGGTCTCGTATAAATTAAATGTAAAGTAAATAAAATACGTGTATATATTCATTACTTAACCACCAAGATTTCATACCGCGTCACTTCCGTTCAGCTAGCCAAATATTGTGCAGAGCTATGAGTACGTCCTATTCCTTTGAAATGAAGAACTAAAACTTAGAGATTAAGGATCCTCAAGTATAATTGTACGAATACTGTCTTCATTTATTTTTGCTTCAGAAAAACAAAACCACAAATATCAGTAATAAATAAATAAAACGCAAGCTTTAAAAACCAATAAAACACCAAAACGAAAGCATGAAAAGGATGAGGATTTGACGAGGTGAACTCTGTTATGGCTTGTTTGATTTTAGAGGCACTAAAGAGGGAGAACTTTGGAAGTAAAGGCGCGGATCGAAGAAATGAAGATGGCTTTAAGTCTGCATGGTTGTTTGCTAGTTGTGTGCAAAAATTTTGGGCCAATGCTTGATAAAAAAAGTGGCGCATTGTAATATATGGTAGCGCAACAGTTCGATGCTAGTGCCGAGGATGACTGTTGGTGTAGCGTGCAACAGAATGAAGAATGGTGGTGAGGAATAGGTGGAGAGAACAATGATGACTGCGGTTTGAACAGGGAGGTATTTGCGCTAAAAACTTAGGTGATGGTGGTGAATTTTCGAACTGAGTATAACAAGGAGAAAGGAGTGTTTGCATACATGAGGCGGTAAAAGAAAGTATATAATTTAAGTTTAGATGAGAAGTGGAGCATGAGCTTGTAGCTGCGTTAGTGAAGGATTGTGCAAACATAATGAAGGTGGGGGAGGCATTGTAAGCATGGTAATGGCAAGTGAAAGCTCACGACATTATTTCCTAGAGTGGGATAAACTATTATGAGGAGGGTGAAGTATTATTGAGACGCAGTTGTATACTGGAGTGCTTGGTATTCATAACATAAAGGAGCAACCTGTGTGTATTTTGTACCGGAGGCGTGGCTTGTATTTTAGGAAGAAAATTCAAATCAGGTAGTGAGTTCTACTGGGGAAAATGTCATTTTGAAGAAGAAGGAATAGGGATGATGAAGTCTTGGCACAGAAGGGTAAGATGAAGTCTGGGACGGTAAATGGTAGATGGAAGCACGACTTTATATTGGAGGAGGAAGTTTGAAGCCAACATTTCGGAAATGGCCATTGGAAATTCTCTAGAGCTCAAGTCCATGGGGTACAGGTTTGAATGATAAGATGTTGGCACTGAAATGAACTGAAATGGCCATGGTGATGAAACATGAAATATGGTTCGTGAGTAATATGCAGAAACATGAAATGGCATACTGGGAATGTTGGGTTAAAATGCGAGGTTAAAAGGGAAAAAGGGGTTCACAAATTGTTGCTAGACGCGAACATATATGTATACAGTTTAGTAGCCTTATTTTTGGCAAAAGGGGAACATAAAGAGATGATGCAGAAGCATGCTTATGGAGTTGATGGGCTATGTTGGTTTCAGGTTGCGTTATGAACGTGCCTAACCCGAGGTTAGATTGAGTTATGGTGTAAGATTGCCCGTAACAAAAGGAGGTGTCTTTATTGTGGTATAACGGGCCATATAATTAAGGACTGTAGGAAGAAGAAGAAGCATGGTTGTTACCATTGTGGCAAGGCAGGACATATGATTTAAGATTACCCAAGGAGGAAGGGACAAGGGTATGGACAGAGGACAAGACCTACTTCTGGAGGACAGGTTCATGCTCTCATGGCACCAGGACAGGAGAGAGATAAAAGCATCTCTATTGAAAGTTTGATTTTCATTTTTTGGTCATCTTGTTCGAACTTTGTTTGACACTTGCACTTCGCAATAGTTTATATCTGCTTCGCTAGTTGAAACACTGCACCTAAATACTAGTCTAGTTATGGATCCCATTGTAGTCTCAAATCCTATTGGTGGTTCGGCTCACTTATCTATGGTTTTTTGGGTTTTGATAGTGTCTATCTTGGTCATTGGGGTTTGAATGCAACGCCTTCGTTCCTGGTTTCACGGCCTATGGCTTGATTCTAGGGATGGATTGGCTAGCCAGGCATGGAGCCATCCAAGACTGTGAAAAGAGGGTAGTTAGACTGTTGACTTGTTGTGGAAAGACCCTTGATATTTCTTGTGACCCTAGGGGTTCAGTGATGCTTAACTACCTAGAATCTCTTGACACATTCATCGATGATTTGAAATCTGTTCGTGTAGTCCGTGAGTATGGTGACATCTTTGATGAGGTTCAGGGTCTACCCCCGAGGCGCGAGATAGACCTCCGAATATACTTTGTAGATAATGAAAAGCTGGTTGCATTGCCAGTGTGCCGCATGGCTCTGAGAGAGAGGGGGGAACTCAGTAAACAAGTAGGGGAGCTACTTGAGAAAGGGTTCATAAGAAGAAGCATTTCGGAATGGGGTGCTCCAGTTGTTTTTTCTAGGAAGACTGATTGTTCGCTTAGATTGTGCGTGGACTATAGGGAGCCGAACAAGCTCACGAAGAAGAATAGACACCCATTGCCGAGGATAGATGATTTGTTCTATCAATTAGCTGGTTCTTCGGTTTTCTCACAGTTTGACTTAGCTACAGGATTTCACCAGTTGAGGGTAGCTGAGGATAGCATAGATAAGACTACTTTTAGGACTCCTAACGGTTTCTTCGAAGGGCTCGTCATACTTTTTTTTTGATTTGACGAATGCACCCACATATTTCGTAGACTTGATGAGTAAGGTGTTTTGGGAGTTCCTAAACAAGTTTGTGGTAGTCTTTATGGATAGTATTTTGATTTTATCTAGAAGCAAGAGAGAGTATGCCCTACTTTTTAGGGAAGTCTTAGAGACCCAAGAGTGCATCATCTCAAAGCTAAGTTCTCCAAATGTCATTTTTGGAGGAAAGAAGTGAGATTCTTAGGACATGTGGTCTCTAAGGAAGGGATAGCAGTGTATCCTACAAAGGTGGTGGAAATCCAATATTGGAAGGTTCCTAGAAAACAATGGAAGTAAGAAATTTTCTAGGGTTGGCAGGCTACTATAGGAAGTTCGTTAAGGGCTTTATGAAGGTATCAGCCCCAGCTTTGACTTTGCTAGATGGGAGCAAACCATTCACAGTATATACCGGTACTTGCCAGGCAGGGCTTGGAGCAATTTTCGATGCAAGAGGAAAAGGTGATATGCAAAAGGCAGTAGGTACGCAGTTATGTTTGAGCATCGCGTATCGTCCACAGACGGATGGACGGACAGAAAAGGTGAATAGAATCCTTGAAGATTTTTTGAGGTTATGCATCCTAAATTTTGGAGGACATGAGAAGAGCACTTTCCATTTGTGGAGTTCGCTTATAACAACGGTTATTAAGCTAGTATTTGGGTTTTTATGAACGACTGTGTCAATCACCAACTTGTTGGTGGAAATCTACGGATGAGATTTTACTTAGGCCAGATATGGTTAGGGAAACTACTGAGGAGATAGACTTGATTCGAAGATGAATGAAGACGGCACATGGTCGACAAAGCTCAAACATTGACAAGAGACGAACCGACCTTGAGTTCGATGTTGGAAACAAGGTTTTTATTAAAGTGTCACTGTGGAGGAACGTAGTTTGCTTTGGGGAGTGTGGAGAAATTAGCACCAAGGCTCGTAGGGCAATCCCCATTACAGAAAGAATTGGACAGACAACAAAGTGAAGTTTCCGAAAAAGCTTAGTGGTGTTAATGACATGTTTCACGTGTCACATGTGAGGAGTGTTTATATGATACCATGGAAATAGCGAAGCTAAGCATGCTTAGAGAAGTGGAAGTGGAGCAAGATGCCATGATTAGACGAGCTCCTACATGCATCCTTGGATCGGAGATCAAGATGTTACGCAACAGAGAGGTCAAGTTAGTTAAAATCCAATGAGGAGATGATCAAGGAGACGCGACTTGGGAGACGGGAGACAAGATGCATATGCTGTACCCTTTCATTTTTAAGGGTATTCTCTTAATTTATCCTTTTTCTATCACTTTCTTTAGACTGACTCTATCGTTTAGTATGTCCTCTCGATTATGTCTTCGATCTTTAGGTATGAAGATCCTATGGTTGTAAACTTGTGTTTGAGACATGTTATTTTTGGTGGATGCAAGTGTTTGTTAGTGGTTGCTCGTGGATGCATTTACACACACATTAGACACTAGATCGGCTCAGTCACTTTCATATGGCATATGCATATATGTATTTGTATATGGATTGAAACTTGATGTGTCATCATATAGATGTTACATTTGTATGAATGATTGTGCACTCATGTAGAAGTTACAAAATACAATTAGGAATAATTGCATACATGATGGACTCATGGCACTGACATAATTCGCATTAAGGAGGTCAACTGAATCAGTAGACCGCCTTATTTTGCATTAGATAAGGACATATACACACACTATGCAAATGATCATGAAAGCATTAGAAATCTCTTTAAGGACAATGGATGCATGTGATTGAATGGTTGAGTAGATGGTTGTTGGATGGTAGGGTACACATTCTTCTTGACTTGAAGATTTTGGGGACGAAATCCTTTAAGTAGGGGGGAATGTAACACCCCGTAATTTTAAAATGGGACATAAGAGATAATTAAAAAATAATTAATCTTTAAAAGAAGAATTGGGTGAAAAGAGTTACGCCATTGCGTTTGTCTTGGAATTCTGCTTGAGATAGAGTTCGAGTTTGTATGAATCGGACTCCGTATGAAGAAGTTATGGAGGTTAGAAGTTTTCAAGTTGAAACAAAAATTAAATTAAAATAATAATTAAATAATTAAATCAGATTCGAATTTCAAAACTTCAAAAAATAGCTGAGTGGGAAATTTCCTACTCAGGGGTGTCGACCCCCCTCC
Organism: Allium sativum; assembly: GCA_030737875.1. NCBI lineage: Eukaryota > Viridiplantae > Streptophyta > Magnoliopsida > Asparagales > Amaryllidaceae > Allium > Allium sativum. Next base: position 456,124,883 of record CM060920.1, on the reverse strand, counting down.
CCCCGCCGTAGGGTTGACACCTGCGAACTAATCTGGACAGTGACGATTTCTGAAGTGTTAGGGAATATGTGTCATGTTCTGGTTGGCTCTCTTGGGTTTGGATGACTTTGATGACTCCTAGGTTGATCTAAAGGCCCATATTAATCCTAAACATCTATATATACATAGCGAAACCTTAAACCTAACCTCACAACCCTAAACTATGATGCCGTCATGCTGCTCATCTACAAACTAACCTAGTCGCAACCATATCAAATCAAATTCTAGATTAAAGATAAAAAGATAAGAGATAAAGATTCAAAGCCTAGGAATTGCGAAAAGGAATTCTAGAACAACAACGAATGAATCTACGCCTACATCAACGGATTAACTTAGCAACTTCAGAAATCAGATCCCAGAATTCAAGATCTGTTTTCTGTGAGTGCAGTTGCTTTCACAAGATAATTGTTTAAATGTAATTGTGATGAGTTAAGAATTGGACTGTATGAAAATGTTTGTAAATCATATAAAGTTTATGTCTTTGCAAACTATGTTTTGATTTATGCTTGATTTGATTCATTATATGCAAGTTATGTTCTATGTTAATTCATATGCCTAATTACATATGAAAGTTATGTATGCAAGTTTGCTCGATCTATGCAAGTTATGAAAGATTATATGCAAGTCATGTTCATACATGTAAGATCATATTTTATATATTCATATGTTTAGATCTACATGTTTATATGATTAGATCCATATCAGTCCATATGATTAGAACTATATGTTCATATGTTTAGATCTACATGCTTATATGATTAGATCCATATCTTTCTATATGTTTAGAACTATATGTTCATATGTTTAGATCTACATGTTTATATGATTAGATCCATATCAGTCCATATGTTTAGAACTATATGTTCATATGTTTAGATCTACATGTTTATATGATTAGATCCATATATGTATATATGTTTAGAACTATATGTTCATATGTTTAAATCCATGCAAGTTTATGTTTAGATCTAGACCAGTTCATATGTTTAAATCCTTGCAAGTTTATGTTTAGATCCATGCTAGTTTGCACTCAATATGTTGATTGGATCTATTTTTATATGTTTACTAGATTTATGCAGTCTTAGATCTATATTGTTTATGCCAGTTATGATGTCATGTGTTTCTTCCCTTTTTCCTTTTTTATGAGTTGGGCTAATTGCAAGCCTAATGTATCACATGAACTATACGTACGAACGACGTGGGAACGTTGGGGAAAAGTTTAGGTAAAGGTTGAATATTATGTAACTGGCATAAAAAGGGGTTGTAATCATATAATTAATTTTGGGCATAACCAGAAAATGTGGCAGAACTTTAATTGACCACACTTATGGATAATTTACGTATAAACTTGGGCATGAATAGTAAATATGTAAATTGGCTAAAAGATGAATGTGTCTAACCCGAGGTTAGATTGAGTTGCGGTGAAAGACTTCCCGGAACCACCTGGCACATCCAGCGACCGCAACAACATAGACCTAATGTGAGAGGTTAGCGCATTAAGCCCAAAAACCCGAGGTTAGAATGAGTTTGCCGTAGAAGTCTGCCAGGAACCGCCCGACACATCCAACAACCGCAAACAACAGTTCTAATGTGGTAGGTTGGTGCTTTAATGAATAAATTAAAGCTAAGGAACAGACATGCTAAAAATGGAAAGGTTAAGTAACATATGAACATGTGACACTTAACCAATACAACATGTTAGGAGGGTGGGTTAAGTTAACATGGACAAGAAGACAACTTAACCAATATTACATGAACAAAGTGGATAGGGTTAAGGCAAGCTTAACCAATAATACATATGGACCTGATAAGAGGAAGGGTTAAGTAAATCTTGGGTAAGTGGGTAATATTAGGATATATAGGCCCACTAACTTAACCGTTAAGTAAACATGCGTGAATCAGTGGGAAGGTTAAGTAACATATGAATGGTCAACACTTAACCAGTACAACATGTTAATTAAGCAAATGGATGGGGTTAAGTTAAACTAAGAACACTTAACCATTATAACATGTTGATTAGGAAACCCTAGTGTAACGGGGACCCATTTCAACAGTAACACACATAGATGTATCATGGTACGTTGAACTAGGCAGGATAGAGCACGATTTCTAGGCTGATTATAAGCGGTGAAAATAGCGGCGAGCGGTGCAGCAGTGTAGGTTCCGATGGAGTATGGGCGTGCACATGCTCCGGAGTGGAAAAAACAGGCACTGGGCATCAGTAGTATACACTGTGCATCTTGAATTGTGTCGGGTTGCCATCATGGAAATTGATACACCCTATGATGGGGCCAGCACAGGTATCTACATACAAGCGAGGCCGAATGACACAAGTAATAATACATGCGAGTTAGGGAGCCGATCGAACGACGAAAGTAGTGGGTACAACTCGTGGGGGTAGGAGCAAAAAGGGGCACCTAAGATAGTAACTAGGAGTACACGAAACTACCATTATCATGATTAGTAAGAGGGATCAACTTTTAGTATGGGACTAGTAAGGGTGCGGTGTAACTAGTAATGATACAGTGTTACTAGCATTGGTGCAGTGTAGTAATTATCCTGTAGTGATTAGAAGCGCAATCAACGTTATATCTTGTTCATCTTGACTGCTTTGTCATGCCTGTTTATTCTACAGTCGTTTCTTGCTTTCCAGTTCATGTTCTTATCCTGTTACTTTAATGATTATATTGTTAAAGTCACGGGACTCACCAGACTTATGTCTGACCTAGTTTGTTTTGCCTCTTTTCTTCCGTTTCCCCCCAGGTTCTTAGGGAGGAAATACTTAAGCTTAGTTCAGATATCTCTTTCTTCCAGCTTGAAGTTGAAAGGTGTATTGCTTGGCTTTGATTCTGCGTATGGCATTTTTCTATTGGGGATTATAGCTTTAAAATTATGTACTTTGAAGGTTTTGTACAAGACTGATATTATGTACTTGATTTTGGTATTTAGAAATGTAATCAAACTTATTCCTATTCCCGCTGCAATAAAATTACAAAATTTTCAAGTACTACTTTTTCTGTCTTGTAATATTCCGTTCTGTTTACTTATTATGCTCCACGAAATTTAATGCATTCCCTTTGTGAGTGACATTAACGGACGTGGAGTGTTACAGTAATTCTATGATTGTGTTCTGTTGTTATTGTTTATGTGTTATATTCCAATGATTATCCTTGCTTTCGTGGCACGGGGGTTTGGGGTTATCACATAGGACTCCGTTAGGCCGACGATTTTTGACGTTATAATCATATCAAAAAATATAACGCGTTAGCTTTACACGGTTGGTTAAGCATAAACGAATAATGTATGGTTGATTATTGTGTGTTTGGGATGTTTTTAAAACAACATTGACCGGAATTAATTGGTATTAAACTACCGTAAAATATATTCGAATATATTGGAAAAGAAATATAGGTTTTAAAAAAGGGGTTTCTATTTTTAAATGGAAGTGGAATTTTGATTAGTTAGAATATAATAACTAGTTTTTGATTATATAAAAACAAGTAATTTGATTTATAAACGATATTTATAAACGAAGCAAAATGATTATTATTAAATAGTTTTAAAGATATAAATTCAGGAAAAGAATTTATTTAAAAAGGAAAATGGAAATCATTTAGGAAGAAAATGATGGAATTATTTCGATATTCGAAATGGGAATAGAATTGAAACAAATCAATAAGGATTTGTAATTTAAATTTGACGATGTCAAATATTATGAAAATGATTTATTCTTATAAATTATATATTATATAATTCAGTAATTGGCAAGATAGTTAATATTTTCTTTAAAAATAATAATTTGTAATTAAATAGGAAATCGAGATTAAGTTATAAACTCGATATTTATTTAATAGGAAGTTGATTTGTAAATGGAATATATGGAGTGAAATACGAATATGAATTTATAAAAGAACTAAATAGATGTGATTTTAAACTGTAATGGAAATATTTATTTAAATCAAGATTTTATTTAATAAAATGAGTTCTGTTCTCTGTATAGGAATAATATTCACATTTTAAAGTGAATAATTATTTAAAAGAAAACATTTTGCAGATTTAAATGGAGTTAAGGAAATTTGAAACTAACTGGAGACTTGTTAAGTTGAATGGCTTTTTGGGTATTGATCTGATGTTGGTATCGGCCTACGAGGTTAATACTTAGGGATTTATTCCCTTACTAATTTACAATTAGTGATTAATGGATAGAAAAGAGTAATGGTCCGCGATAAGAAATGGAAATGTTTTCCGATATTGATAAGATATATTTTCTGAAATATATAAAATAAATAGTTTAAATTAAGTGGAAACATTTTTCCAAGAAATCATGAGAGGCTAAGCGAGTTGGAAAATTATTCGGGAAATAACTGACTATCAAAGTTTTTGGCCAATTTTCTGTTGTTAATACGAAGAGACTGGGATCAGGTTTATTATCTGAAACTCACTCCGTATGTTATTAGCGTTGAAAATCAAATATGATTGAAGAGGGAGAGTATGCAAGGGCTGTTCTGCGAATCCTATGTAGAAATTGCCTAAGATGGATTTATGGAATAGTGTCTTCGGTTTGTCCAGTCCCAGGACAACGTGTACTAGTCCAAGCACCTTATTTTAATATGTTATTAGACCCTATGCCTAAACATTCTTTTATGCAATTGCTTTACCTTATCAGGTTTCCATTTAACTTGGTTATTCCCATTCACATTGATTTCTTATTCAAGTTACCAAGTTCCTCTTGCTTATTAATTTCAGCCATATAACTTAACCCATTTAAGACTATTAATAAGCCCACAACATATTATTTTCTAAATTGTGATCCAAAGTCTGTAATCCACGATCCCTTTATATTCTTGTTTGATTCCATAGTTACAATAACATGTTCTACTTAATATGTAATTAAGTATATCTCAATCCACATGTTTTCTATTTAACGTGTCAGCCATTATTTATGATTAAATATAACTTATTTCATTTCATAAGTTTTCCTCACTCTTTCCTATTTCATCATAATTCCATCTTACACGGTCACTGCAACTTATCGTTGTTTACTTATTAACTTGGTTCTCCGAACTAAGGTTTTATTATAACCTATGTTATAATTTCCTTTTGTCCCTAGGACAAACCTTAACATGTTATCTTATTAGCAGATTTAAAATTTTCAAATTTTCAGATTACTAAATTTATAATTAAGTACAACTTCTTACATTTCATAAATTTTTCTCCCTTTTCTCTACTTATTACAAACAACTGGTTTCAGGTTTCCCCCATTTACTGATTACTTAGTTTACAATTAAGTACCACTTATCTCATTACACAAGTTGTCTCATTATCTTACTAGTTTATTATTACCTAAGTTATAATCTCCGCGTGTCCCTAGGATAAGTCTACCTATATATAACATTCTCATTAGTGTAACTTATTTACAATAGGTTATTCATTCCTCGTTCATTCCAATCCTTTTACTGTTGTAACTTTCATTCAATTCCATCCATTTCCATTAATTACAATTAATTCCATTTATTTCTATCCTTTTATATTCATATGTTTATATATATGCTTATGTACTAGACCTCTCACATTAAGCCTACCACTTGTGGATGCTGGATTTGCCTGGCGGTTCCGGGCTGACTTCTTCCACAAGTTGACTTAACCTCGTGTTTTAGCACCATTACATGTTTTATTTATGCACTAAACCCTTCACATTAAATTAACAACTTGTGGTTGTTAGATTTTCCAGGCAGTTCCGAGCAGACTTCTACGACAAGTTAAATTTAACCTCGTGTCTAGGTGCGTTACAGTTTTCTATTTACTGTAAATTTAGGCATATTATTCTTTCCACATTTTTACTGCAACCTATTTTACATGTCCTCATATTAAACCCATTTTATGTCATATGTCCTTCCTAACTTATAATTAATTTCATCTCAAATTAACATGTGATCGTCAAATCATGTAATTATTCCAATTTCTACAATTAAGGGTTCAAGTACATAAGTGCCACAAGTTAACATAAACTAGAACATCAGTAATCACGACACATATTTTAACAAGTTTACATTTTAGCATGTGAACATTTCAGCACGTTAAATGTTTCAGCATATGAATTTCCAACATATTAATATCGCAACATGTCATATTAGAATTTCAACACTTTTAACCATTCTAGCAGATTTAGATTACATATTAACGGGGAATGCCAAACGATAATATATCATTATCAAAAATGATATAACTCAAATCCACTCACCTAATTTGCTTTTCAAATCCTGAATCTGGTCCAGATCTAGTATTCCATGGTCCTCCTAACTGAATTTAGAACCTAGCAACCATGGATCCATAATTCTTATTAAAAGAAAAAGGGAAGAAAAATAAACCAGATCTAATAAATTACCTTACTTCGAATATGATTCTGAACACCTTCTTATTAATATTCATTCTTTTCCTCCAGATCTTGATTCAGAATTGTGACGACCCCATTCCCCGTACTGACGGTGGAAAGGGTAATCTTTGGAATATAACACAAAAACAGATAATAGCAGAACAGAAATAAATAAATACACCAGATAATGCACAATAGAATACACTGGATAAACGTAATAATCAGAGTTACACAGCATACAGGATCATACTTAGTACAAATACAGTTCAGCTATACATAAATGTCTACAGCGGAAAACAAACATAATGTACAATAGGAGATGAACAGCATAAAAAGAGATAAATAATAGAATCCATCTTCAGCTCCAGCTATCCAGAAAGAGCCAGCTAAACCTGAATACAAGGCTGCCCATGTAGAAAAAGGGGGCACCCGAGTTTGAAAGTGAAACAAACTACGAGTCAGTCATGGGACTGGTATGAGAAATCTACGCAACATATTTAAAATATGGCTAATCACAAGACCACGCCACTTTCGTGGAATGGGTTTACTCCATTGGATTGCCAGTGCTTTAAAACAAACAATTCTTTTAAACATCGCAATGCTTTTTATAAAAATGAAGCAATTATAAGACTCAGTTCCCATCACACAATGCACGCAAACTGGAGGATAGAGTTTTTACCTTATAACAGCCAAAATATGCTTGATACGAATAAAACAAAAGCATTTAATATTATTGCTAGTGTTTATGTGTTTTAAAAACAATTTCAAATCATAACTATCAATCATAGACGGCATTAATGCCTCATACCACTATGTCGCCATATATAGGTATACAATCAAAACCGCACAGTCACGTATTTGGAAATTGGATTTCCATCATGAACCAAGGCAAAAGATAGTCCTTACCGACTTCAAGACGCTCTAGCCCACCCCTCAGGACCCAGACTCAGGTGGGCCCTTGGATCGTCAGGGCCGGTCCACCGATGTGGATTAAAATTCCCGAACACTGCGTTTCCCCACCCTTTGGGGTGTAAATGTGCCAACGAATTACTCCATCGAACCTGGATCATCCGATCTAACCGAGGCGCCTCGCAACAGTAACAACCACATAAGTCAAACTCGTCAGGGCGTGTAAAACCACTGACGCCACTTCTAGCTAGAAAGAAACGCATGTCCTCCCTGATGTCCTCTCCCATTTCTTGTTCATACCGGGGTTTGAGGCTCGCGATTTCACGTTGTACACAAAGCTACGCCACATAGGCGGTGCTTTGATCATCACCACAAGACTTTGCTTTTCAACAGAAGCCTTGATCACTGCATCTTAGCATGTCACACAGGCAATTCACGCCATGCAACTGATAGCTATCAATCACACAGAATAAATTCCAATGTCAGACACACAATCCATTTGCAAGTCCGTTCTGGGTCTGAACGAAACCGGAGGCACTACATACCTCGCAAGCCCATCGATCTCCACGTACGTCTGGACGATCACCGCTCATTATCAATATTTCGGGATGCCTCCCAATCAGGACATCAGTTACCATCCAAACGAGGTGAAGATCTCCGGTCTTTGACTGCCATCTTCATCTTCGATTTCTTATCGTCGATTCAGTTATTCAGAATGGGATAAACCCGGTCTTTCTGAGCAACTCGCGTATATAATAACAAGTGCAACACAAACACACATACGCCATATTCCAGTTTATTAGTCACTAATCATCAATTAGTAAGAAAACGATTTCCCAAATATTAACCCCGAAGGCCGAAACCAACATAAGATCAAAATCCAGGAAACCATTCGACTTAGCAAACCTTCAGTTAATTTCTAAATTTCACAACCATATCGTTTATAATATTTTATAACAATTTATTGCTATTTTTATTTACTTTAAAATGGCCAATTTATTCAAAACGACGCTTCGGGCCATAACGCGGCCGTGGCGCTGTTTTTCTTCAGATTTGATTTACACATATCTGAAAATCTAACCGTTGGATCTTCACAAAATTTACTTCATTAGAAAGATCTTTTCAAAACGAATCCAACGGTTCCAGTTCGGGAAAATCCGACGGTCGGATCTCCCGGTACAATCGTTTGAAGTTTCGATTTCAAAATACGAACTGCAGCGTCGTTATTCGATTTAATATAATTATATATATATATATATAAATATAATCGATTCTGGCGCTGTTTTTCTTTAGATTTGAATTAAACATTCCAGACAATCCAACCGTTGGATTTTTACAAAGTTGGTGCCGTTGGAAAGATATTTCCAAAGCGAACCCAATGGTTGAGGTTTCGGGAAAATCCGATGGTCGGATCTCCCGCACTAATCGTTTGAAATCACGGTTTCAAAATACGAACTGCAGCTTCGTTATTCGATATATTTCAATTCTATTTATATATATATATATATATATATATATATATATATATATATCGATTCTTCAATTTCAAAACTATATGATTTTCATACATTTGATAAAAATGATGTTTTTATCCAACATACATTCACTTCGAAACTTCACTATTTTTAACAATTCATGTATATAGTAAAAATGTATTTTTATTGTAAAACGATTTATTTCAAAACACGACTATTTTATATAGCTAATATAGGTGATAAAAATAGGATTTTTATTATAAAACAATTTATTTCAAAACAATATTATTTTATATAGTTCATATTGTTGATAAAAATAGGATTTTTATTATAAAACAATTTCTTTCAAAATATGAATACCATTCAACACATGAATTTCAATTCAACGAATGAATTTCGATTCAACACATGAAAGTTTTCTGTAGTTTGTATATATAGAGTAAAAATGTGATTTTTATTGTTAAAACAATTTATTTAAAACACGAATATCATTCAACACATGAATATGATTCAACGAATGAATTTCTATTCAACACATGAAGGTTTTCTATAGATTGTATATATAGAGTAAAAATGTGATTTTTATATTTAAAACACGAATACCATTCAACACATGAATTTCAATTCAACGAATGAACTTCGATTCAACCCATGAAGGTTTTCTATAGTTTGTATATATAGATAAAAAGGTGATTTTTATATTTAAAACACGAATACCATTCAACACATGAATTTCAATTCAACGAATGAATTTAGTTTCAACAAATGAAAATAATTCTAACACATGAATATTATTCAAAATTTCAGCAGCATAACGGCACGGTAGTTAAAACCAGGACCATCCCTAGTACAGCTCCTCACTCTACCTTAAAGCCTCGCAACTTTTGACAATGGGGAATCATGCATCTAGTTCGCATGCAGGCGACATGTATATTTTTTTTTCATTTCCACAAACTAATCCTATGTGGTTTCAACCAAATATTCCTCAACCACAAACGGGTATTTTTCAACCACAATCAATCAATTTCAACCACAAATAATTTCAATCAACAATTCGCTATCAATCAATTTTCACACCAATCACAACCAATAAATATCGTCTATGGTTTGTGGACGAGGGGCGTATATATATATATATAGCATTTCACTTCTATTTCAACACATATATAATTTTTACAATGCATATACAACTTATACATCGAACGTACAACTTATACAACGCTTATACAAGAGGTGTACAACGCTTATATAACTCATACATCGACTATATAATTTATACATTGTCGTTTTCCATATCGTTTATAATTTAGAAATCTCACATTGGGTTCCACTCCACCAAAAATAGCAGAAGGCTCAGAAAAATATGCGGTCTCTTCTAAAATGTAGAAGACGTCCACATGAGTCCACTGTCTCTTGTTTCACTGAATTTCGACCACATAGCAAAAAGATATGATTTTTAGAAGCTCGCTACGCTTTTAAATGTAAAAAAAACCAGTTCAAAGAAACCAAAGCCGTATGTTTCCATACCTGTTCAAAACTAGGTCTTGAATTTTCACACAAACGGTTGCGCGATAGGAGAATCGGCTCACACAGCGTCGAAGAGCTTCGAACCACCTTCCTGGCGCCGGTGGTCTCGCTTAGTTCGGTGGCACCATAGAGGCTCGGCGGCGCTCCGAAATCACTGACTTTGGGGACTCGTATCTCCCTCCACACTTGTTGATAACTAACAAACCTTAGATGGATTTAAAGAGGAGACGAAGAGCTTTGAAACGAATCAAGAATTACTCGATTTCATTGTGAAATGGGGGAGAAATCGAAGAGAGAAGGTGGAGAACCCATCCCGTCGTGCGCGCCTGAAGGAATACAGGGAGAGAGAAACACGTCTAGCCAATGATTTTTTTTATTAATTTATATTTTTAAATCTCCAAAATACCCTCTTTCACACACGAACACCAATCCAAACCCAACGACAGTCATCCCTAGCGTTTTACCCCCATTCTGAACACAATGGGATATGTTTTGTAGGCCCATTCGACTGTTTCAGTCAGTTTTCCTTCAATTTAAAATATATAACATTCAATATTTAACCTGAACGTACATTTCAATTTGCCAGGACCACAAACTGATTCGAAAAATTCTAGAAAAATAAATCTAGCTATGTTTTGACGATACGGTCCCAACAAAAATAGTTTCGTTGAATTCTGAGACCGTTTGAAAAATTTCCCATTTCTGGTCGATCCAATTTAATAAAAATCGACCAAACACATTTTCCTTTGCCACACTCACATACTAACTTCAAAAATTATGAAATTTGAAACTTAGCAATAGTTTAAAATCTCGGATCCAACAAAAGTGGTTTCGTCGAATTCTGAGGTCGTTTGCAAAATGGCCATTTTCACGGGCTATATAAACTCCATAGCGACCTTTCAGAAAATTCATTTGGCCATAACTTTTGCATCCCGCTATGAAACTTTGATTTTTCAGATTCGTTAGAAAGGTATTCAATAACAGATTTAAATATTTTTGGTTTCACTCAAATCCGTTTTGTTTTGCACCCGGTACAGTCAGTCGAAGTTTGAATTCAAATTTTGAAACTACCGCGCCATTTCAGGCCTTGTTTCTAATTCAAAGTAATTATATTTATTTTCAACTTCGATTCAAACTTACTTTCCATCATTATTATTTAAAATATTTATTTTAAATAATTAAAATCCACTATTTTAGCCAATTTAAAAATTTTAAATTGGTTCAGATTTTCTGGGTCGTTACAAGAATTTTCCTAAACTAATTTTCTTATTTTCCTAAAGAGATTTAAGGAGGAAGAAGAATGGCAGAGTATAGACGTTGTCTCAGAAATATGAGATTTTGGCTAGGCTCCACTAGCCTATTTATAGGTGTTCAGGATCTTATCATACACGCAGCGCCGAGTCAGCTTTGAACCCAGTTACAAAAATAGTCTAGGTTCGCAGATGAATCTAGTTAGATCTGGGGGGTGTCGACCCCGATGTCGACCCCTCTACAGGGATGTTGACCCCTACGGGTCCCGCGAGTTGTTTGGGTGTAGAAAATTGATTTATGAATGTTTGAATTTATAGAATTTACTTAATTGTTATATTCACATGTAATCTTCTTGTACGTACACAATTCTTTTAATGACCATTTTATGTGTATATATATATATATATATGAAGGATTTTCCCGATCAAATCGAGATCCATTTGAGATGTTTAACTACTTAAAACTAGGATCTATGCGGAATTATAAATCAAAATTAAATTATGGTTAGGTTTTTCATACCTTTGAATCCAAATCGATGAAGTCGCGAATGATCTCTGGACCAGAAATGGAACTGAAGTTTCGAATCCCTAGCATATTAATCGCCATGCCTCCATAGTTTAGACCACGAGAACGATCTCTTCTGGAATCAAATTGAATAAGAGGAAAGAGGCGCAGTGCTAGCCGCCTTTTCTAGGGTTTTATTCTCTTTTTATCTAATCTAAAATTAGATTTCGGCTGTGTAATTAAGGTAACGACTTACCCCTTTATAAAATAAAGGTTTTACGCAATTCAAGGAATATAACCCTTTTACCATTTCAATTACCAAATAAAATTGTCAACGGTTTGAACAATTTTATTTATCCAGAAAGAAAATGGCATTTTCCCCTTTATTTTGTTTTGTATGTGTGACCCTATAGGTTATTACAACGCTGGCAATGATTTTAAATTATATTTAAAATCATGAACAGTGATTGGCATCTGGCAATACGTCGCTACTACCTAGGTTATAATAAGATCATTGATTCGATGCAACCTTTTTGTGACCAGTGTATCAATGTAATATAATCCTTTTAACCAATATATCTAGGATTAAACTAGAAGCATGGATCGTATCATCCTCGTTATAATTTAATCCGATTTTCTTGATCGATGAGTAGGCTGTTTAAAACAAATCATTATTTGAGCACGGCCATGCATTTCACAGTCTTACTCAATCAAGAGGCCCATGAATATCACTATGAATATATCGTAGGGTTAAATTCCATCTAGATCATTCATAATTTTCATTCGATTCAAGATATATCCAATAATCACCGTTATCATTACTCTGTTACGAAATAACTTTAGATGATATCAAAACACAAATATCCTCGAATAAAATTATAATGATTTCAGGTCTGAGGACCATTACATCACCATCACTATGAGAACAACTTATGATACTGTTGATTATATTCCATGTAGTTATCTCATGGTGGGTCAGCCCAATACGCTATTCTCCAATACGTATTTATATCTTGACTTTAAATATCACGTATATTAATGATCAATGAGATGTGATCATCAGTCAATCAATATACTAATCTCAATGCTTTATTGTTGTCCTATATAAACAATAAAACTCGACTAGGGACATTTAAGAATTATAATACTTATCACTTTATATAATCTCAAGTTCAGTCTTACTTGAACTATATAATTCCGTATTATTATTCTAAGGACTTCTATTATGTTAATATTTATATTACGCAGTAAATATAACATAACAGAATATTTTATTTTATTCCAAATAAAATAATAACATCAACAGTGTTATCTATCTCATCAAATGGATTGCCTCTAGGGCATAAACTCCAACAATCTCCCACTTGCACTAGAGTCAATCATTCACGTATCATATACTCATGAAACTAGTATGACTATTAAACTTCTATTGCGACGGAGTTTAATTCAGTAGGTCTGCAACATTACAACGTTTGTAACTTTGCAGATATGTTCATTTCCTCTGTGAACAACTTCACATAGGAATTATATTTCTTAAATATATGTTTGGATCGATAACGAGTTTATTGTTTTAGGCCTGATCAACAGCCATATTGTTATCGCAATGTATATCATTGGATCAACAATGAATTAAGTTCAATCATGAACTTCTTAATCCAAACATTTTCTTTCTTAGAATCAGTATTTATTTCTTGTTTTAAAACTAACATAATTTACAATAATTAATGTGTTATCAAATAGCATTAGAATTATTGTCTCACTCCTACTCAATTTCTTGTCCATACAAGATTCAGTGACATTTTGTGGTTTCGAGACATTTCGCCTTCTATTTCATTCCTATCGGTATCTTAGAGACAGGTTCTCCTTTATAAAGGATATCAATTTGAGCAATAAACATTTTATTCTCAGAGAATTTATAGAAATAATGTCCATTTATATCTCGTGGATATTAAACAAAATAGTTATCTTATTTGGGTCCGATCTTATCAGAGGGAGGACGTTTAATAAATGCTTTTCATCCAAGTCTGCGCATTTATACACACTAGGACATTTCCTAGTCCTTGTCTTATATGGCCTCTTTAAAATCATTTTAGTAGGATTAAATGCAATTGTTCCTAATTTAATTTATTGGAAGATCTATATGACTTATCTTGGTCGTACCATATCTTATAAGGTGCGATTACTCCTTTCGGACACACCATTTCAATGTGGTATTCTATGTGGAGTTAGTCGTGAAATAATTTCAAACTCATCTGAATAGTTATTAAATAGTTGGCTTAAATATTCCTTTTTCGACCTGTTCCAAAAGTGTTTATTTTCTATTAAAATTGGTTTCTATCTCCATTTTGAATTCTTTGAACTTTTCAAAGGATTCTGATATGTGTTTCATAAGATACACATATCTTTATCTACTGATATTATCAGTAAATATAATGAAGTAATAAAACCTACCTCTAGTTTATGTATTCATTGCTCCATATACATCATTATGTACGAGACCCAATACTTATCACTCATTCACTGTGTCAAGTGAAAGATGATTCAGTTATCTTGCCTAATAAACAAGATCTGCATTCTTCATATAATTCAAGATCAAATGATCTCAGAACTCCATCATTATGGAGTTTTGATTTACTTTCTTGTTTACTGGGCTAACCGGCAATACTAAAGGTATATTGGATTTAAATCACTAAATTTAATCCACTCATTATTAATGTCAAGTACATTATAGTTAAGGATTTATAAAGATCATTAACTATTCGTGAAATTCCATATGATATTTCATTTAAATAAAGTGAATAACAATTATTCTTTTATTACAAATGAAATTCAAACTTGTCTGAACAAGATATATTATAACATTTATTTTAAATGGAATTTCATAATAATAATTATTTTTATTAATTTTATTAAGCCAGTAAACACAACAAGAATGAACTTTTTATGGATAATCTAGCAACTTTTGTTTCATTTCCATTCGTAAGTCCACTTGTCATTTTATTAGATTTCTACTTATTCTGCAATTTCTTTAAATTAATCATACATTTATGTGATTTATATCTAGTATCTAATACTAGGAATGTATAAGTAGATTATTATAACATTTATATCTTTTCATTTGAAGTCATACTTTGACTTTGGTTTTAGATCCTCTATATTTGTTAGAATAATTACGTTTAATTTGTTTGAGGACAATCCTCAAATTTCAATGTTAGTCAAGAAATTTAATTTAATTCAATTTATATCCTTCTTAAGGATTAATTTAAATTATCGAGTTATTTATTATTTAATATCTACATTAGATAAAATAATAATTGATTCTGTAATATTTATTTAATCACAAAATTTTGACAATCAAAATTTATATTAACGTAAATATTTAATTTAAACTAAAATACGCTCCCACTCAAATTAGCATCCCTCTGTTTATATATGTATATCATTATATACATATAATGGTGTTCCAAAATCCATATCTAGTCATCCTTGACCCAGCTTTGGCTAAACCCAAAACACAACCTTTTAGGTAGACATCTTATGTCAATTATATCGTCTATATAACTCTTGGATCGCATGTTGAATAGTTTGTTCAGTATTATTCATTTGCTCAAAATATACAGAATAATTCATGCTTTTGTCTCTAAGGCCATAATCCTATTATGCAGCCTAGTTAAGTCAGACCCAATAATAGGTTGGAGCACCACATTTTACTCCATCGCATATAACCAAAATAAAAGGTGCACAACGCTTTGGCGTTAGTTACAACCATTGGTCTTGGACAGTGATGAGTATATTATTGGAAGACGTCACCATGACTTAATATAACAAAATTTGCTATAAAGGGAATTTATAATTCGTAGTGGTGAACAATATTAGTTTTATTTACATGTATCGAAATATATGTATAATTTATATATATATTCATAATATAAATCAGATTTAAGTAGAATATATATATGTAACAAATATATATATATATATATATATATATATATACTTAAATTCAGGAATCATGCCTATGTTTTGAACATTTCAAAATATTGGTTATTTCAATCTCTAGAATCAGAGATTATATTCAAATCTTGCATGAATTTTACTTAACCAATTCAAAATTTATATGTATATATATACATTTATATCTAATTGGGTATGTACATATGAACATTAAAACCTTTTAACAATATCCATATGTCTATAAGAAAGTCTCTTATCGTCAGTTGCATTAATATCACACAACAGATTTATAATTATTAATGATGACCATCTGAAACTTTATTGTAAAAATAATTATAGCAATACACATTAACACGCATAGATTGGGCCAACTAAAACAATTATAATCAGAACACATTGACACATAGCCTTCTATAATAGTGTCATTACAGAAAATGTATATGAACAATTAAAATGCCAAACTTTAATTCACACACAGCACAATATTTTACATGTATATCTAGATATTTAGCATTTAGCATCATTGTGCCATATTACAAAATATATACATCAACATTTCAAGTCAAACTTGAAAAATGTGTTTACATATATACACTTGATTAACGCATACTCCACTGAAACAATTTAAGTGTACCATATAAAGCTTATGCTGCTCACTGTAATTGGATGATGCTCCTACTGAAACATTTTCAGTGTGCAAAATTATCCTTATGCCCCTTTTAGGTCGAACCCGCAATGCTATTATCGATTATAATAACAGATCATAATATAAACTGTGCAAATTTCAGCTTAACCATATTATGAATATCCTGCTTCAACGATATTGTTATCTTAAGATGTTTACCAAAAGGAATATAACAAGTCATACTCGCTAAGAAAGGTTTATCCCAAGATATAGTACACACATTAGTATACAGTATACTATTTGTTTAAAATCCAATTTCAAATCAAATTTGTAGTGGAGGTTTTGAACATGAGCAGAATATCAAAATATATCTAACAATATTGTATTATGCTGTCAGAGCCAAGGGTTTTACATAATGCATATTATGGAACCAAGGGGACATAATGAATTTACCCTATGATCATAAATTATATATATGATCTGATAAAAGGCTATTACTATATGTGAATAATATACACTAACACAAATGCAATATTGCTGATCAATACATTAGTTTCAGCAACAATGAAAAGTGAACTAGCTACTGCATATAGTGATGACTGATAAAAAATTATAAAATTAACTAATAATACAGACATGTGTACTTAGCTTGTAATAATAATAATCCTTTTGTTACAGTCATAAATTATACAGATGGATGCTTAAAAAAACATGAGTTTGTCAAAACAAGTTTTAAATTAACACTTATTTAAGCAATGAATAGTTTTGATGAATCATATTCACCGATAAATTATACTAATCCTGACAGATCACTGATCCTTATTCATCAACAGAATAATCACATGTACCAACTCATTTTAAATATAAGCCAGTTAAGGGTCTAATCTTATTAAGCAGTGACTAAATCACTATCATGTGTATATATATACACACAATTTAACATCATTAATGTTGGCTAAATTGTAGCAAATCTGTCAACTATATAATAATATGAGAACCTGGCAAATATTTATACCAAGTCTTAAACAATTTAATATATCATCAAATTGACATGAATTCATTTCCAGTGTTTAAGAAAGAACCTTTTAAATACAATTATTTACCATAATAATACAGATTCAACATTTGAATCAAGGCTAGATTGCCTTTTCTTAACTGGCATCTTTAAGTTATGAATGAACCAAATCATCATATGACATGTTTAAAACATTAAAAAAAAAATAATCCAAAACAATTTCAGATATTAGTACATATATGAAGGTGTCAAGCGATAAAATATATTCCAAAATTAATAATAATAATAATACAACATTGATTATATTTAATGCCGGTGTTATTAGAAAATTCAGACTATCAATCAAATTGTGATCCCACTTGCTAATTTCCATCAATCGAATTGATACAATATTCTTTTGGGCAGTGTAATCTTAAACCCAATCTCAATAAATATGTAACTACACATCTTAATGTGTGTTACATAGATATTTCTGTGTGCACAGGGATTTGCACACAGTTTTAGATCAGGAATCAAATCATGGGACTCTTCCTAGATTATAGTATTTATCTACATTTATGAACTAAGCATGTCTAACTTGCCAATCATATACAGTTTATGTAACCATTACAGACCATATATTAATCACAATAAAATAACAAATACTTTATTGTTGATTCATGTATTAACTAAATCTATCAGCTAATATGTATTTGCAGATCAAACTACATACATCAACATATGAATGTGTATATATATATATATATCATATATATATAAGAACAGGTAATCCGGTACCATTTCATTCAATTGTAAATACATATATATGTGAGGACATGTAGATAAAAGTCATGTAGCTTATAATATATATATATAGTGCATATATATATTTTGTTACAATTAAGATTCAAATATTATACGTTTTCAAAAAACCAAATTTAGTGACTCATTTATCTTAATTGACTAACAACGTCTTTCAATTTGATCCAATTCATATATTTTCAAGGATATATGAGACAAATGATAATCAGTTTTAAACCATCGTATGTCACAACATAATTGATCAAGTATTTCAGGTGTTTGATCTTTTCTAGTAGTTCTGATTTGCATGTGTTGATTAAAATCAGGACTATAATGTATATATCATGATATATATACATTCTATGGCTGAAGTCCATCAACTGATCATGATCAAAATCATGACGATGCAAAACCAAAATACTTGACTTTGAATCTTCTATTCAAACAATCTATCAATAACCAATTATCTCTAAAGATCAAATATATATATATATACACTTATATATAACCATATCAAGATTTTAATGTCCGTAAACCAAACAAATTTTAATTTCATAACTTGGTATAAGGATCAAAACTAAAATTCGTCTTAACAAACTTCCATATGCATGATATCATTAAATTAAAAGGCTTTCTTATCGAATCACTAATCAGTGAAATCATTTTAATCGAGAGAAGAAAATTTATGATAAACTTGACAAATAAACTTATTAATCAAACACTTTGATAACAACTTCAGCTCTGTTTATCCGCATAAACAGATCAGTTACTGCTTTAGATCATATCCAAGTATTCATTGTTAAATCGTATTAGATTCACTAATTAGAATTGATATCTGATATCAGTTCGTAAATAAATGAAACAGTTTTTCATTTTATAATCAACCAATACAGTAAACCTAATAATCAATTATGTGCACGACTTGCTAATGAAATTGTAATATTTACGAAGATGCAAAACAGAATAAACCCCAAAATCAAAGTTCAATTTATAATACCTCGCAATACCCTATGCTCTGATACCATTGAAGGATTTTCCCGATCAAATCGAGATCCATTTGAGATGTTTAACTACTTAAAACCAGGATCTATGCGGAATTATAAATCAAAATTAAATTAGGGTTAGGTTTTTCATACCTTTGAATCCAAATCGATGAAGTCGCGAACGATCTCTGGACCAGAAATGGAACTGAAGTTTCGAATCCCTAGCATGCCAATCGCCATGCCTCCATAGTTTAGTCCACAAGAACGAACTCTTCTGGAATCGAATTGAAGAAGAGGAAAGGGGCGCAGTGCTAGCCGCCTTTTCTAGGGTTTTATTCTCTTTTTATCTAATCTAAAATTAGATTTCGGTTGTGTAATTAAGGTAACGACTTACCCCTTTATAAAATAAAGGTTTTACGCAATTCAAGGAATATAACCCTTTTACCATTTCAATTACCAAATAAAATTGTCAACGGTTTGAACAATTTTATTTATCCAAAAAGAAAATGGTATTTTCCCCTTTATTTCGTTCTGTATGACCCTATAGGTTATTACAATGCTGGCAATGATTTTAAATTATATTTAAAATCATAAACAATGATTGGCATCTAGCAATACGTCGCTGCTACCCAGATTATAATAAGATCAATGATTCGATGCAACCTTTTTGTGACCAGTGTATCAATGTAATATAATCCTTTTAACCAATATATATAGGATTAAACTAAAGGCATGGATCGTATCATCCTCGTTATAATTTAATCCGATTTTCTTGATCGATGAGTAGACTGTTTAAAACAAATCATTATTTGAGCATGGCCATGCATTTCACGGTCTCACTCAATCAAGAGGCCCATGGATATCACTATGAATATATCGTAGGGTTAAATTCCATCTAGATCATTCATAATTTTCATTCGATTCAAGATATATCCAATAATCACCGTTATCATTACTCTGTTACGAAATAACTTTAGATGATATCAAAACACAAATATCCTCGAATAAAATTATAATGATTTCAGGTCTTAGGACCATTACATCACCGTCACTATGAGAACAACTTATGATACTGTTGATTATATTCCATGTAGTTATCTTATGGTGGGCCAGCCCAATACGCTATTCTCCAATACGTATTTATATCTTGACTTTAAATATCACGTATATTAATGATCAATGAGATGTGATCATCAGTCAATCAATATACTAGTCTCAACGCTTTATTGTTGTCCTATATAAACAATAAAACTCGACTAGGGACATTTAAAGAATTATAATACTTATCACTTTATATAATCTCAAGTTCAGTCTTACTCGAACTATATAATTCCATATTATTATTCTAAGGACTTCTATTATGTTAATATTTATATTACGCAGTAAATATAACATAACAGAATATTTTATTTTATTCCAAATAAAATAATAACATCAACAGTGTTATCTATCTCATCAAATGGATTGCCTCTAGGGCATAAACTCTAACAATATACACACACGCACAACTTTTGTTTCGATTTCAAAATTCAAACGGTGATGTACCGTTATTTGATTCTTACCATTTTTCTTTGATTGCTTCCTTATCTTGAACTCTATCAATTGTGTGTGTGTGTATATATGTATGTATCGGCACATAAATACATATATATTCTCATATATATGCACATATTCTCTTTACTTCCTTATATGTGCATTTATACATATTTTCTCTTATGAACATGTGTTATTTTAGTCGTTCCTTTAAACAAAAATATAATGGCCGTGGGGATCAAACTTTATACCTCTTGTATGCAACCCACATGCTCTAACCAACTTGACTATTAAGGCTATTGTTAACAAGGCTTAGAACAATGGTATTTATTGTTCTCTTCTTACTTCTCTTTTTCATGTTTGTTACAATATTTCAATTAAACAATTTCATGAATCTTTTTCTTTTATTTCTCTTTTGTTATTAATGCATCATCATTGCATGCAACATATTTACACCGCAGGCAACCAATCGTTTCTTCCTTTTAATGCATGCATTACATTTTTATTTGCATTAATCTTTTATTCTTTTTTAGTGCATGTATTTATTACATACAATCACATATTATCTTTATTTTATTCTTCATATACAGATTTATGTTTATGCATATATATACACATATGCATTATTTAATTATTAAATTGTCATAAAATCCGGGGTGTTCTCATTTAGATGACTCCCTAACACGCCATTTGTTTGTTCTTCTTAACTTCGCTTATATGTGGAATCTTTGGCAAGAAAGAAACTACAAAAATTCAAACACAAGTTTAGAAAGCCTAATAAAGTTATTTACATCATTCTTCATTTTATTTTCGAATGGGCAGGCACTAACAGCTGGAAATATGTTGATACCATCGCTGCAAGGGTTCACGACAGGGCTAGAGGAAGAAATGGCCCATCTGCATGATGCGCTAATGCTGTTATGGACGCTGCTGCTTTACATTTTGGGGTCTGTAATATGTATATATTGCCGTAGTTATTTCGTGCTCTTATTTTGGCAGGCCATGTTGTATGTCATATGTTATATGCCTGCGTTTTGTGGTCACTGAAGCTTTGTAAGTATATGATGCTATGTATATGTATGACTGATGTACTTCCATGTATGTTAATATATCAAGGCGTGAATTAGTTTGATTCACCACCTTTTCCTTCAAAAAAATAAAATGCGGGGTGTTACATGGGGTTTAGTGAAGTAGCGAGGAAGATTTCAAGTGGTTTTGAGGTGGTTTGAGTGAACGAGGGGGATAGAGTTTAGTCTAAAAGTCCAAGGAAGGAGGAGGCCATTGATGGAGGAAGGAGGAAAGAAAAGAAGGAAAAGAAATGAAGAAAGGAGGAGGGTGCTTGTTTTATAAAGAATGTGATGGAATTTTTGTAAATAATGAAACTTGAGAAAGATGCAATAAGGTGTAAGGAAAACAAGGGTGTAACGACCCGCATTCTACGCATCGAAGGATCGTAGAATATTTATTTCTTCTTCATACGAAGTCGTATGGTCATATAACTTTGGGAGACGACTATTGGGGTCATTTCCCATGTTCAGGATTTTTGCCGATTTTTTTAAATGACCATTTTGCCCCTATTTTATCTTGTTTTGGCCATAACTTTTGATTAGCAAGAAGTTTTGACCTGAAACCACTTTCATTAGATCCGTTTGATGGTTTACCTTTCCGTAGAGTGGTCACATTAGTCAAAAGGATTTACCATTTGGGAGATATGGCTGAATTAAGATTTAGAGGGTGAAAAACAGCTTAATTGGGCTTAACCGGGTGGATAGTAGCTAGGCCCATTGGGGGATTTCGGGATTAGGAGTATATGAGGGCTACTAGGGTTTAGGAAACATTCTTTTTCAGTATTTTTCAGCTGCCACTAACCTCCTTTGAACCTAGCCATGGCCTCCACTTTCTAAATCTCTTCAAAACACCTCTAAATCACTTTCTTATCAAGAATTAAGCTAATCAACATCAAACCAAGCCAAGATAGCATCAAATCAGAGTTGGGGCTGCTGCTAAGCATTGGGATTCGACCCAAAACAAAGGATATTTCAGAACTATAGTTTAATTTGTGGCAAAGGTGAGTGATTTGCATTGTTTTTCACTAATTATGGCCAATTAGGGTAATTAGCGAAGATTAGCGAAATTATAACTCAGAAAAATCTAGAAAAATTTGTATAATTCCAGAATATTATTTTATGCCTCTGATATGAATTAGGGTTAATTTGGACTAATTTTGCTAATCTTGGAATTTAGGGGATTAAGGGGTGATTAGTGATAATTAGCGAAATTTTGCATCATAAAAATTTGTTAAATTCTAAAATATTATTTTAGGGCTCTGATAGAAATTTGGGTTGATTTGGTTAAGTTTTACTAATCTTATCATTAGTTGTTGTTAAACATGCTTAAGGGGAAAATAAGGGTTTTTGGGTATGTTTGATCCGTTTTGACATATCATATTATTGTTTTGCTATTTGTGGATGTTTATACATGTTGCTATGGCTGTATGGTATGCTATGTGATTGTTTAGAACAGTTAGAATGGTCGAAAACGCCGTCATGTGGCGTAAAACAGTCGTTGGAAAGTTGCAGGAAAATATGCAGGAAACCAGATCGGATCGCCCCCCATAAACGAACCGCTCGTGATGTACTTTGGCCGATCCGAGACGTGATGAACCAGAAGCCTCGACCTGATCCGATGGAGGGATCACGACCCGACCCGAACCGCCTGCATGAAACTCACGAGCACCAACCACGAACTGCCTGAAGAAGCAAGTCACGATCCAATGCTCTGGAGCTGGCACCACAATACGAACCGATCGAGTGAAGAAGCCTGGTGCCGAACCAGAGCATCCACGAACTGAGAAGCTGAACTGATCCGATGTTCGAGAGGCGTCATCGCGAGCCACGACCCGACTTGAGGAGGAACTAGCGACCCCATCCGAACATGGTGGATGACCATGGACTGAATGAGGAGAGGAGGATTGATCCAAATGGAAACTGATTTCTGAACCGACCCGAAGATGATGACCAAAACCCGAGATGCAAAGGTAGTCCAAATGGGAAGTTTGTACTCAGGATCCAGTTGGGAACCAACGAGTTAACTTCATGATTGGACTTTGCTGCGGGACGTGTGCAAAGGGGTTGTCAGTATTCATAACTTGGGTTCACCACTGAGAGACGGATAGTGGTCTTGTAGTGATAGTTGTACGGGGTTGGACTCCGTCAGGGCCCAAAGGATTAGGTGACCAAATAGTGGATATCATATGCTTTACGCACTGAGTGAGAGATGTGAGGATGGATGCTATGCTTGATTGTTTTCCATCACTATGACATGCACCCCCCCGTATCTTTA
This sequence comes from Allium sativum, assembly GCA_030737875.1. NCBI lineage: Eukaryota > Viridiplantae > Streptophyta > Magnoliopsida > Asparagales > Amaryllidaceae > Allium > Allium sativum. Next base: position 456,100,573 of record CM060920.1, on the reverse strand, counting down.
CACCATATGTTAGTGGAACCTTAGAGTATTGTACGGTGTGTAGTGCTAATTCTTTGGTTGTAGGTCCAGGTTCAGGTATGATTGGATTATACCTGTTATTGTTCTGTTTTGTTGCTTATCGCTCATACCAGACTTTTGTCTGACCCAGAGTTTTATGTCTCTTCTTATTACTCTGGGTGATCCTAAACAAGCAGACTAGAGACATGTTAGGTGGTATGCACGAGTTGCTGTACCGGAGACGAGCAGGAGGCTCCCACGTATGACATATAGATATTCTCCCTGTGTTGTTGAAGGTCACTGCTTGGGCATTAGTAGTGTACCTCCTTCTTTTACTTTCTTTTGCTTTAGATACAGTTTTAAAGTTGTAATAATGATGTTGGATCATAAGCTGTATTTTGGATTTCCGCTGCTATGATGATGGTTTTAGTTTTCAGCTTATGCATTGTCTCGCCTGTTTTATGTCAAGTATGTTATTATTATATTTTATTCCATGCGCTGTGAGACATTCTACAGGTTTCTTTGTTAGTTCTTTCATCTTCTTGCCTTTCTTTGACAACCGTCCCATGCTAGTGGACATGTGTACATCGCACTTTTGGAGGAAATGTCGGTTAATGCGGGGCGGGCCGTCACACTTGGTATTAGAGCTCTAGGTTGCATAGTTAACCTAGGGAGGTCATCAGGGAGAGATAGTACATGTATACGAGAGCGCGTATTTGTGATTATTTTGGTTTTGAAAAGCTATATATATACTATTAGTATAACTAAGGATGAAGTCGCATTGCACTAGCACCACTATGGAGATGGTTAATCGTTTTCTCTTTACAGACTGAACGATGAGCCGATATACGAGGGGTACTGGTAAAGGAGCCAATAATGGGAATGCTGCTGAGATGAGGACGATGTTTACTGGCCTCATGAGAGAGATGCTTACGGATGCTCGGGGAGCCGTTCCTAATGCTGCTAATGGTTGTGGTGCAGCAGTGCAGGCGCCTAGGGTCGATTTCTCCAAGCTAAACAAGGATTACACTAGCCTTGGTGGGAAGTCGTTCCACGGAACGGAGTTGGCTACAAAAGTTCAAGATTGGCTAGATAGTTGTGAGCGCATCGTCGAAGATTTGGGAATCAAAGACGCAATGAAGAGGAAGCTAGCATCGCGTCAACTACAAGGACGAGCTATGAATTGGTGGAATGCTACTAAGGCAGCTACTCGTGAGGATCAAGTTACTTGGAATCAGTTTAAGACTCGCTTTTGTGCTAAGTTTATTCCAACTGCTCATAAATCAGAATTGTTCAGGATGTTCTTGGAGCTTAAGCATAATGGTAGAGCAGTCTCGGAGTATATCGCTGAATTCGACACTTTATCGAAATACGGATTGTCCCTTATCAATACAGTCGAAAAGAAGAACGAAAAGTTCATAACTAGTTTAGATGGGTACTTGGGGGAAAGACTTATAAACCATGTCGATGAGACGTTCGAGTCTATTGTAGGAAAGGCATTAAGGTCAGAGAGCCTTTTCCCTAAATTAAAGACTGAAGTTGCTATTGCATCTATAGAGGAACTAAAGCCGCAAGCAGGCGGTGAAGGCAAGAAGAATTCTCAGAACAAGAGGAAGCAGAACCCGACCAAGGATGGTTAGAATAAGAAGAATAAGAATGGTGGCAAGTGCTTTAGTTGTGGCAAGAAGGGCCACTATGCCAGAGATTGTTGAGAAAAGCCTGGGGAAAGGAAGTGCTTTAACTGCGGCCAAGCGGGACACCACAAGGATGATTGTCCACAACTTCCTAGGGAGAAGCAAAGCGTATGCTATCAATGCTGTTCCTTCTTCATCGAATGCTCCAACTGCGGCATAGAAGGGAAAAGGCGTCGTTATCAAAGGTATGCTTTCTATTTAAGATATTTCTGTTCGAGTATTGTTTGACAAACCCGAGATAGTCGATAAACCTTTAGTAGTGACAAACCCGGTTGCTGGTTCGACTAGCCTTAGTATGATTTACCGTAACGTGGTCTTATCGAGTCATGGATGTATGTTTGTTTTTGATTGCTTTGTTTTGGGCTTTACTGGGTTTAGCATTATTTTTGGGAGTCGATCTACTCTAAAGGAATAGGGTGGGTACCTGCCTAGTGATGGTGATAGTAACTGGAGTTAAGGAAGCCGAGTGGTTATCGTTGTAATAAGTTCTAGTTGTCTTTGGGAGGCACATGAGTGCTCCAGTGCTTAGTTGTTTTGCTAGTATCACCTCACGTGGATTGTCCGAATTCGGAGGAGATGTTCCTTAGATGCTTGTCTGATATTGGTTTAGGCCTTAGGGGCTTGTGCTTGGGGAATGTCGAGTTCGATTAGGATGGTTTGCGTGAGAGATAAATAGTTGTTGCGATTCTTCATTGGATGATATCTTGGTTTACTTGAGGAGTGATGGGCAACCGTGACATGATAAGACTGTTCAATGGTATAGACTGCCCCGAGTTAGACTCGATAGGGTTATGAGATGGCTCAACCGGTGAGACGACCCGAAATCCCGTTCAGACGGAGACAAGGGTTATCTTTGGAATATAACACAAAAACATATAATAGCAGAACAGAATTAAATAAATACACCAGATAATGAACAATAGAATATACTGGATAAAAGTAATCATCAGAGTTACACAGTATACAGGATCTTACTTAGTACAAATACAGTTCAGCTATACATAAATGTCTACAGCGGAAATAAACAAAATATGTACAATAGGAGCTGAACAGCATAAAAAGAAATAAATGATAGAATCCATCTTCAGCTCCAGCTATCCAGAAAGAACCAGCTAAACCTGAATACAAGGCTGCCCGTGTAGAAAAAGGGGCACCCGAGTTTGAAAGTGAAACAAACTACGAGTCAGTCATGGGACTGGTATGAGAAATCCACTCAACACATATATAATTGGCTAATCACAGGACCACGCCACTTTCGTGGAACGGGTTTACTCCATTGAATTGCCAGTGCTTTAAAACAAATCTTTCTTTTAAACATCGCTATGCTTTTTATAAAAATGAAGCCGTTATAAGACTCAGTTCCCATCACACAATGCAACGCAAACCGGAGGATAGAGTTTTTACCTTATAACGGCCAAAATATGCTTGATACGAATAAAACAAAGGCATTTGATATTATTGCTAGTGTTTATATGTTTTGAAAACAATTTCAACTCATAACTATCAATCATAGACGACATGAGCGTCCCATGCCACTATGTCGCCAAATGTATATATACAATCGAAACCGCATCGACACGTATTTGGGAATTGGATTTCCGTCATGAACCAAGGCAAAAGATAGTCCTTACCGAATTCGTGACTCTCTAGCCCGAGCCACAGGACCCAGACTCAGGTGGGCCCTTGGAGCGACAGGGCCGGTCCACTGATGTGGATTAAAATGCCTGAACAATACGTTTCCCCGCCCTTTGGGGCGTAAACGAGCCAACGAATGACTCCATCGGACCCAGATCGTCCGATCAAACCGAGGCGCCTCGCAGCAGCAACAACCACATAGGTGAAAAGTATATAAATGTCAGGGCTTGTAGGTCACTGACACCACCCTAGCTAGAAAGAAACGCATGCCCTCCCTGAGGTCCTTCTCCCGTTTTAGGTTCATACCGGGGTGTGAGGCTCGCGAATTCACGTTATACACGAAGCTACGCCACACAGGCGGTGCTTTGATCATCACCACAAGACTTTGCTTTTCAACAGAAGCCCTGATCACTGCATCTTAGCATGCCACACAGGCAATTCATGCCATGCGACTGATGTCCACCGATACACAACCTCTGAGCTCATGCGTTTCAGAGAAGGGCGTTAAGCAAAAGAATAAATTCTCCGCCGCCAAACAGATGTATATTTAACAGAAATCAATCAACATAGAATAAACTCCAATGTCGGACACACAGTCCATTTACAAGTCCGTTCTGGGTCTGAACGAAACCGGAGGCACTAAATACCTCGCAAACCCTTCGATCACCACGTACGTCTGGACGATCACCACTCATTATCCATATTTCGGGATGCCTCCCAATCAGGATCTCGGTTACCATCCAAACGAGGTGAAGATCTCCGGTCTTCGACCGTCGTCTTCATCTTCGAATTTCGATCGTCGGTCAATTATTTGAAATGAGAATTAACTCGGCCTTTTCAAATAATTCACGTATATTTAGAATTTCAAATCAATTTATTTCAATGGTTAAATTATTCGACAACACCAATATTGTTCTTTAATGTAATTTTCACACCAAACACATTCAACCATCAAATACAACATAAATCGAGCAAATTCAGTTTATTTCCATTTCATATCGTTTATGATATTTTATAATGATTTATCGCTATTTTTATTTATTATAAAATAGCCAATTTATTAAAACGACGCTTCGGGCCATAACGCGGCCGTGGCGCTGTTTTTCTTCAGATTTGATTTACACATATCTGAAAATCTAACCGTTGGATCTTCACAAAATTTACATCATTAGAAAGGTCTTTTTAAAACGAATCCAACGGTTCCAGTTTCGGGAAAATCCGACGATCGGATCTCCCGGTACAATCGTTTGAAGTTTCGATTTCAAAATACGAACTGCAGCGTCGTTATTCGATTAAATATATAATTATATATATATATATATATAAATATAATCGCTTCTGCCGCTGTTTTTCTTCAGATTTGAATTAAACATTCCAGACAATCCAACCGTTGGATTTTTACAAGGTTGGTGCCGTTGGAAAGATATTTCCAAGGCGAACCCGACGGTTGAGGTTTCGGGAAAATCCAATGGTCGGATTTCCCGTACTAGTTGTTTGAAAACACGGTTTCAAAATGCGAACTACACGGCCACGTTTCGTTTTAATTTTATTTATATTTATATATTTATATAAATATAGTTCATTCAATGATTTCAATATCGTTTTCATTTCGAATATTTCACTAACGCCTTAAATTTTTGGAAAAATTTCGCCATAACCTCCCCTGCACCGGGAGCATCGGGAAATTGCAAATAGCTTCCCCGGTCCTTCTAATCTCAAAAAGAAAAATCCAAGCGGCTAGCCAACAGGCTCATAAAATCATCACCCAAACAAAACAGTAAATGTGTACCTATTTGTCGGGCACAAAATTTTATTCCTCTTCTCTAGCCCCTTTTGCTATAACCTGTTCAATGAATATGCATGTACATATATATAGTTCTTATCATTTATCATTTTCTATTCGACTTCATATTTGATTTCTATTTGGTTTAAAAACACCATTCATTCTAATGTTACATACATAGGTGCAAATCATTTCATTAGCTAATTAATGAATATTTCAACTCATATATGTTTATTTTGAACAAGTGGCTATTTTTAACACTTCACATTTCAACGATTTATGCATACAATAAAAATGTGATTTTTATTGTAAAACAATTCATTTCAAAACGCTATTTTTCTATATAGTTCATATAGGTGACAAAAATAGGATTTTTATCATAAAACAATTTCTTTTAAAACAAGATTATTTTACACAGTTCATATTGTCGATAAAAGGTGATTTTCATTATCAAACAATTTATTTCAAAATATGAATACCATTCAACACATGAATTTCTAATCAACGAATGAATATCAATTCAACACATGAATGTTTTCTATAGTTTCTATATATAGATAAAAATGTGATTTTTATTATCAAACAATTTATTTCAAAATATGAATACCATTCAACACATGAATTTCTAATCAACGAATGAATATCAATTCAACACATGAATGTTTTCTATTCAATGAATAAATATAGTTTAAGCATATGAAAATAATTCAAACACACGAATATTATTCAAAATTTCGGCAGCATAACGGCAGGGTAGTTAAAACCGGGACCGTCCCTAGTACGGCTCCTCGCTCTACCTTAAAACCTCGCGGTTTTTGACAATGGGGATCATGCATCTAGTTCGCACGCAGGCGGCATGTATATATTTATTTCATTTCCACAAACTAATCCTATGTGGTTTCAACCAAATATTTTCCAATCACAAACGGGTATTTTTCAACCACAATCAAATCAATATCAACCACAAACAATCCCAAACAACCATTCGCTATCAATCAATTTTCACAACAATTTCAACCAATAAATATCGTCCATGGTTTGTGGACGAGGGGCGTAGATATATATATATATATATTATATAGCAATTCACTTTAATTTCAACACATATATACATAGAAAAAGAAATTGAAGAGTGAGAAATTCTCACCAATAGCTATCCAATACTATGACTCTTCCTTTAGAGAAATCTTCGCCAATCTCGCCTTTCGTCGCTTTCGTTGCCCGTATTCTCTACATATGTAAAAATCGATTTTTTACTTCGTTATTCAATATATAAAAATTGCATTTCAAAAATATAGATTCCGCCTTTTCAAAAATAAAGATTATATTTTTAATATTCCTATGATGTAAAAATTATATTTTTATTACTTTAAAAATATAAAAATCATATCTTACTTCTTCTAAAAATTCCGTCTTTTCTATTTTAAAAATATGACCTTTTCTATTCTAAAAAAAATCTGATCTTTTTCTTTTTAAAGTTCTAATCTTTTTCTATTTAAAGTTCAAATCTTTTTCTATTTAAAGTTCAAATTTTTTCCTATTTTAAATCTTAAAATAAAATCAGTTTTAAACCTTTTAAAAATCAGTTTTAAATGCTTTTAAAAATCAGTTTTATATGCTTTTAAAAATCAGTATTTCGTAATTTAAAAAAAATCGGTATTTTCGTAATTAAAATAAAATCAGTATTTTCGTAATTAAAATAAAAATAAAATCAGTATTTTCGTAATTAAAATAAAAATAAAAAATAAAATAAAACACTTATTGTCTGCGAAGAAAAGGGGGGGGGGGGTGACGGCCAGGCTCGGCGGCAGGAGGTCGTCAGGGCGGAGCTTCGGTGGAGGCGGGATGGCTCGATCGGAGGGCTCGCGAATTGGGCGTCGCGATGGGAGGGTTCGGGTGCGTCGAGGGGAAGAGGAGCGGGATCGGCAGAGTGGTGGGGGTTCGACGGTCGTGGGTCGTCAGGGCGGTGGCGTCGAGGTCGACGAAGGGGGGCGTCGATCTTTTTTTTTTTTTTATCTGAGCGAAAATAAGGAGAGAAAAAAAAGGGGGTGAGGGTTTTAAAAGAAAAAAATATATATTATTTTATTTATTAAATTAATTCTAAAAAGCAACTTTTATTTTCGACCTCGAAACGAGGCCCACCGCCTGTCGTCCATAGCATTTTACCCCCATTCCGAACACAATGGGATATGTATCACAAGCTGATTTGATCGTTACAATCAGTTTCCGTTGAATTTTCATTTAAATCACTATATTGAATTTTAAACGTACATTTCAAATTACCGGGGTCACATACTAACTAGAAAAATTCCAGAAAAATATTTTCTAGCTTCGTATTGACGATACGGTCTTAACAAAACTAGTTTCATCGAATTCTGAGACCGTTCGAAAAATGGCCAATTTCCAGTCGATTAAAATCAACTGAAACCGGTCAAACGCGTTTTCCTTTGCCACGCTCACATATTGATTCGAAAAATTATGAAATTTGAAACCTAACAATAACTTGACACTGTGGATCCAACAAAAGTGGTTTCGTCGAAATCCGAGGTCATTTGCAAAATGTACATTTTTAAGGGCCTGAATTCCATAGCGACTATTCAGAATTTTCAACTGGACATATCTTTTGATTCCCGCTATGAAATTTCGATTTGTCGGATTCGTTAGAAAGGTATTCACTAACAGATTTAAATATTTTTGGTTTCACTAAAATCCGGATTGTTTTGCACCCGGTACAGTCCGACAAAGTTTGAATTCAATTTTTGAAACTGCCACGCCATTTCAGGCCTTGTTTATAATTATAATTAATTATATTCGTTTTCAATTGTTGATTCAAACTCAGTTTTCATCGCCATTATTTAAAATATTTATTTTAAATATTTAAAATCCATTAATTTAGCCAATTTAAAAATTTTAAATTGGTTCAGATTTTCTGGGTCGTTACAATCTCCCCCACTTAAAACTTTTCGTCCCCGAAAAGTAATAAAGTCGAAAGTGGTTTGATAAATCTACGATCACACAACACAACAACTAATCCAATTGCTTTTAACCTTTAAAAATATACTAATCAAATCCTATACCCTTTAAAAATCTTTCAGACTATATAATTTAAAAGTGCACATCTATGAAAAGAAAATAACAATAGAGTAGAGAATTGAATGGTAGTGCAAAGTAGGGTAAATGTACCTTGCACCGGAGTCAATCAGAGATATCTACTCGGCATCTAGGATAAGCTTTCTGAATGCTCTCCTCAATTTCCCAAGTACAATCTCGCGGATCTCCACTCCATTGCACTTTGACTAAGCGAACCTTCTTGTTCCTCAGCTCTTTGGTTTCTTTGCCTATTATCTTTAGCGGCTCTCTTCTCACAGCTAATTCTGGAGTAATTTCAATATCTTGCTGAGCTGCTTCTTCCACGATCAAGTCTGGATCATGTACGTGCTTTCGAAGTTGAGATATGTGAAATACATTATGAACTCCAGGCAACCAATTAGGCAGTTTGACCCTATAAGCGAGAGTTCCGATCCGTTCCAGAATAGGAAACGGACCTATGAATTTGGGCGCTAACTTTCCAGTTTTACCGAACCGGATAACTCCTCTCATCGGCGATACTTTCAAATATACATAGTCGCCAACTTCAAAGGATATATCTGTTCTTCTTCTATCGGCATAGCTCTTTTGTCGGCTTTGAGCGACGAGTAATCGCTTCTTAATAAAATCGACTTTGTCGGCAGCTTCTCGAATCATATCAGGACCCAACACAAGTTTATTTCCAGGCTCGACCCAATAAGCAAGAGATCGGCACGGTCTACCGTACAATGCTTCGAATGGCGACATTGTCAGACTTGCCTGGTAGCTGTTGTTATAAGAGAATTCAGCCAAATGCAGATGGTCTTCCCATGATCCACCGAAATCTAGAACACAAGCCCGCAATAGATCTTCTAAAATGCGATTCACCCTCTCAGTCTGACCGTCTGTCTGAGGATGATAAGCGGTGCTCAAGTTCAACTTCGTTCCTAGCTCGACTTGAAATGCTTCCCAGAATTTGCTAGTGAAGATTGTATCTCTATCACTTACTATACTGAGCGGCACTCCATGCAGTCTAACTATTTCCCTGAAGTATATCTATGCCAGACTCTGAGCGGTTCTATTTGATCTGACAGGTATGAAATGGGCGGTCTTCGTGAAACGATCCACGATCACCCAAATACTGTCATTTCCTTTTCTGGTTCTGGGCAAACCATCAATGAAATCCATAGAAATATGTTCCCACTTCCAGCCAGGAACTTCCAGTGGTTGCAATAATCCAGCCAATTTCTGTTGGACGCTTTTGACTAGCTGGCAAGTAGGGCATCGACTAACATATATCGAGATGTCTCTTTTTAACGACTTCCACCAGAATGTGCATTTGATATCGTTATACATTTTATTCACACCTGGGTGGATACTGAGCTTAGATTTGTGACATTCATCCAGTACATCCCTTCTGAGTTCAGGAATATCTGGAACGCAAATTCGCCCTTCTAACCTCAGAATCCCTTCGCTGTCTAGCTGGAAATCCGAAGCATTGCCCTCACGAATTCGCTGACTTATTCCTTTGATAAATTGGTCGTCTTCTTGGAGAGCCGATATCTTATCAATCAACGAAGTCGCAATGATGAAACTGGCGATCATTGCATTCTTTCGGCTTAACGCATCGGCCACGACATTAGCTTTCCCTGGAGTATATATAATTTCAAAGTCATATGCTGCAAGAAACTCCAGCCAACGCTGCTGCCTCAAATTTAAGTCCTTCTGAGTGAACAGATACTTTAACGACTGGTGATCTGTAAACAGTTCAAATCTCTCGCCCAGAAGATAGTGTCTCCAGATCTTCAAAGAGAATATGATAGCCAATAACTCAAGATCATGAGTGACATAGTTTTTCTCGTGCGGCTTCAGTTGACGGCTAGCATAAGCAATCACTTGACCTCTTTGCATTAACACTGCGCCAAGGCCTTCTCTAGAAGCATCAGTCCATACTTTTAAATCCTGGTTGCCATCGATGATGGTTAACATTGGAGCTGTTGTTAATCTCAACTTTAGCTCTTCGAAAGCCTCCTCACTCTCTTGAGTCCATTTGAACTTAGAATGCTTCTTTGTAAGCTTCGTTAAGTGGCCAGATATCTTCGAAAAGTTTTTAACGAACTTCCGGTAATAGCTAGCCAATCAGAGAAAACTACGGACTTCAGTGGGGGTACTGGGCTGTTTCCAATTTTGAATAGCCGTGATTTTACTTGGATCCACAGCGATTCCTTCTTTCGATACAACATGGCCCAGAAATTTCACTTCTTCCTGCCAGAAGATACATTTGGAAAAATTTGCTTTTAATACATTCCATCTCAGAATTTCTAGAACCTGTTCCAGATGCTTTTCATGTTCGGCCTTTGATTTAGAGAAGATTAGAATATCATCAATAAAAACCAGAACAAATTTATTCAAAACCCCTCTGAACACTCTGTTCATCAGATCGACGAAGTAAGCTGGAGCGTTACATAAGCCGAACGGCATTACTAACCACTCGTAGAATAAGTCGGAGCCTCTGAACGCTGTCATTGGAACACACTCTTCGGCAATTCGAAGTTGATGGAAGCCTGTAGCTAGGTCCATTCGTGAGAATACTTGTGCTCCATTTAATCGATCCAACAAATCATCTATTCGCGGCAATGGATATTTGTTCTTTATTGTCTGTTTGTTCAGATCACGATAATCCACACATAGACGTAGAGTACCGTCAGATTTTGGGACAAACACCACTGCTGCACCCCAGTCAGAGAAACTAGGCCTGATCAGACCTTTTCATACTAGCTGTCGTGTTTGATTGTCTAATTCCTCCTTCTCTTTCAAGGACATTCTTCGAATAGCGTGAACTACCGGCCTTGCATTGGGAATCAAAGCAATCTTGAAATCTATTTCTCTTTGCGGAGGTAAGCGAACAACTTCCTCGAACACATCCGCATAGTTTTTGACGACAGGAATGTCTTTGATGAGGTCAGGAATATTCTCCGTAGTTTCAGGGATATCTTCTATTTGGGCTGGAGAAACATCCAAAGCTGCCCAGAAGTCTTTTCTATTTGAAGTTGGGCCTTCACATGGTATGGTTATATAATTTCCCAATTGTGCTTTTGCCTTTACAACTCTCTCGACGCATTTAACTTCCGCTTCATATTTGGTTAGCCAATCCAATCCCAGAATAAGATCGAATTCATTAAAATTCATGACGATAGAGATTATAGGGAATTTATAGCAAGAAAAAGAGACATGTACTGCACAGATCCAACTGAGATTGATGGAACCCCCAACTGGATTTTGGACAGTCATGGGCTCTTTGAGCTTTTTCAAATTCAAATCCAACTTCTTGACTGCACTCTTTGCAATAAAGCTTCGTGACGCGCCTGTGTCAAACAGTACTTTAACTAGAATGTTTTTGACATTGAGCGTGCCTTCTAAAACATCAGATCTTTCCTGAACAGACGAGGATGCAGGTACTTCTACCACTTCATTTACCTGCGCTGGTTTAGATTTCTGAGATAGCGGGCAGTTTTTCGCAATATGCCCCGCCTGATGACACTTATGGCATCCTCTTTTCTCTTGTAACCTCTTACCGGTTTTAGACCCAACCTTTACTTGTTTCCTTAGAGATCTGCAACTTATCGAGAGATGTCCTTGCCTATTGCAGTTATTGCATACGGCGGTCGTTACGGGTTCTTTCCCAGATTCAGCCCTTTTTCTCTTGGCACCGGGCTTCTTACGGATCTTAGACGTCGTACTAGCTTCAGGAATATCAGTTTCCGACTCTGCTATAACACTAGAACTGACTTCTTCTTCGTCGCATAACATTCCTTTCTTATGGAGATCTTCATACTGATAAGCCATATAAATCATTTCAGAAAAAGGAAGCTTCACATGCCCCAATACTTTATTCTGGTATTTCCTTTGAAGCCCGTGAATAAATCTCATATTTTTCCTCTTCGGATTTTGAATTAGATGAGGGGCAAAGTGAGAAAGTTCATTGAATTTCTTATGATATTCGGGAATGGTCATGTCACCTTGTATTAGATAAGAAAATTCATCACATAATCGCTCAGTTGCTTCGGGAGGAGTAAATCTTTCTAAGAAAATCACTTTGAATCTGTCCCAGGTGATATCACCTCCTGGATTCTCCTTAATAACTGAATCCTACCAGAACAAAGCTTCTTCTTTGAGCGCCCAGGAGGCCAGTAATCTTTTCTGGTCATCCCTCAGCTTTAATGCTTCGAAGATTTTCTCAGCCGAACGAATCCAAGCTTGTGTCTTCATAATAGATTCTTCACCAGAGAACGGTATTCCACCCATATTTCGATATTTGATTAATAGGGCCTCAATATCCGGTTCTGCATTCCTTCTATTTCTGACACTCATTTTCTAGTACTTCTGCAAATGGCAGATCAAGTGTCAGGTCACAGAAAAGGTATTTTAAAATATAGAAACACATACTTCAAATGTAACGGTGTCTATCAAGGTGTAATTTCATTCTGCTTCTCATACTAGGATTTTACTGATCCTATCTGTATAGAGTTACCCGTCCTAGAACACTACTGGTTCTATTTCTGACGAGTTCGTTCAAATGTTATATTCTAGAACTAAGCTTAACCAAAGCTCTGATACCACGTTGAGACGACCCGAAATCCCGTTCAGACGGAGACAAGGGTTATCTTTGGAATATAACACAAAAACATATAATAGCAGAACAGAATTAAATAAATACACCAGATAATGAACAATAGAATATACTGGATAAAAGTAATCATCAGAGTTACACAGTATACAGGATCTTACTTAGTACAAATACAGTTCAGCTATACATAAATGTCTACAGCGGAAATAAACAAAATATGTACAATAGGAGCTGAACAGCATAAAAAGAAATAAATGATAGAATCCATCTTCAGCTCCAGCTATCCAGAAAGAACCAGCTAAACCTGAATACAAGGCCGCCCGTGTAGAAAAAGGAGCACCCGAGTTTGAAAGTGAAACAAACTACGAGTCAGTCATGGGACTGGTATGAGAAATCCACTCAACACATATATAATTGGCTAATCACAGGACCACGCCACTTTCGTGGAACGGGTTTACTCCATTGGATTGCCAGTGCTTTAAAACAAATCTTTCTTTTAAACATCGCTATGCTTTTTATAAAAATGAAGCCGTTATAAGACTCAGTTCCCATCACACAATGCAACGCAAACAGGAGGATAGAGTTTTTACCTTATAACGGCCAAAATATGCTTGATACGAATAAAACAAAGGCATTTGATATTATTGCTAGTGTTTATATGTTTTGAAAACAATTTCAAATCATAACTATCAATCATAGACGACATGAGCGTCCCATGCCACTATGTCGCCAAATGTATATATACAATCGAAACCGCATCGACACGTATTTGGGAATTGGATTTCCGTCATGAACCAAGGCAAAAGATAGTCCTTACCGAATTCGTGACTCTCTAGCCCGAGCCACAGGACCCAGACTCAGGTGGGCCCTTGGAGCGATAGGCCCGGTCCACCGATGTGGATTAAAATGCCTGAACAATACGTTTCCCCGCCTTTTGGGGCTTAAACGAGCCAACGAATGACTCCATCGGACCCGGATCGTCCGATCAAACCGAGGCGCCTCGCAGCAGCAACAACCACATAGGTGAAAAGTATATAAATGTCACGGCTGGTAGGTCACTGACACCACCCTAGCTAGAAAGAAACGCATGCCCTCCCTGAGGTCCTTCTCCCGTTTTAGGTTCATACCGGGGTGTGAGGCTCGCGAATTCACGTTATACACGAAGCTACGCCACACAGGCGGTGCTTTGTTCATCACCACAAGACTTTGCTTTTCAACAGAAGCCCTGATCACTGCATCTTAGCATGCCACACAGGCAATTCATGCCATGCGACTGATGTCCATCAATACACAACCTCTGAGCTCGTGCGTTTCAGAGAAGGGCGTTAAGCAAAAGAATAAATTCTCCGCCGCCAAACAGATGTATATTTAACAGAAATCAATCAACACAGAATAAACTCCATTGTCGGACACACAGTCCATTTACAAGTCCGTTCTGGGTCTGAACGAAACCGGAGGCACTAAATACCTCGCAAACCCTTCGATCACCACGTACGTCTGGACGATCACCACTCATTATCCATATTTCGGGATGCCTCCCAATCAGGACCTCGGTTACCATCCAAACGAGGTGAAGATCTCCGGTCTTCGACCGTCGTCTTCATCTTCGAATTTCAATCGTCGGTCAATTATTTGAAATGAGAATTAACTCGGCCTTTTCAAATAATTCACGTATATTTAGAATTTCAAATCAATTTATTTCAATGGTTAAATTATTCGACAACACCAATATTGTTCTTTAATGTAATTTTCACACCAAACACATTCAACCATCAAACACAACATAAATCGAGAAAATTCAGTTTATTTCCATTTCATATCGTTTATGATATTTTATAATGATTTATCGCTATTTTTATTTATTATAAAATAGCCAATTTATTAAAACGACGCTTCGGGCCATAACGCGGCCGTGGCGCTGTTTTTCTTCAGATTTGATTTACACATATCTGAAAATATAACCGTTGGATCTTCACAAAATTTACATCATTAGAAAGGTCTTTTTAAAACGAATCCAACGGTTCCAGTTTCGGGAAAATCCGACGGTCGGATCTCCCGGTACAATCGTTTGAAGTTTCGATTTCAAAATACGAACTGCAGCGTCGTTATTCGATTAAATATATAATTATATTTATATATATATAAATATAATCGCTTCTGGCGCTGTTTTTCTTCAGATTTGAATTAAACATTCCAGACAATCCAACCGTTGGATTTTTACAAGGTTGGTGCCGTTGGAAAGATATTTCCAAGGCGAACCCGACGGTTGAGGTTTCGTGAAAATCCAATGGTCGGATTTCCCGTACTAGTTGTTTGAAAACACGGTTTCAAAATGCGAACTACACGGCCACGTTTCGTTTTAATTTTATTTATATTTATATATTTATATAAATATAGTTCATTCAATGATTTCAATATCGTTTTCATTTCAAATATTTCACTAAAGCCTTAAATTTTTGGAAAAATTTCGCCATAACCTCCCCTGCACCGGGAGCATCGGGAAATTGCAAATAGCTTTCCCGGTCCTTCTAATCTCAAAAAGAAAAAGCTAAGCGGCCAGCCAACAGGCTCATAAAATCATCACCCAAACAAAACAGTAAATGTGTACCTATTTGTCGGGCACAAAATTTTATTCCTCTTCTCTAGCCCCTTTTGCTATAACCTGTTCAATGAATATGCATGTACATATATATAGTTCTTATCATTTATCATTTTCTATTCAACTTCATATTTGATTTCTATTTGGTTTAAAAACACCATTCATTCTAATGTTACATACATAGGTGCAAATCATTTCATTAGCTAATTAATGAATATTTCAACTCATATATGTTTATTTTGAACAAGTGGCTATTTTTAACACTTCACATTTCAACGATTTATGCATACAATAAAAATGTGATTTTTATTGTAAAACAATTCATTTCAAAACGCTATTTTTCTATATAGTTCATATAGGTGACAAAAATAGGATTTTTATCATAAAACAATTTCTTTTAAAACGAGATTATTTTACACAGTTCATATAGTCGATAAAAGGTGATTTTCATTATCAAACAATTTATTTCAAAATATGAATACCATTCAACACATGAATTTCTAATCAACGAATGAATATCAATTCAACACATGAATGTTTTCTATAGTTTCTTTATATAGATAAAAATGTGATTTTTATTATCAAACAATTTATTTCAAAATATGAATACCATTCAACACATGAATTTCTAATCAACGAATGAATATCAATTCAACACATGAATGTTTTCTATTCAATGAATAAATATAGTTTAAGCATATGAAAATAATTCAAACACACGAATATTATTCAAAATTTCGGCAGCATAACGGCAGGGTAGTTAAAACCGGGACCGTCCCTAGTACGGCTCCTCGCTCTACCTTAAAACCTCGCGGTTTTTGACAATGGGGATCATGCATCTAGTTCGCACGCAGGCGTCATGTATATATTTATTTCATTTCCACAAACTAATCCTATGTGGTTTCAACCAAATATTTTCCAATCACAAACGGGTATTTTTCAACCACAATCAAATCAATATCAACCACAAACAATCCCAAACAACCATTCGCTATCAATCAATTTTCACAACAATTTCAACCAATAAATATCGTCCATGGTTTGTGGACGAGGGGCGTAGATATATATATATATATTATATATAGCAATTCACTTTAATTTCAACACATATATATATATAGAAAAAGAAATTGAAGAGTGAGAAATTCTCACCAATAGCTATCCAATACTACGACTCTTCCTTTAGAGAAATCTTCGCCAATCTCGCCTTTCGTCGCTTTCGTTGCCCGTATTCTCTACATATGTAAAAATCGAATTTTTACTTCGTTATTCAATATATAAAAATTGCATTTCAAAAATATAGATTCCGTCTTTTCAAAAATAAAGATTATATTTTTAATATTCCTATGATGTAAAAATTATATTTTTATTACTTTAAAAATATAAAAATCATATCTTACTTCTTCTAAAAATTCCGTCTTTTCTATTTTAAAAATATGACCTTTTCTATTCTAAAAAAAATCTGATCTTTTTCTTTTTAAAGTTCTAATCTTTTTCTATTTAAAGTTAAAATCTTTTTCTATTTAAAGTTCAAATATTTTCCTATTTTAAATCTTAAAATAAAATCAGTTTTTAAACCTTTTAAAAATCAGTTTTAAATGCTTTTAAAAATCAGTTTTATATGCTTTTAAAAATCAGTATTTCGTAATTAAAAAAAATCGGTATTTTCGTAATTGAAAAAAAATCAGTATTTTCGTAATTAAAATAAAAATAAAATCAGTATTTTCGTAATTAAAATAAAAATAAAAAATAAAATAAAACACTTACTGTCTGCGAAGAAAAGGGGGGGGTGACGGCCAGGCTCGGCGGCAGGAGGTCGTCAGGGCGGAGCTTCGGTGGAGGCGGGATGGCTCGATCGGAGGGCTCGCGACTTGGGCGTCGCGATGGGAGGGTTCGGGTGCGTCGAGGGGAAGAGGAGCGGGATCGGCAGCGTGGTGGGGGTTCGGCGGTCGTGGGTCGTCAGGGCGGTGGCGTCGAGGTCGACGAAGGGGGGCGTCGATCTTTTTTTTTATCTGAGCGAAAATAAGGAGAGAAAAAAAAGGGGGTGAGGGTTTTAAAAGAAAAATATATATATTATTTTATTTATTAAATTAATTCTAAAAAGCAACTTTTATTTTCGACCTCGAAACGAGGCCCACCGCCTGTCGTCCATAGCGTTTTACCCCCATTCCGAACACAATGGGATATGTATCACAAGCTGATTTGATCGTTACAATCAGTTTCCGTTGAATTTTCATTTAAATCACTATATTGAATTTTAAACGTACATTACAAATTACCGGGGTAACATACTAACTAGAAAAATTCCAGAAAAATATTTTCTAGCTTCGTATTGACGATACGGTCCTAACAAAACTAGTTTCGTCGAATTCTGAGATCGTTCGAAAAATGGCCAATTTCCAGTCGATTAAAATCAACTGAAACCGGTCAAACGCGTTTTCCTTTGCCACGCTCACATATTGATTCGAAAAATTATGAAATTTGGAACCTAACAATAACTTGACACTGCGGATCCAACAAAAGTGGTTTCGTCGAAATCCGAGGTCATTTGCAAAATGTCCATTTTTAAGGGCCTGAATTCCATAGCGACTATTCAGAATTTTCAACTGGACATATATTTTGATTCCCGCTATGAAATTTCGATTTGTCGGATTCGTTAGAAAGGTATTCACTAACAGATTTAAATATTTTTGGTTTCACTAAAATCCGGATTGTTTTGCACCCGGTACAGTCCGACAAAGTTTGAATTCAATTTTTGAAACTGCCACGCCATTTCAGGCCTTGTTTATAATTATAATTAATTATATTCGTTTTCAATTGTTGATTCAAACTCAGTTTTCATCGCCTTAATTTAAAATATTTATTTTAAATATTTAAAATCCATTAATTTAGCCAATTTAAAATTTTTAAATTGGTTCAGATTTTCTGGGTCGTTACAACCAGGACTCGAGAAAGATGCAAAGTAATGGATTGTTTAGGACCCTATGCTGATGTTCTCTTTGGATAGTAGAACTTTGAAGAAATAGGATGTGTTCGTTGATCATGGAAGATGCAACGAAGATTAGGACTATTCAAGTTGGACTTGAACTCATAAAAGAAAATGGGTGTTCATTGATCTTGGAGATGCAACGAATAGGGAGACGACTCATGTTGGACTAGAGTTTGTCGGTAATGGATACTCAAGACTGGGTCTGAGTTATAGATTGACTTGAGTTGGACTCGAGAAGGCTGCAAGGAACTGGATTTCGCTCGAGTTGGACTCGAGAGGGCAGCAAGATATTGGATAGACTTGGGTTGGACTCAAGTATTTTAGGCGGACTTAAAGCAGGGGTATCTGGGGACGCCCGTTACCTTGGATCCATTGGACGTGATCTATTTATCCTTGGAGTATAAAACGTACGTTGGACGTGATCTAGTTATCCTTGGAGGATAAAACGTACGTTGGACATACGGTAGTCCGTTTGGAGGCTGGGCTTCCATTAGTTCTTGATGTTGGTTGGACCAGACATACAAGAATCGACATATTGGGATTGGTTAGACCAGTCATGTAGGTGTCGACGTGTTCATGGCTTTAGCAAGTGATAGGTAGGACTTGTTTGATGGATGTTATGGTTGCTATGTTTGTCCCTATCTTTCTTCTCTTGAGTAGACTATCACCTGTAGGGTTCTAGCGATGGGGAACAAAGAGATGGTAGTATAGACAGACATTAGGCTACGTATCAGTGCAGTGGGGTAGTCATTACTCCATGTGGCAGAGTGATCATAGCAAGGCTATGAGCCAGTGCAGTGAAGTTGTCATGACTTCATGGGGCATAGTGGACATAGCAAATGATTTAGGTGCGGTAACAGTTGCATTGAGTAGGAGGCATGCCAGTCTAGCGGTTATGTTTCTGGGTTGGAAGCAACTAGAGAATATCACATAATATGATTTCAGACCCAAGAGTGAATTGGTTTCAGAAACGCTAGTAAGCTTGACGATTAGATCGGTTTTGATTGAGTGGATTGGTTCCAGTTAGAAGGACGATCCTAGCCTATTGGAAATCATCTCTAGATTAGAGATGGGTATCGATGGAAAGAGAATGATCAAGCAAGGATTTGATTGAGAAGGATGGGTTCGAAAGAATGGGGGACTAGTTGTACCCAACGTAGATGGATTGAGAGATGAAGTGCTTAGAGCATATCATCACTCGAAACTGACTTTACATCCCGGTGGTAACAAAATGTATTGAGACATAGATCAGACCTACCATTGGGAAAGGATAAATAAGGACATTGGGAAGTTTATGTCCAAATGCATGAATTGCCAGTTAGTTAAACTTGATCAAAAGAAGCCTAGTGGGTTGTCACAACCATTAGAAATTCCTAAATGGAAATGGGAACAAGTCTCAATGGATTATATTGATGGTTTACCAAGGACTAGGTCAGGTCATGATGGTATTTGAGTGAATCGTACACTAGAGGATCTTTTGAGAACTTATATATTGGATTTTGGAGGGTCATGGGATGGCCATTTGTATCTGGTTGAGTTATAGTTATTAGCCCAGTATTAGCATGGTTCCAATTGAAACTTTGTACGGAAGACCGTGCAAGGCACCATCATGTTGGTTGGAGAATGGTGAGAAATTTGAGCTTAGACCAGAAATAATAAGGAGGGACTCTAGGTAAGATCAAGGTTATCCAACAGAGAATGAAGACTACCTAAGATAGGCAGAAGACTTATGTCGATAAGAGACGAAGAGATTTGGAATTCTTCGTTAACGACTTGGTGTTCGTCAAGGTCTCTCCGTTGATGAATGTGATTCGTTTTGGTGGGAAAGGTAAGTTAGCACCAAGGTTTGCTGGTCCATTTTCAGTTCTCGAGCAAGATGGGAATTTGGCATATAAAGTTGAGTTACCAGACAAGACGACGGGAGTTCACAATGTATTTCATGTTTCCCATTTAAGGAAGTTTGTGCGAGACCCTAATGTGGCTATTTCACCAGATCAGTTGGACGATATCGAGGTTGAACCCGAGGCAGTTGGGAACCGCAAGCCTATGCGTATTGTTGGGAACGACACGAAGCAGCTTCGAAGGAAGGCAGTGAAACTATTCAAAGTTCAATGGGGTGATGATGAGAAAGGCTGCACTTGGGAAACAGAGGGGAACATAAGGAAGAAATATCCAAAACTCTTTGCCTGGTAAGGTTTTGGTAGTGATAGTTCTTCCCTTATTAGTAAACCGCATGCTAAGATAGACTTGTTGTGTTGTTTTGTTTGTTTTATTGTTTGAAAATGATTGATAGGCATGCGGAACACTTTGTATGTTTCGGTTAAGGAATTTCGGGGACGAAATTTCTTAAGGGGGGAGAATGTAACGACCCTTATTCTATGCATCGAAGGATCGTGGAATATTTATTTCTTCTTCATACGAAGTCGTATGGTCATGTAACTTTGGGAGACGACTACTGGGGTCATTTCCCATATTCATGATTTTTGCCGATTTTTTTAAATGACCA
Organism: Allium sativum; assembly: GCA_030737875.1. Taxonomy (NCBI): domain Eukaryota; kingdom Viridiplantae; phylum Streptophyta; class Magnoliopsida; order Asparagales; family Amaryllidaceae; genus Allium; species Allium sativum. The sequence continues at coordinate 456,079,677 of CM060920.1, read as the reverse complement.
TTTTGCCCTTAGCTGATCTTGTTTCGGCTATAAATTTTGATTGGTAAGGAGTTTTGATCTGAAACTACTTCCATTAGATCCGTTTGATGGTTTACCTTTCCATAGAGTGGTCACATTAGTCAAACGGATTTACCGTTTGGGAGATATGGCTGAATTAAGGTTTAGATGGTGAAAAACAGCTTAATTAGGCTTAACCGGGTGGTTAGTAGCTAGACCCATTGGGGGATTTTGGGATTAGGAGTATATGAGGGCTGCCAGGGTTTAGAAAACATTCTTTTTTAGTATTTTTCAGCCGCCACTAATCTCCTTTGAACCCTAGCCATGGCCTCCACTTTCTAAATCTCTTCAAAACACCTCTAAATCACTTTCTTATCAAGGATTAAGCTAATCAACATCAAACCAAGCCAAGATAGCATCAAATCAGAGTTGGGGCTGCTGCTAAGCATTGGGATTCGACCAAAACAGAGGATATTTCAGATCTATAGTTTAATTTGTGGCAATGGTGAGTGATTTGCATTGTTTTTCACTAATTATGGCTAATTAGGGTAATTAGCGAAGATTAGCGAAATTATAACTCAGAAAAATCTAGAAAAATTTGTAAAATTTTAGAATATTATTTTATGCCTCTGATATGAATTAGGGTTAATTTGGACTAATTTTGCTAATCCCAGAATTTAGGGGATTAAGGGGTGATTAGTGATAATTAGCGAAATTTTGCATCATAAAAATCTGGAAAAATTTGTAAAATTCTAAAATATTATTTTAGGGCTCTGATAGAAATTTGGGTTGATTTGGTTAAGTTTTACTAATCTTATCATTAGTTGTTGTTAAACATGCTTAAGGGGAAAATAAGGGTTTTTGGGTATGTTTGAACCATTTTGACATATCATATTGTTGTTTTGCTGTTGTGGATGTTTATACATGTTGCTATGGTTGTATGGTATGATTTATGATTGTTTAGAACAGTTAGAATTGTCGAAAACGCCGTTATGTGGTGTAAAACATTCGTTGGAAAGTTGCAGGAAACCGGATCGGATCGCCCCTATAAACGAACCGCTCGTGATGTACTTTGGCCGATCTGAGACGTGATGAACCAGAAGCCTCGACCTGATCCGATGGAGGGATCACGACCCAACCCGAACCGCCTGCATGAAACTCACGAGCACCAACCACGAACTGCCTGAAGAAGCAAGTCACGATCCGATGCTCTGGAGCTGGCACCACAATACGAAACGATCGAGTGAAGAAGCCTAATGCCGAAACGGAGCATCCACGAACTGAGAAGCTGAACTGATCTGATGTTCTAGAGGCGTCATCACGAGCCACGACCCGACCTGAGGAGGAACCAGCGACCCGATCCGAGCAAGGTGGATGACCATGGACTGAATGAGGAGAGGAGGATTGATCCAAATGGAAACTGATTTCTGAACCGACCCGAAGATGATGACCAAAACCCAAGATGCAAAGGTAGTCCAAATGGGAAGTTTGTACTCAGGATCCAGTTAGGAACCAACGAGTTAACTTCACGATTGGACTTTGCTGCGGGACGTGTGCAAAGGGGTTGTCAGTATTCAAAACTTTGGTTCACCACTGAGAGACGGATAGTGGTCTTGTAGTGATAGTTGTATGGGGTTGGACTCCGTCAGGGCCCAAAGGATTAGGTGACCAAATAGTGGATATCATATGCTTTACACACTTAGTGAGAGATGTGAGGATGGATGCTATGCTTGATCGTTTGCCATCACTATGACATGCACACCCCTCGTATCTTTACACCATATGTTAGTGGCACCTTAGAGTATTGTACGGTGTGTAGTGCTAACTCTTTGGTTGAGGTCCAGGTTTAGGTATGATTGGATTATACCTGTTATTGTTCTGTTTTGTTGCTTATCGCTCATACCAGACTTTTGTCTGACCCAGAGTTTTATGTCTCTTCTTATTACTCTGGATGATCCTAAACGAGCAGACTAGAGACAGGTTAGGTGGTATGCACGAGTAGCTGTACCGGAGACGAGCAGGAGGCTCCCACGTATGATATATAGATATTCTCCCTGTGTTGTTGAAGGTCACTGCTTAGGCATTAGTAGTGTACCCCTTATTTTGCTTACTTTATTTTGCTTTAGAGACAGTTCTAAAGTTGTAATAATGATGTTGGATCCTAAGCTGTATTTTGGATTTCCGCTGCTACGATGATGATGGTTTTAGTTTTCAGCTTATGCACTGTCTCGCCTGTTTTATGTCAAGTATGTTACTATTATATTTTATTCCATGCGCTGTGAGGCATTCTACAGGTTTGTTTGTTAGTTCTTTCATCTTCTTTCCTTTCTTTGACGACCGTCCCATGCTAGCGGACATGTGTACAACGCATTTTCGGAGGAAATGTCGGTTAATGCAGGGCGGGCCATCACAAAGGGTAGAGGAGAAGAAATTGACACCTCAAAAGTGAAGGCATGTGGTCATGGAAGCACTTGGAAGCTTCCTACTTTATGGTTTATTTAATGAAATGATCTTTACGCGTTATCAACTCGTATGATCGAACCATAGGTCTAATTGATACGAAATTTGAAATCTACCATTCTTCAGTGTTATCGACCCAATGAAACTAGTTTCATCGAATTCTGAGACGATGTCAAAAATGATCTATGTTTGGGTATTCAAATAATACTAAATTATCAAATTTCAATATATTCATTTTTAATTCAATTTTCTTAGTTCACTAACCTTATTTTAACTGTAGTAAAATATAAATAAAATTAGAATTCATTTTCAATATTTTTTAGGTCAAGATTCTATATTTAACCATTTAAAATCTTTATTCCAAAGTGGCTAAAAATATAGGTCGCTACATTATGCATCCCTGTTTTGTGCGAAAAATCGTATCTGCTCCTCTTGCCATATCACTTTATTTCCCCGTTTTCCTATAAAAAATATCGCATCGCCTCCTTGATGCGCACACATGCTTTTGAGTTGCCAGGCACAATGCGCCCTAATAATTTGCATTGCATCCCACGATGCGAAAATCCCAAATCAAGAACTGTGCTAGTTTCCAGAGCCGGATCAGCATTGCACGCACACGTGAGAATGGATGATTTCTCCATGTCGATCACTCATTTCTAAAGTGCTAGGTCCTTGCCAAATCAAGTCGCATAAGCAATTTTTCTTGATCGTGCCATGCCGATCAAATGTTTTTGAGTGCGCGAAACCTAAATTTACCAAAATCCACATATTTTTCAATGATGAGTTTTGCCATGTGATTGGACCAACACACTCAAGGATTTTGAGCTACTCGGATTGAGTCATCCACATATTTTTACTATGCCAGATTTTTTGGATATACAAACGATAATTTCACGATTCAATGCTATTTCCAATATTTTCCAAACACTTGTGATTTCGTCCAAATCACTTTGTGTTTTGAACAACGTTCTCGAGACTTGAGCGCATCACTAACCATAATCTTGACGTGTGACTGTTTTGCCAAAAGGTTGGTTTACAATAATAGTGTCTACAGGAATATACAATTGAAAACAACGTAAGCGGGATTACGATTATTAACTTTACACCGTTTATACATTGTCGTAAACATTACATATAAAACATCTGTTAAATGGTCGATGGATTGGTATGCGCAGCTATATTTAACGATACGGATTTCGCCAGGACCTAATCGATCGCTAAATCGACGAAGACCATTCGAATCTCGCATAAGCTAACTCTGGGCATATAACACATCAGAACAAATAATGAAAGACTTTTATAAACATTATAATAATGTTACATCAGAGTATAGAATATTAGAGTACATCGAATATAATACAGTGGAAGATAATTTATAATAAATTTAATATAGTGCAACGGAACAATAAACTAACGCAGCGGAAGACGGTCAATGATCTGGACACAGCTTTAAGCTTTGATCCAAAATCCTTCTTAATACATCTGCAAAATAAGCTACTTTCCTGCTCATGTGGAAAATATGGGCACCCGAGTTTGCAAGTGAAAAAACTACGAGTCAGTCATGAGACTGACATGAGAAATCTTTCTTAACTTATCTAACAATGAGGCTAATCACAGGACCATGCCGTATGTCACGGAATGAGTTTACTCCATTGGATTGCCAGTTCATAAATTAAATAAATCTTTGAAAACAACGCAATGCTTTTTAGAAAATGAAATCACTATAAGACTCAAGTCCCATCACATAATGCAACGCAAACCGGAGGATAGAGTTTTACCTTATAATGATCAAACATGCTTGATACATATAAAATAATATTTAATATTATTATTAGTTTCTAGACAATTTTAAAACACTTCGAAATAAATGTATCAATCCTAGACGGCATAGTACCCCATCCTACCATGTCTCCATATATAGGTTTACAATTAAGTCCGTAATGTCGTATTGGAAATTGGGTTTCCATCACGAGTCAAGGCTAGGGATGATCTCCTTACCGATTCGAGAAACTCTAGCAAATGTTTCAGGATCACACCTACGGGCAACCCTTTGATCCTGCAGGGCCGGTCCACAAATACTTTAGTGGCCAATTAGTTATGCCTGAACACACGTTTCCTGGTCCTATTGGACCTATCAATTGGTCACTATCGACCAATACATCTGAGGCCTCGCAATCCATCATCCATATAAGTAAAAATGTCTGGACTCCATACCATGACACCACTTCTAGCTAGAAAAAAACATGTGCACTCCCCGCGTCCCTTATCCCGTTTTTGACTCCTATCGAAGTGTGAGGATCGCGAAGTAATGCTATACACAAAGCTATGCCTAAACAGGCCGTGCTTTGATCATCAACCACAAGGCTCTGCTTTTCAACAAAAGCCTCGATCATTTGCATATTGGCATGCCACATTGACAATCCACGCCATGCGATCAGTAACTATAAATATATAACCTCTGAGCTCGTGCGTCTCAGAGAAGGGTGTTAAGCAAGAGAATAAATTATCCACCACTAAATAGATATATATTAAATAGAAATAAATTTACATAAAATGAAATCCATTGTCAGACACACATCCATTTACAAGTCCGTTCTGGGTCTGAATGAAACCGGAGACACCTTATTCCTCATCCCGTATGTTAAGTACGGAAGAGAGGTGCTCGCTTATCCGGACAATCAACAAGTACGTCCGGACAACTACCACTGTAACCCTTTCAAGGCAGCAACTCCAATCAAAAGCATCAGTAGTTGTCCATTCATTGTGAAGATCGCCGGTCTTCAAACATCGTCTTCAATATCTTCGCTTCAAATCATCGTATAATTATTTGAAATGAGATTGAACTCGGTCTTTCCAAATAATTCTAGAATAATAATATTTAAATCATTTCATATCATTAATATTATTTTATAACGATTTATCCCTATTTTTATTTATATAAAAATAGTCCAGTTTAATTTAACGACGCTTCGGGTCAATAGGCGGCCCTGGTGCAGTTTTTACCCAAATTTTATTTACACATTTCTCGAAATCTAACCGTTGGATTTTAACAAATATTATATCCTGGAAAGATCTTCTCGAAGCGGACCTAACGGTTCCAGTTTTGGGAAAATACGATGGTCGGATCTTTCAACATAATCGTTTAAAGTTACGATTCCGTAACGCGAATTACCGCGCGTGATTCGTTTAATTTTAATCTATATATATATAATTATATATAAATATAAATCATTCGAAGATTCCACTAACGTGTTTAACATGCCAAATAAAGAATGTTTTTATTTTGCATAACCATTTAAATGTTTCTAATGATACATAAAAAGAGATATTGTATTTGCATACAAATTCCTATATTTTCTAATAACCAATAAAAAGGGATTTTTGTTTGCATGCATTTCCAATGTATTCTAGTGTCAAATACAGGGAGAAGTTTTTTTTGCATGACTTTCTACATGTTTTCTAATGTCAAATAAAAATGTATTTTATTTGCATAACTTTTCTACATGATTCTAATGTCAAATAAAAATGTATTTTATTTGCATACATTTACTACATGTTTTCTAATGTCAAATAAAAATGTATTTTACTTGCATATATTGCTACATGTTTTCTAATGTCAAATAAAATGTATTTTTTTTGCGCATATTACTACATGTTTTCTAGTGTCTAATAAAATGTAATTTATTTGCATAATATGTCGCTGATGACAAGTAAAAGATAATTTTTATTTTCATTATTTGTTTGCAATTTCTATTTTTAACCTAACAAATAAAAAGAAATATTTTTATTTGTATAAAATTTCAATGTATAACATGACACATAAAAATGTCCATTTTTATTGTATACAATTCTAATGTATAACATGACAATAAAAAGTCTCTTTTATATTATATACAATTCTAATGTATAACATGACGATAAAAATATCTCTTTTATATTGTATAAAATTCTAATGTATAACATGACGATAAAAATGTCTCTTTTATATTGTATAAAATTCTAATGTATAACATGAAGATAAAAATGTCTCTTTTATATTGTGTACAATTCTAATGTATAGTATGACGATAAAAATATCTCTTTTATATTGTATATAATTCTAATGTATAATATGACGATCAAAATGTCTCTTTTATATTGTATACAATTCTATTTTTAATATAACAATTAAAAATGTTATTTCTATATCTCAACATAGCCAATAGAAATGATATTCTAATGTTGTATACAAATTCCTACATTAATATGTAACATAATAGATAAAAATGACATTTTCATTTGTATATAAATCTAATTCTAACAATAAATGACACTTTTGTTTTGTTGACCATTCTAATACAGTAAGTGAATAAAAATGATTCTTTTGTTTTGTTGACAATTCTATTTCAACAAAACAAATGAAATTAATACTTTTATTTTGTTAATAATTCTATTTTAACAAAATGAATAAAAGTGATAACTTCATTTTATTAACAATTATCTAATTCAACAAAATTGATGTTTTTGTTTTAACACAAATCTATTTAACAAAAATGTAATTTTTGTTTTAACACAAGCTATTGAACAAAAATGTTATTTTTGTTTTAACACAAATCTATTTAACAAAAATATTATTTTTGTTTTTAACTATTTCATTTCAACAAAAAATGATATTTTTGTTTTGACTATTTTATTTCAACAAAAAATGTCATTTTTGTTTTGACTATTTTATTTCAATACAATGATCATCAAATCAACAGATCTACATAACAACATCGGTCCCAGATCAAATCACGTATAACAACAAATAAAATTTAATAGTGTATTTGTAGAAATGTATAAACACTATAACAATTAATTAATTTTAATTATTAAAAAGGAAATCTCACCTTTAAGCAAAAAAAAAATCTTTAGCAAACAAATATTCATGATGATTAAATAAAGATGAAAATCATGGCAGTTTATAATAAATAACTGTATAATAAAATTTATTGAGAGAGTACTCACCTTGATCGGTTCAGAAATCGTTTATATAACGATTGCTTTTCAACTGAATTAGACCGCGCATTCAATTCAATTAAAAATTGCAACAAGCTCCAATCTCATCCCGGTCAGTTCCATGGTCTAGATCTTGAATTTACGATTTCAATGCTTTGAAAATCATTCATTTCTGATAAGATTCGAACGAGTTATGATGGTCTGATGATTTAATTATATTATTAATTAATTTAAACTAATTAATAATTATTTCCATAAATTACTTTATAAATCGGTTTATCTTTTCTCTGCCTTTCTTCTACCCAGGTATCACGCACCCTTCAAATCCCATCGCTCCACTTACAAATCCACCATTGCGCCCCACTTTGTGACGCCAGCACCAGATCCGACCACTCCACAACCACCGCCGTCACCAGTGCTCTCCACGCCCCTGACCCCATGACGCTTGATCAACCCATGTGCCCCAGAATTTGCAATGACGCCGGTGCCTTCCTGCTCAAAATCCGTTCACCTCACCTCGTTAAAACACATCACAGCCATTGGTCTCGGAGATCACAGCGTCCTCTATAGTTTTGGCTTTGATTTCTCGAAGTGATCCATCATATATTGAGAGAAAAGGGAGAATGAAATCCGAAGCTTGTGGGCCATTGAAATACAAAGGGCAGCGGCTTTATAAAATTAGGGTTTGGATTAACCTAGGGTTATTTATAATAAAATGTTATTAAATGCTCAAATTTGCAAAAAAAAAAAAAACCCCGTTAATTTCTAATAGGTCCAAATTCAGCCTAACTACTGTTGTTCCTAGCCAAATACCCCCGTTCCGGACACAATCGGCTATGTCTCATCAGCCCATTCGATCGTTTTAGCCCACTTTTCTTTATTTTAAAATATAAATGTAACACCCCATGTATTTTATAACTGTGAAATTCATAAATTAAACAATAAATAATTTTAAATCAAAGAATTAAGGGAAACGGTATACGCCATTGCGTTCGTCTCGGAATTCTGCTTGAGATAGAGTCTGAGTTTGCGTAAAACAGATATTGTATGAAGAAGTTATGGATGAACGAAGTTGGGCGAAAAACCGGAAAATGGGTCAGAATGCACTGGCGCACTTGGGAAGTGCGCCAGAACAAAAATGCACTGGCGCACTTGGGAAGTGCGCCAGTACATTTTTGACCTGGCGCACCTGCCAAGTGCGCCCAGGTCAAAAATGACCTGCTGGCCAGGTCTGGTCTAGTCCTGGCTGGCCAGGTCTGTGTTTGGTCGATTTTCAGAAGCTTGCTTTGTCATTAGGGCTAGGTGGCAGGCTCTAATTGGTCTCTCTTTCGAATGAATGGCTACGATCAATCCAAGCAACATCGATGGTCCTAATCAGTTCATAAACTCTATAAAAATGACCCTAGACTCTACCTAATCTATTCATTCAAAAATAAGAACGAGGCCATCATGCTGCAGAGGAGCGACTAGGAGTAGCCACCAATTTGAGAGAAGATTAGGAGGCAAATTCTAAAGCATTAAGCAACTTAAACAAATCAAATCAACAAGGAGTCGCATCTCCAAATTCCTGAATTGGAGAATTCGCCACACAATTGTAAGTAGAGTATTATTTTGGTATGAACAAATAACTGTGTTGGTTTGTATACTTGATTTGTGGTGATAAAGTAATCCATATTTGTGCGTTACTATGATTCTTATCGATTTGGAATATTGTATACGTTTGGATATTCTCAAATTATGTTATTCATTATAAAAACTACATGTTTGCGGTAGTTTTATGCAAGTATACATTTGGATATTCGCAAAGCATGTTATTCATTATAAAAACTACATGTTTGCGGTAGTTTTATGCAAGTATACGTTTGGATATTCGCGAAGCATGTTATTCATTATAAAAACTACATGTTTGCGGTAGTTTTATGCAAGTATACGTTTGGAATATTCGCAAATTATGTAATCCATGTTGAAGCTACATGTATGTAGTTGTTTAATTGAAATTCATGCAAGTTTGGGGTTTTGCTACTATGCCATCATAATGTGTATTTTTATACAAAAATCATTTTGTGAGTAATTGGAGCAAATTTGGGTTATTATAATCCATATGAAATTATGTTGAAAATTTGGCATCATGATCTATGTATTAAGCCATACTTTTGTACTAGAAAACCTCTTTGTGAACTTACGAATATGACTAGGCTATGATTGATATTTTGCATAATTGAAAACCATGTTAGGTCTATATTGTTAACAAGAATTATATGATGACATATGTGGTACATAGCTAGGTTAGATTCAAAATCCCATTTGCAAGTTTGCATGACTAAAGTAAAAATCATGATTTCATGTTAGAAATATTTATGCCATAAGTATATGTGTGCCATGGTTATGTGAATAGATTTAGAATCATGATTAAGTTGGATTAATTCTAGTTGAATTATACTTTTGTATTAGTCACAAAAGTAAGCACCTTTGTAAACATGTAGTAATCTTATAAACATGATTTGCTTATGTTTGACATTATGCCTAAATAAAATATAGGTTTATGTTGCAGTTAAGCCTATGTGTCAATAGTGATATTCTTAACTTAACTACAAGTTTACATGGTTTGATTCATGTCACTTATGCTTTATGACCAAAGTATATGTTACTACTATGCAAGTACACCAGTTTCTATTTTGTAGTTCCAACGTCACGTTGCAAGTTCATGCGTTCACATTCCCCTTTTTGTGTATGTAATCACGCTTTAAGCCTCCCCTTTTCGCATGGCTAGGTTGGGCTTAAAAAGGCTAAGCCCAACATATATATAAACAGACGTATTAAACGGGGGAAAATAACGTTGGGTTAAATTTATTAATAAATGAAAATATAAAGAAAAGGGGCCCAAATTCAAGTATGGGTTGGGCCCATGATTGGTGTAACCTTCACACCATTGATTTTTAATGGGCCGCAAATATTTACATATAAGAAAAATAAAGAAGAAAGACAAAATATGTAAATGTAGAAAATACGATGTGTTTAACCCGAGGTTGGATTGAGTTGTGATGTAAACCTGCCCGGAACCGCCCGGCTGTCCAGTAGTCACAACAATACCTATCCAATGTGGATGGTTAAACATGGAGCCCAATAAGGACCCGAGGTTAGACTGAGTTGTGGCGTAAGACTGCCCGGAACCAACCGGCAACAGGCAGCCACAACAATACCTGTCTAATGTGAGAGGTCAAGGCTTTAATAAGACAATTAAAGCTGAGTCAGGATTGTTAGGATTAAGTGGACTAAAGACTTAATCAAAATGGAACATGCTAAACTAAACAGACTGATTGGGGGTTAGGTTATAAAACACTTAACCAACTTAGCATGTTGGCTAGAAATAGAAAACCTAGTAGCGGGGGACCCTTTTCAGCAGTAACCCTATAAGGTGTATCATGATACCCTGAAACTAGGCAGGGTGGGGCACGATTACTGGGCTGATTGTAAGAGGTCAACTCGACGGCGGTGGTGTAGCAGTGTAGGTTCTAACGGGGTGCGGGCGTGCACACACTCCGGCGCAGAAAAATAAGGCACTGGGCACCAGTAGCATACCTGTGCATTCTAGGTTTGTGTCGGGCCGCCGCCATGGGACTTGATACACCCCATGGTGGGACTAGCATAGGTAACTACAACATCGGGGGCCGTAAGACACATGTAACTATGCGAGTAAGAGCCGATCATTATAAAATGGATCACTTCACCCTGATTATGGGGTGCCTATTGGGAACTAGTTTATATGGGTACATAGATTAATATGGGGTACGATAGTATATTCGACCCTAGACAACTTAACCAAGTTTATAGTGCTTTCCCCATTTCTAGTTTATACTTATCATACCCAGTTCTTTATTAATAGACAGAGTAGTCCTCGACTTACTCAGGCTTTATGTCTGACTCTACTTTTCTTTCGTCTTCTTTTCTTCCGTTCCCCCCTCCCCAGGTCCACAGGGAGGGAATACTGCAGCTTGACCAGCCTTCATATCCAGCTTGAAGAGAAAGAATGTATTGCTTGGACCTTTCCGTTTTGAACTATGGCTTTGGACAACAACTATGGGGCTTTTGCAGTTTATTTATGTTTTCTTTATGCTTCTTTAAATAATGTAATCAAGACAGTTATGAAGGTGTTATGTTTTTCAGAAAGGATGTAAGACAATCATGGTGATGTTGTTGTAACACGTATTTACTTTTATGAAATAAAAGTTGTTGTTTTCCGCTGTTCACAAAAATATGTGTTCTTATATCTGTCTTGTATATCTGTGACTTATACTTATAAACCTCCACCAAAATTAGGGCATTCCCTTTGAGAGTGACCCTAACGGAGGTGGGGTGTTTCACTTGGTATCAGAGCATAGGTTTACCAGATAAGATAAAAAGTTTTGAAAATTTATTTTCAAAAAGGAAATTTAAAGAAGCATTTTTAATATAAAATATTATTTTATTTTAAAAAAGGCAAAGTCTCCCCCAAAGCCATAGGTACTATCTCTTATCCTTCGTTTTGAATCTATCCTTTCTATTTCAGCATGTCTGGAGACCTTACTCCCCAGCTGCTGACGCTTTCACTCCTCCTCCTCCACGTGAACCAGCAAGCGGAAGAGTCCCAGAGTAGGAAGACGAATAATAGTCAAACAAGAAAGGATCGTAACAGTAATAATAAGAAACGAGAAAAAAGGAAATGCAATTTTTGTGGTACGGAAGGGCACATAGCCAAGGATTGTAGAAAGAGGAAAAGAAAGCAAGGAGAATGTTTTCATTGTGGGGAGACTGGACACATCAGCAAAGACTGCCCTGAGAAGATAGACTTTGAGAAGGGCGGGAAAGACAACAAGTCCCGAGAGAAGAGGAAGTGTAAATTCTGTGGCAAAGTGGGGCACTTAGTGAAAGATTGCCGGAAAAAGAAGGCCAAGATGAATGGTGGGTGCTTTTCTTGCGGTGAGACAGGCCACATGGCTAAGGACTGCCCAAAGAAACGAGGTATAAATACTTCTGTAGAAAGTGTAGTTTATCTTTATGATCACCCCATTCGCACTTTATTTGATTCCGGCGCGTCACACTCCTTTATCTTGTCTGCTTTAGTTAGAATCTCTGCACCTAAAAACTAGTATGGTAGAGGACCCCTTAATTGTTTCAAACCCAATTGGGGGCCCAGCTCATTTGTCTATGATCTGTTTGGGATTGAAAATTTCTATTCTAAGCGTAGAATTTCAATGTAGTGCCTTTGTTTTGGGCTTTTCGGGATATGGTTTGATTTTGGGCATGGATTGGCTATCCAGTATTGGGGCCATCCTTGATTTTGAAAAAAAAGGGTTGTTAGGCTCCTAACCCAGCTCGGTAACACTTTGGAAATTTCTTGTAATCCCTCGTATGCGGTTATGCTTAGTTATCTTGAATCGCTAGATGCCTCTGTTGAAAATTTGCAATCGGTTAGAGTGGTCCGGGAATACCCGGATGTCTTCGAAGAGGTGAAGGGCTTGCCTCCGAAGCAGGAGATAGACTTCCGCATATATCTCGTAGATAATGCAAAGCCTGTTGCGTTGCCCGTTAGACACAAGGCTCCACTGGAAAGGTAAGGGCTCAGTAAACAGATTAAAGAGCTTCTAGAGAAGGGGTTCATTAGAAGGAGCATTTCAGAATGGGGCGCTCTAGTAGTGTTCGTCACTAAGGCAGAAGGATCATTTCGCTTATGCATGAGTTGTGTAGAATCACCTTAGTAAGTACATTTGGCAACATGACTGGCATTTATTTCCACGAGATAGTTCTGCTACGTGGAATACCTAATAGTAAGTGGATGAGATCTAAAATTCGCTAGTAAATTTTGGAGAGCTTGCATGGAACCATGGGTACGCCATCATGCTTGAGCCAAGTATACTAGAAGGAGAATAAGTGAAAGTGGAACGAGAGGCAACAGTGAAATAGGTTCCAACACATATTTTGGAAACAAGAATTAAGAAGCTACGAAAATTGTGAAGTTAAAGACGGACAAAGCAGAATGGAGTTAAGCTCAAGGAAATGCGACTTAGAAGATTGAAGACTAGATTCGTGCATCATATCTCCCCTTAAGAGTATATCTTTGATCCCTCTCTTCCTGTAGAGCTTACTTGCATGCTATCTTTTGTGTATATCCTCTCGGTCCCATTCTCAATCCAATTTCTGTTGCAAACCCCATAGGGAGTATGACTCATCTGTTAGTAACACATGTTGGGGCTTGAGGGTGTTCGTTGGTTTGACAAACCTTTTTGGGTTTTATAGGATACGGGTTGGTCTTAGGAAGGGACTCCCTTGTGACCTAAAAGGAGTCCATCATGCTTAGTTTCCTAGAATCATATATAGTGGTTGGGTTGAGTAATTCTTTGGGTGTCAGTCTGATGTTGATTTCGGTCTTCGGGGCTGATGCTTAGAGAGTTCTTCTCCTAATCAATATATATGTGGCATAGATTTCCAGTTTTGACATTGCCTAATGGGCACAAAGTTTTTACTTGCTTCTATCATTCGACTATACCTTTAGATAGGAACAATTGGGAAAATGGCCTATAGATTAGAGCTACCCGAAAGATTGGCCGGAGTTCACAACGTCTTTCACGTTTCACATCTCCGAAAATGTCTACATGAGTCTGCTGAAGTGGTAGAGCCAAATATCCTAGAAGAAGCTGAAGTGGAACGCAAAGCAACCGTGGGGAAAGTTCCAACCCGCATATTAGGAACGGAAGTGAAGAAGCTACGCAACCGCGAAGTCAAGCTCGTCAAAGTTCAGTGGAGCGACGCCGAAGGAGATGCAACTTGGGAGATCGAAGCTAGAATACGCGCTGCCTACCCTTTTCTTTTCGAGGGTACATCTTCGATCCTTCCTTTTCCTTAAGTTGCGCTTTTATCTATCTTTTTTTTAGGTATATCTCCTCGACCCTATCTTTTAGGTAGAAACTCTTTGGATGAAAACATGTAGTTGAAACATGTTATGGATGATGGTTGCAAGTGGTTGCAAGTGATTGCTAGTGGTTGCTCGTGGTTGCATATACACACACAATCTAGGTTTTAGATCGGCTCAGTCACTTCATATTGCATATGCATATATGTTTGCATTCGTATATGGTTGAACTTTAATGTGTTGTCATATGGATGTTGCATGTGTATGAATGATTGTGCACTCATGTAGAATCATGAATAGGGGGATTTGCATTCATAATGGATTCATAGCACTTACATAATTCGCATTAAGGAGGTCAACTGAATCAGTAGACCGCCTGATTTTGCATTAGATAAGTACATGTACACACACACTTCACATATGATCATGAAGCATTAGAAGTCTTTTAAGGACAATGGATGCTCGTGTTTGATGGATGAGTAGATGAATGTTTAGACGTTAAGATGTACATTCTTCCTGAACTTGAAGATTTCGGGGACGAAATCCTTTTAAGTGGGGGAGAATGTAACACCCCATGTATTTTATAACTGTGAAATTCATAAATTAAACAATAAATAATTTTAAATCAAAGAATTAAGGGAAACGGGATACGCCATTGCGTTCGTCTCGGAATTCTGCTTGAGATAGAGTCTGAGTTTGCGTAAAACGGATATTGTAAGAAGAAGTTATGGACGAACAAAGTTGGGCGAAAAACCGGAAAACGGGTCAGAATGCACTGGTGCACTTGGGAAGTGCGCCAGAACAAAAATGCACTGGCGCACTTGGGAAGTGCGCCAGTACATTTTTGACCTGGCGCACCTGCCAAGTGCGCCCAGGTCAAAAATGACCTGCTGGCCAGGTCTGGTCTAGTCCTGGCTGGCCAGGTCTGTGTTTGGTCGATTTTCAGAAGCTTGCTTTGTCATTAGGGCTAGGTGGCAGGCTCTAATTGGTCTCTCTTTCGAATGAATGGCTACGATCAATCCAAGCAACATCGATGGTCCTAATCAGTTCATAAACTCTATAAAAATGACCCTAGACTCTACCTAATCTATTCATTCAAAAATAAGAACGAGGCCATCATGCTGCAGAGGAGCGACTAGGAGTAGCCACCAATTTGAGAGAAGATTAGGAGGCAAATTCTAAAGCATTAAGCAACTTAAACAAATCAAATCAACAAGGAGTCGCATCTCCAAATTCCTGAATTGGAGAATTCGCCA
This sequence comes from Allium sativum, assembly GCA_030737875.1. Taxonomy (NCBI): domain Eukaryota; kingdom Viridiplantae; phylum Streptophyta; class Magnoliopsida; order Asparagales; family Amaryllidaceae; genus Allium; species Allium sativum. The sequence goes on along the minus strand of CM060920.1, from coordinate 456,064,101 downwards.
CACAATTGTAAGTAGAGTATTATTTTGGTATGAACAAATAACTGTGTTGGTTTGTATACTTGATTTGTGGTGATAAAGTAATCCATATTTGTGCGTTACTATGACTCTTATCGATTTGGAATATTGTATACGTTTGGATATTCTCAAATTATGTTATTCATTATAAAAACTACATGTTTGCGGTAGTTTTATGCAAGTATACGTTTGGATATTCGCAAAGCATGTTATTCATTATAAAAACTACATGTTTGCGGTAGTTTTATGCAAGTATACGTTTGGATATTCGCGAAGCATGTTATTCATTATAAAAACTACATGTTTGCGGTAGTTTTATGCAAGTATACGTTTGGAATATTCGCAAATTATGTAATCCATGTTGAAGCTACATGTATGTAGTTGTTTAATTGAAATTCATGCAAGTTTGGGGTTTTGCTACTATGCCATCATAATGTGTATTTTTATACAAAAATCATTTTGTGAGTAATTGGAGCAAATTTGGGTTATTATAATCCATATGAAATTATGTTGAAAATTTGGCATCATGATCTATGTATTAAGCCATACTTTTGTACTAGAAAACCTCTTTGTGAACTTACGAATATGACTAGGCTATGATTGATATTTTGCATAATTGAAAACCATGTTAGGTCTATATTGTTAACAAGAATTATATGATGACATATGTGGTACATAGCTAGGTTAGATTCAAAATCCCATTTGCAAGTTTGCATGACTAAAGTAAAAATCATGATTTCATGTTAGAAATATTTATGCCATAAGTATATGTGTGCCATGGTTATGTGAATAGATTTAGAATCATGATTAAGTTGGATTAATTCTAGTTGAATTATACTTTTGTATTAGTCACAAAAGTAAGCACCTTTGTAAACATGTAGTAATCTTATAAACATGATTTGCTTATGTTTGACATTATGCCTAAATAAAATATAGGTTTATGTTGCAGTTAAGCCTATGTGTCAATAGTGATATTCTTAACTTAACTACAAGTTTACATGGTTTGATTCATGTCACTTATGCTTTATGACCAAAGTATATGTTACTACTATGCAAGTACACCAGTTTCTATTTTGTAGTTCCAACGTCACGTTGCAAGTTCATGCGTTCACATTCCCCTTTTTGTGTATGTAATCACGCTTTAAGCCTCCCCTTTTCGCATGGCTAGGTTGGGCTTAAAAAGGCTAAGCCCAACATATATATAAACGGACGTATTAAACGGGGGAAAATAACGTTGGGTTAAATTTATTAATAAATGAAAATATAAAGAAAAGGGGCCCAAATTCAAGTATGGGTTGGGCCCATGATTGGTGTAACCTTCACACCATTGATTTTTAATGGGCCGCAAATATTTACATATAAGAAAAATAAAGAAGAAAGACAAAATATGTAAATGTAGAAAATACGATGTGTTTAACCCGAGGTTGGATTGAGTTGTGATGTAAACCTGCCCGGAACCGCCCGGCTGTCCAGTAGTCACAACAATACCTATCCAATGTGGGTGGTTAAACATGGAGCCCAATAAGGACCCGAGGTTAGACTGAGTTGTGGCGTAAGACTGCCCGGAACCAACCGGCAACAGGCAGCCACAACAATACCTGTCTAATGTGAGAGGTCAAGGCTTTAATAAGACAATTAAAGCTGAGTCAGGATTGTTAGGATTAAGTGGACTAAAGACTTAATCAAAATGGAACATGCTAAACTAAACAGACTGATTGGGGGTTAGGTTATAAAATACTTAACCAACTTAGCATGTTGGCTAGAAATAGAAAACCTAGTAGCGGGGGACCCTTTTCAGCAGTAACCCTATAAGGTGTATCATGATACCCTGAAACTAGGCAGGGTGGGGCACGATTACTGGGCTGATTGTAAGAGGTCAACTCGACGGCGGTGGTGTAGCAGTGTAGGTTCTAACGGGGTGTGGGCTGCACACACTCCGGCGCAGAAAAATAAGGCACTGGGCACCAGTAGCATACCTGTGCATTCTAGGGTTGTGTCGGGCCGCCGCCATGGGACTTGATACACCCCATGGTGGGACCAGCATAGGTAACTACAACATCGGGGGCCGTAAGACACATGTAACTATGCGAGTAGGAGCCGATCAGTATAAAATGGATCACTTCACCCTGATTATGGGGTGCCTATTGGGAACTAGTTTATATGGGTACAGAGATTAATATGGGGTACGATAGTATATTCGACCCTAGACAACTTAACCAAGTTTATAGTGCTTTCCCCATTTCTAGTTTATACTTATCATACCCAGTTCTTTATTCATAGACAGAGTAGTCCTCGACTTACTCAGGCTTTATGTCTGACTCTACTTTTCTTTCGTCTTCTTTTCTTCCGTTTCCCCACCCCCCCAGGTCCACAGGGAGGGAATACTGCAGCTTGACCAGCCTTCATATCCAGCTTGAAGAGAAAGAATGTATTGCTTGGACCTTTCCGTTTTGAACTATGGCTTTGGACAACAACTATGGGGCTTTTGCAGTTTATTTATGTTTTCTTTATGCTTCTTTAAATAATGTAATCAAGACAGTTATGAAGGTGTTATGTTTTTCAGAAAGGATGTAAGACAATCATGGTGATGTTGTTGTAACACGTATTTACTTTTATGAAATAAAAGTTGTTGTTTTCCGCTGTTCACAAAAATATGTGTTCTTATATCTGTCTTGTATATCTGTGACTTATACTTATAAACCTCCACCAAAATTAGGGCATTCCCTTTGAGAGTGACCCTAACGGAGGTGGGTTGTTTCAAATCATTTAATTATTTAATTTGATCGTACATTTAAATTTACCGGGGCCACATACGGGCTCCAGAAAATTTCCAAAAAATAAATCTAGCTATGTTTTGATGATACGATCCTAACATAATTAATTTCATCGAATTTGGGGACCGTTTGAAAAATGACCATTTTCTGGTCGATCCAAATTGACTGAAAACACGCTTTCTTTTTCCACGCTCACATATTAATTCCAAATATTATAAAAATTGGAATCTAGTAATAATTTGACATTCCGGATCCAGCAAAAGTGGTTTTATTGAAAACGGAGGTCGTTTGTAAAATGGCTATATATTATATTACTATATATATATATAAATTCCATAGCGACTATTCTGAATATTTAACTGGCAATAACTTTTTATTCCCACTATGAAATTTCAATTTTTCAGATCCGTTAGAAAGATATAATTAAACAAATTTAAATATTTCTAGTCTCACCAAATCAGATTTATTTTGAATCTTGTACATTCAATTGAAATTTGAAATTGAATTTTCAAACTATAAATAAATTTTTAATCGTTATTATTTATAATAAATTATGTTAAATATTTAAAATTCATCAAAATTTCTAAAATAAAATTTTTAAATTGGTTCCAAAATTCTGGGTTGTTACAATCTCCCCCACTTAAAATCTTTTCGTCCGCGAAAAGGAACAGAGCTGAATGTTGTTTAATTAACCAACTCAACTTTCAATCTTTTATTAGTTTCGATAATTTTATTAGGTTAACTAATTATCACCCAACACAATCATCAATCAATTAGTTGATTAGCTTTTCAATTATATATAACGTTTATATATTCAAAAATCATATTTTCTAAGATCGGATTATATATATAATCACAAATACGTTAATTATAAACTTGTCACTCTCAACTCACTCTAGGGCATTTATAACCCCATCTCTAACAAGTTTTCTCACTCTAGGATATACTGATCCTATCTCTAATGAGTATTCTTATATAGGATATTTCTAATCCTACCTCTGATGAGTCTTTTGTTCAGTTCTAACGAGTTGTACCCAAAGATTTGAGTTAACTAAAGCTCTGATACTAGTTGTAACGACACGGATTTCGCCTAGACTTAATCGATCGCTAAATCGACCAAGACTGTTCGAATCCCGCATACGTTAACTTTGGGCATACAACATATAACAACCCGGAAAATCAGAACCAATTTAGAATTTTTATTTTGGCAATTTTAATGAATTTTGAATATTTAAAATGAATTATTTTATATAATAACAACTAGAAATTTATTTTGAATAGAATTAGATTGTACAAATTTATTTAAATCGAAATTAGAATATAAATATTTATTTTAATTATAAAAGGAATTGGAAATGGCACAGTAGTTTGAAAATTTGATTTCAAATTTCAAACGAATGTACAAGATTCAAAATAAACCAGATTCTAGTAAAACCAAAAATATTTGAATCTGTTTGAAAATATCTTTCCAACGAATGTGAAAAATCTAGATTTCATAGCTGGAATAAAAAATTATGTCCAGTTGAAAATTCAAAATAGTCGCTATGGAAAATATAGCCCTTAAAAGTGGAGATTTTGCAAACGACCTCCATTTTCGATGAGACCACGTGTGTTGGATCCAGAATGTCAAACCAATGCTGGATTCCAATTTTCATAATTTTTGGAATCAATATGTGAGCGTGGCGGATTTAAACGCTTTTGGTCAATTAAGTTTGAATTTTAATCAACTGGAAAACGACCGTTTTTCAAACGCTCTCCAAATTCAACGAAATTAGTTTTGTTAGGACCTTATTGTCAAAACATAGCCAGATTTATTTTTATGGAATTTTTGGAGTCAGTATGTGGCCCCGGTAAATTAAAATGTACGTTGAAATCAATTTAGAACGTTATATTAATTTATATTTTAATTTAAACGGAAACTGATCGAAATAGTCGAATCAGCTTGCGGGACATATCCCATTATGTTCGGAATGTTGGTAATTCACTAGGGGTGACAGTTATTGGGTTCGATTTGGAGTCTGAACGAAAAAGCCACTTTATGGAAATTTAATTATATATATATATTGTATATTTCCGCTTTCCCTCACTCTCCCCCGTTGACTTCAGTTTAAAAAAAAGAAAAGAAATCCCGCCACTCCCCCCAGTCGCCAAAGCCCTAACCACCCCCTCAGAGCTCCACCGCGCCACCTTCGTGTGTGCGCCACCTCCCTCCGATGCCCCAACCACCTCTCCTCCCTCTCTCCTCTCTCTTCTCTCTCACTCCGCACCTAAATCGAGACACAACTTCGAACTCGCACCCCACAGCCGCCGTGGGCCCTGTGCCGCCTTACCAAGCTCCATTGCATCCCCCTTGACCTCAGCTCCTCTCTCCTCCTCCTCGAGCACAGCGAAGCCCCCCTCCGTCGAAGAATCCTCAACATCGAGCATTTGGAGATCGAAACTCTCAAACCAAAGTGAGATTTCTAATTTGATTTTGATTACGTAAAAGTTAAGGTCTTTAATTAAATAAAGTTTGAATTTTTATTTATGATTTTTAATTATAAAAAGTTATAATTTTTAATTATAAAAAGAGATGGTTTTTAGTTATGTAAAAATATAATTTTTAGCAAATAAAAATTGGATTTTTATGTATAAAGTTGTAGTCGGAAAATTGGATTTTTTATATGAAGTAGTAATAGAAAAATTGGATTTTTATATATGAAGTAGTAGTAGAAAAATTGAATTTTTATATATGTAGTAGAGTTATAAAAATATAATTTTTATAAAGTAGATTAGAAATAAAAATATGATTTTTATATTGAAAGTGAACAAATAAAAATGTGATTTATATATATATGAGAGATATAAAAATGTGATTTTGAAAATATAAATATCATTGATTAAAAATATGATTTTTAATGTATGAACATCATATTAAAAATGTGATTTTTATTATGAACAACGTGGAAAAGTTTGAGTTGGAATTTCAGGAAATTCCGAACCGTCCAGAAAACAATGGAGAAGTGGATCCCAAAGGTGAGAACTTCTCACTTTAATTTATTTTCTAGTTAAAAATATATACTAGGCTGCAGACGGTGCTTAGTAGCACCCGACACCTTTGTTTGAAACCATGTTTGTTTGGTTGATTAGATTATTTGGGTGAATTTGGTTTAGGAAATGAATTGAATTGATAAATTTGGCATGTACATGGAGCGAGCCATTAGTAGGCGAAGGATAAGGCTAGACCTTATTTCGGTTCTAGTATCGCGCCGTTATGCTGCCAAAATTTTCTAAAAATATTAGAACAATAAAATTATCACTTTTATTGTATAAATGAACCGTGTAAAATATTCATGAGCTGAAATAAATATTTTATAGTTAAAAATATAATTTTTAACGTGTATATAAATAAAATAAATATTCATTTACAAATCTGACGATTTGTTGATGTACACACATTTGACTGATATTGATTGGGATGATATATTTTACACATCGCCCAACTGCACAAATAATAATCAGTGTTTGTTCTTTGAAAACCCCACACGGGTATTGGGATGATATTGGACATACACTAATCCCAATATTTAGTTGTATGTCAATCGATTGGTTAACAGGCTATTATAAGCGTTGATTATTCATATTTAACGCTTATGCAGTTGTGTGATGCACTCTGGATGATAGTTGACTGTGTTTGATTATTGTTGTGCACACATGTGTATGAAATCTATATAAATAGAAAATATTGTAATTGACTGTGTCTGATTCCAATTCATAAAGAACAAATATGTTAAAATAATGAATATTTTAAAATAAGGAATATTTTAAAATTAATATTCAGTTATGGATCAAAATATGATTTTGATGTCCGATTTAGGATGGACACGAAAATATATAAATATATAAAACCGTGTTGATTAGATTAACGCCATTTTGACGTGAACGATATTTATATCGATTTTATTCATTTTTATAATGAGTATTGAAAAGGAAGTGATTTCAAAATCTAATGTTTTGAAAATATTATCATTTATATTTAATGATATGGAATATTTTGTTTTGATTTAAAATTGAATATGAAGTTGAAGTCATTTTTGAAAATGAATTTAAAACGATTTATAAAATATGTTTTATATGGAAATTGACGAAATATATATAATATATATATTTAATGGCCTGTTTTGAACGCGCCGCGCCGCGGCAGTTCACGAATTTCGACCATTGATTTCGAATGGATATTACAGGAGATCTGACCGTCGGATTCTCCTAAAACCGGAACCATTGGGTTAATATCGAAAAGAGCTTTCCAATGAATATAAGGGATTTAAAATATATCGGATGGATTTGGAATTATATCCAAATCAAATTTGGAAAAGGTCATTGTAAGTGCAGTTCGATGACCATTTATGGAAATCAACTGTAAGGGCCTTGATAAAATTATTAAAAATGAACTAGTTATGAACTAGAATTATAAATCCAATGTTTTTAAATAAATAAATTGGATTTGAAATGGTTTTAAAAATAACTAGAATTTCAAATGTATGAATTGGAATTGATTTGAATGAAAATTATCTTCGGAATATTTCGGTATTGGATTCCGTGATTATACGGATATTGTGGAGGAATTTGGAAGATATATATAAATAGATCGTTATTCCCAATACGATATTTGTTTATTTTAGAATTTGATATTGAATATAAGCCGATATAATTTTTATTCAGAGCCTTATATTTAATATTGAATTGAATTTTGGGTTTATCGTGAATGGCGTCTTTAGTAATGTTGTTCTTAAACCCAGTTGAGAAAAGAATAAATCTTTTAATTAAGATTTAGTAAAGAATTTCCAATAAATTAATATTTATTTGGAATTGAATAGAAGAATTGAATTTTGGGTTTGTCGTGAATGGTGTCTTAAATAACACTGTTCTTGAACCCCATGTGAAAAGAATAAATAATCTTAATTAAGATTATTAGTGTTTCCTGTTAATTAACATTTAACTGGGATAAAATGGAATGTGAATTGGGTTTATTGTGAACCGTGTTTTTAACGACATTTATTCTTTAACCCGATTTCTAGTGAAATGTGATTTGGAATTTATAAATCTTTTTATTAAGATTTAATGGAAATTTTCCAAAGTAAAGTTTTCCAATTTAATATATTAAATTGGAACTGAATGGAATTCGATTTGAAAATAATCGAAATGAGCTTCTATGGAGGAAGACTGTTAATATATATGGAATATAAAAGGCTTTGTCGTTATTCCATTTACATTATTGGTTGGATATGGAAATTGATATCGATTATATATTGATTTTTTTTTTTCCGTGGAGATTCCATAATTAATGGAATGTGATTTGGGTTTATCGTGAACTGTGTTTTAAATGGCATTAGTTCTTTAACCCAGTTAATGATAGGATTACATGTCTAACATTGTATTTCGAACTGTATGGTTGATCTCTGCTAAATATGTATCTGTTTGGTGGTAGAGAATTTATTCTCTTGCTTAACACCCTTGTCTAAGACGTACGAGCTTAGAGGTTATGTATCGGCAGGAATCAATAGTACGGTGCAGATTGTCGATGCGGCATGTTTGAGTTTCCGAAGTTAAATAATCATTAATATTGATTTTTGGGAAGATTAAAACTAAGTGAAGTTTTAATGAATCTTTGATTAGATTTAAATGGGAACTGATAATTTAAATTTTAAAATTTGGAAATGATCGAGAATGGAGTATCACCAGTTTTGCTCCTAGTGATAGTTAAATCTTTAATTAAATTTGAACATGAAATGGTAATTAAATTTACCGATAACACTGTGGTGTTAGATATGGAGTATTACTAGTTTTGCTCCATGGGACGAATAGGTTGGGTCTGGGAAATTAAACAAATGATTACTTCGGTAAGGTGCGTTAATCCCGACTAGTTTGGAAAACCTTAACATGGTTTATATTGATATCCAAAGGAAGATTAAAGAATAAATTTAAAGAATTTATCTTTGATAAAATTAATGGGAACCTTTCCCAAAGGATATGAATATTTAAATAAAAGAATATTCGGAATTGGAATGAGGTGTATGTTGTATTTTTATTGCACTTGTTTATTATATATGTGAGTTATTCAGAAAGGTCGGGTTTATACCCAGTTTGAATAACTGATTTGACAATAAGTTGAAGATGAAGATGGTGGATGAAGACCGGAGGTATTCAAATCATTTGGATGATTACATATGTCTTGATTGGGCTGTACACCCAAGACAAGGTAATAAGTGGTGATCGTCCAGATGTACTTGGAGATCGACCGGATATGCGAGGACCTCTCTCCTGCATTGGACACGGGACAAGGAATAAGGTGCCTCCGATTTCGTTCTGACCCAGAACGAACTCGTAAATGGATGTGTGTCTAACATTGGATTTTATTCTGTGTTGATTGATCTTTATTAAATATATATCAATTTGGCTGCGGAGAATTTATTCTCTTGCTTAACGCCCTTCTCTGAGACGTACGAGCTCAGAGGTTATATATCGATATACATCAGTCGCATGCCGTGAATTTCCTATGTGGCATGCTGAGATGCAAATGATCAAGGCTTCTGTTGAAAAGCAGAGTCTTGTGGTTGATGATGAAAGCACGATTTTAATATAGCATACCTTTGTGTATAGCGTTAATTCGCGAGCCTCACACCTCGGTATGAGGTAAATTGGGATAAGGGACCCAAGGTGGACATGATGTTTCTTTCTAGCTATGGGTGGTGTCAGGGTTTTGCAAGCCCAGACATTTATATTATTTTTACCTTTGTGGTTGTTGGAATGCGAGGCGCCTCGGATATATCGGTCTCTACGGAGCTGATGGATATTGAGTCATCTGGCTCATAGACGCCCTATAGGGCGGCGAAACATGTGTTTAGGAATACTAATCCTCAAACGTAAGGGAGGACCGGCCTTGGAGGATCCAAGGGTCTACTGCGGGAGATCCCGAGGCATTTGCTAGAGTGTCTCGAAGCCGGCGAGGAGTACATCCCTTGCCTCGACTCATGACGGAAATCCAATTTCCAATACGTGACATTTCGGTTTTGATTGTAGAGCCTAGTATTGGTGACATAGTAGCATGGGATATTATGCCATCTAATGATTGATACATTTATATTTGAAGTTGTTTTCATACACTTTACACTATAATAGTGAGACGATCCCAAACCCCATACTGACGGTGGCAAGGGTAATCCTTGGAATATAACACATAAACAGATAATAGCAGAACAGAAGTAAATAAATACACCAGATAATGTACAAATAATACACTGAATAAACGTAATCATCAGAGTTACATAGTATACATGATCATACTTAGTACAAATACAGTTCAACTATACATAAATGTCTACAACGGAAACAAACATAATATGTACAATAGGAGCTGAACAGCATAAATGATAGAATCCATCTTTATCTCCAGCTATCCAGAGAAAGCCATCTAAAACCTGAACACAGGGCTTCCCGTGTAGAAAAAGGGACACCCGAGTTTGAAAGTGAAACAAACTACGAGTCAGTCATGGGACTGGTATGAGAAATCTATTCAACATTTTTGAAATCTGGCCAATCCCAGGACCACGCCACTTTCGTGGAACGGGTTTACTCCATCGGATTGCCAGTGCTTTAAAACAAATAATTCTTTTAAACATCGCAATTCTTTTTATAAAAATGAAGCCATTATAAGACTCAGTTCCCATCACACAATGCAACGCAAACCGGAGGATAGAGTTTTACCTTATAATGGCCAAAATATGCTTAATACGAATAAAACAAAAGCATTTGATATTATTGCTAGTGTTTATAGGTTTCGAAACAATTTCGAATCATAACTATCAATCATAGACGGCATGGGTACCATTTATCATGTCGCCATATGTATATACAATCAAAACCGCACGACGTCGTATTTGGAAATTGGATTTCCGTCATGAACCGAGGCAAGGGACCGTCCTCACCGAATTCGAGACGCTCTAGCCCGCCCCTCAGGAACAGCCGCAACTGCCCCTTGGATCTTCAGGGCCGGTCCACCGATGTGGATTATTATGCCTGAATACTGCGCTTCCCCGCCCTATGGGGCGTAAATGAGCCAACGAATGGTTCCTTCAGCTTCACATAGTCACCGGTATATCCGAGGCGCCTCGCAACAGCAACAACCACATAGGTGAAAATAATATAAATGTCGGCCAGTTTAAGCATCGACACCACCTCTAGCTAGAAAGAAACGCAGGCCCTCCCTGATGTCCTCTCCCGTTTCTGGTCCATACCGGGGTGTGAGGCTCGCGAATTCACGTTATATACAAAGCTACGCCACACAGGCAGTGCTTTGATCATCAATCACAAGACTTTGCTTTTCAACAGAAGCCCTGATCACTGCATCTTAGCATGCCACACAGGCAATTCACACCATGTAACCGATGGCTATCAATCACACAGAATAAATTCCAATGTCAGACACACCGTCCATTTGCAAGTCTGTTCTAGGTCTGAACGAAACCGGAGGCACTATATACCTCGCAAACCAATCGACCTCCATGTACGTCTGGACGATCACCACTCATTATCCATATTTCGGGATGCCTCCCAATCAGGACATCGGTTACCATCCAAACGAGGTGAAGATCTCCGGTCTTCGACCACCGTCTTCATCTTCGATTTCTTATCGTCGATTCAGTTATTCAGAATGGGATAAACCCGGTCTTTCTGAGCAACTCGCGTATATAATAAACAAGTGCTACACAAACACTACTACGCATCATTTCAATTCATTAGTCACTAACCGTCAATCTGTAAGAGAACGATTTCCCAAATATAAACCCCGAAGGCCGAAACCAACATCAGATCAATACCCAAGAAACCAGTCGACTTAGCCAACCTTCAGTTAGTTTCTAAATTTCACATCCATATCGTTTATAATATTTTATAATGATTTATCGCTATTTTTATTTATTTTAAAATAGCCAATTTATTCAAAACGACGCTTTGGGCCATAACGCGGCCGTGGCGCTGTTTTTCTTCAGATTTGATTTACACATATCTGAAAATCTAACCGTTGGATCTTCACAAAATTTACATCGTTAGAAAGATCTTTTCAAAACGAATCCAACGGTTCCAGTTTCGGGAAAATTCGACGGTCGGATCTTCCGGTATAATCGTTTGAAGTTTCGATTTCAAAATACGAACTACAACATCTTTATTCGATTTAATATAATTATATATATATATATATATATATATAGAAATATAATCGATTCTGGCGCTGTTTTTCTTCAGATTTGAATTAAACATTCCAAACAATCCAACTGTTGGATCTTCAAAAATTTGGTGCCGTTGGAAAGATATTTCCCAAGCGGACCCAACAGTTGCGGTTTCGGGAAAATACGATGGTCTGATCTCCCACACTAATCGTTTGAAATCACGGTTTCAAAATACGAACTGCAGCTTCGTTATTCGATATATTTCAACTCTAATTATATATATATATATATATCGATTCTTCGATTTCAAAACTCTATGATTTTCATACTTTTGATAAAAATGATATTTTTATCTAACTGTCTTCTATTTTAATACTTCACTATTTTTAACAATTCATGTATATAATAAAAATGTGATTTTTATTGTAAAACGATTTATTTCTAAACCCGACTATTTTATATAGTTCATATAGATGATAAAAATATGATTTTTATTATAAAACAATTTCTTTCAAAACACGACTATTTTATATAGTTCTTATAGATGATAAAAATATGATTTTTATTATAAAACAATTTATTTCAAAATATGAATACCATTCAATACATGAATTTCAATTCAACGAATGAATTTCAATTCAAGACATGATGATTTTCTATAGTTTATATATATATATATATATATATATATAAAGGTGATTTTTATATTTAAAACACGAATATCATTCAGCACATGAATTTCTATTCAACGAATGAATTTCAATTCAACACATGAAGGTTTTCTATAGTTTGTATATATAGATAAAAAGGTGATTTTTATATTTAAAACACGAATACTATTCAACACATGAATTTCTATTCAATGAATGAATTTCAATTCAACACATGAAGGTTTTCTATAGTTTGTATATATAGGGTAAAAATGTGATTTTTATATTTAAAACATGAATACCATTCAACACATGAATTTCTATTCAACGAATGAATTTCAATTCAACACATGAAGGTTTTCTATAGTTTGTATATATAGAGTAAAAATGTGATTTTTATATTTAAAACACGAATACCATTCAACACATGAATTTCTATTCAACAAATGAATTTCTATTCAACACATGAAGGTTTTCTATTCAACAGACGAATATAGTTTCAACACAGGAAAATAATTCTAACACATGAATATTATTCAAAATTTCGGCAGCATAACGGCAGGGTAGTTAAAACCGGGACCGTCCCTAGTACGGCTCCTCGCTCTACCTTAAAGCCTCGCAGCTTTTGACAATGGGGAATCATGCATCTAGTTCGCACGCAGGCGGCATGTATATTTTTTTCATTTCCACAAACTAATCCTATGTGGTTTCAACCAAATATTTCTCAACCACAAACGGGTATTTTTCAACCACAGTCAATCAATTTCAACCACAAACAATTTCAATCAATCAATCAATTTTCACACCAATCACAACCAATAAATATCGTCCATGGTTTTTGGGCGAGGGACGTGTATATATATATATATTTATATAGCATTTCACTTCTACTTCAACACATATATAATTTTTACAACGCATTTACAACTTATACATCGAATGTACAACTTATACAACGCTTGTACAAGAGGTGTACAACGCTTATATAACTCATACATCGATTATATAATTTATACATCGTCGTTTTCCATTTCGTTTATAATTTAGAAATATCACATTGGGTTCCACTCCACCAAAAATAGCAGAAGGTTCAGAAAAATATGCGGTCTATTCTAGAATGTAGAAGACGTCCACACGATCATGATGTTTCCTGTTTCATCGAATTTCGTTAAGAAACGAAAAAGATATGATTTTTATAATGAAAAACATATTAGCGACGGAAATAAAGTGTCGCAATTCAATTTAATAACCTCAACCGTATACCTTCCTTCGAGGTTCAAAACTAGGTTTTCATTTTTCGATCGAACGGTGTAGTGTGAGGCCGATCCACCAGTGCTACGCCGTTGAGCTTCGAAACCCGCGTCCAGGGGTGGTGGTGGGGTCCAGTACGATGCCACGGTGGAGGAGAAAATCGACTCGAGGCGGGCGGACTTCCTAAGGCCAATTCTCCACCATCACGCAACGAGAAAAGCCCAAACTGGTGTAGATTTTAAGAACGCGAGATGCTCTACAAAATTGCCAAAAGAATCAAGTGGTTTCGTTGAGTGGATCGTGCGTTGTGGAGGAGAGAAGTTTCGAGCTCCAGCTGCCTTTCGTCTTGAGGGTTACGGGCGGTTTCAGAAAAGGAAGAAGGCTGATGTTGACAAATGAGGATTTTTTTTATATTTATAAATTTTAAAATCCGAAAATACCCCTTACCACACACGAACACCAATCCAAACCCAATGACTATCGTCCCTAGCGTTTTACCCCCATTCCGAACACAATGGGATATGTTTCGAAGGCCCATTCGAATGTTCCAGTCAGTTTTCATTCAAATTAAAATATAAAACATTTAGTATTTGATTTTAACGTACATTTCAATTTGCCAGGGCCACAAACTGATTCGAAAAATTCCAGAAAAATAAATCTGGCTATGTTTTGACGATACGGTCCCAACAAAACTAGTTTCGTTGAATTCTGAGACCGTTTGCAAAATGGCCCATTTCGGTTGATCCAATTTAACTATAATTGACCAAAACACATTTTCCTTTTCCATGCTCACATACTAGCGTCAAAAATTATGAAATTTGAAACCTAGCAATTATTGAAATCCCGGATCCAACAAAAGTGGTTTCATCGAATTCCGAGGTCGTTTGCAAAATGGCCAATTTCACGGGCTATATAAATTCCACAGCGACCTTTCAGAAAATTCATTTGACCATAACTTTTGCATCCCGCTATGAAACTTTGATTTTTCAGATTCGTTAGAAAGGTATTCACTAACAGATTTAAATATTTTTGGTTTCACTCAAATCCGCTTTGTTTTGCACCCGGTATGGCCAGTCAAAGTTTGAATTCAGATTTTGAAACTACCGCGCCATTTCAGGCCTTGTTTATAATTAGAATTAATTATATTCGTTTTCAAACGTCGATTCAAACTCACTTTTCATTGCTATTATTTAAAATATTTATTTTAAATATTTAAAATCCACTATTTTAGCCAATTTAAAATTTTTAAATTGGTTCAGATTTTCCAGGTCGTTACAATCTCCCCCACTTGAAACTTTTCGTCCCCGAAAAAGAACAAAGTCGAAAGTGGTTTGATTAATCAGCTCTACGTTCAATCTGGCTTCCATTCTCCAACTTTTCAGTTTCTGAGAATTTTCAAATTCTTCAAAAATTTGGCTAACACCCGGAATTTTCGAAAAATTTCGCCATAACCTCCTTTGTACGGGGAGAGGTTTGGAAATTTATTGGGCCGTATTAGGTACCCAATAAATCCTATAAAGCATACACATATTTATAGTGATATATTCTAGTGTTTATAGGGGAGCGTGTATAGATAATAACTGTAACAACCCGAATTTTTACAACACGTTAAATCAAGAATCAAGACAAAATTAAATTATAAATTCTGAATCAAGTGAAACGGTCTGTGCCATTGCGTTCGTCTCGGAAAAATACGCGAAATAGAGTCCGAGTTTTCGAGAATCGGAGTCCGTATGACCCGTTAAAGGCCCAAAGAAGATTTTTGGAAATTTGAACTTCGGAAATAGCTTTGAAAATCAGATCTGGGGCTAGGCGGGAAGTTTCCCGCCTAGGCCACTTCGACAGGGCTGTCGACAGGCCTGTCGACTTGGGCCCAGACCAAGTCGACAGCCCTGTCGACTTGCCTGTCGACAGGGGGTGGCCGGGGCAAGTTGCCTGGCGCACCTGTTTGTCTCACCTGGTCTTGTTCTTGGGCTGGTTCTGGAAGCTTCCGAGATCTGATGGTCCTGATCTATCCTAGGGTTAATCTAAGGGCCTAAAACTATCCTAATCTCTATAAAAAGACCCTAAACCTAACCTAAATCCCTAAAAATCAAACCTAGCAACTAAGTGCTGCCAAAATCAATTTTGATCATGGCCTCCATCTCCAATCCCTAGAGCCTATGCATTCAAATCGGGTTCAAATCAAAAGATGCAAGCTTGCTACACCAAATAGAGGCCAAATCAACATTGCTATGCGAGTTTCATGATGTTTCTTCTTCAAAGGAGCCACCTTTCTTCGTCAAGATGATGCATGATCCCTTTCCTAAGCCTTGCCTATGTAAGTTCTAGCTACTTGTAGATTTAAACGATGATTTTGATGTGACATGGGATAAAATGCAAAGTAACATGAGTATGTTAGCCTATGGGAACCTAGTTTGCCTCTTTAACATGAACATATGACTTTGGGTGATGTTGTAGCGACTAAACCATGCTATTCATGTTGCATTGGACTTAGTTTGCCATGCAAGATTGGACCTTTACTTGTAGTATGATAGCATGAACACTTAGAGCCACTTTGACTTGTGAAATAGTTGCATAAGTTGAACTTTGGAGCTTATGCATGTACATAAAACCAACCCCTTCTTATGACATAAGTGACATGTGCATGTTTATCCCTTCATGATAGGTTTATGACATGAACACTTATGCAAGTTATCCCCTTTTATGCTATGCATGTTTGTGGCCAAATTACCTTATGACACTATGCATGTTTATGGCCAATCCCTTTATGATGTTATGCATGTGGAAGCCAAGCCCTTTTTGGCATCATGCATGTTTTGAGACCAATATGTGACATAGTTACCTTACTATGTTGACTCGCTTTGCTTGCGTTGGGAAAACACGATTTTGGGTAGTTAGATAAACATGAACATGTCGCGAAATCTTAACTTGAATATGACATGTGTTTATACTTGAAAATATGACTTGAAAATATAAACATGGAAGTTAACATGTAAATATGCATAAAAACATGGGCTTGGGAATTTACCTATTAAGTTAGGTCTACCCATTGGGAATTTACCTATTAAGTTAGGTCTACCCAATTGCTTGAAAACTTGACCATGAACATGACACTAGGCTAAACATGAAAGTGGCCAACTCGAGGATGGGTTGAGTTTGTAGCATAAATCTACCCGGACCCGCCCGGCTTAACTAGTAGCTACAAACAATAGGATCCAATGTGAGAAGTTGGTCATGTCGCGCCTAAGACCCGAGGTTAGACCAAGTTGTGGTGTAAATCTACCCGGAACCCACCGGCTTAACTAGGTAACCACAACAAAGTCTAATGTGAGAGGTTGGGGTGCATTAAATAATTAATGCCACATAATAGGGTTAAGTTAATTTGATTAATGAGGCTTAACCAAATATGACATGGACAAATGGGTTAAGTAATTTAATTAGGCTAATGATACTTAACAAAACATGACAGGGTTGGGTAGGTTAAGTAACTTGATTTGCCTAACGACACTTGACCATTTTTATACGACGAGGGGACGGGATTAAGTTAACCAACACTTAATCAATCCAACACGATAACTTGATAAGGTTAGGTAAATTTTCTTAGTAACACTTAACCGTTTAATACAGTTAATGGATGGGGTTAAGTCAACTCAGACCTAACTAATCTAAACATGGTAATTGGATGGGGTTAAGTTAATTTACACTTAACTAATCCAACTCGTTAGTTTGATGTGGTTAAGTGACCTATACTTAACCAATCTAACGTGAAAACATGATAAGGCTAAGTCACGAATCACTTGAATACGCTTGACCGATTTGACTCGGTAATTTGACAAGGTCAAGTTAATTTATATAATTAACCAATCTAAAATGATAATTAGACGAGGTTAAGTTATGGATTGCTTAATATACTTAGCCAACTTGACACATGGTTTGTAGGGTTAAGTCTTGGACTTGGATACTTAGCCAATTTTGACATGGTTTGTAGACGGGCTAGGTTATGAACTTAAGTGACACTTAACCCATTAGATAAACCCTAATTCGGAGGATTAGGTAAATAACCATAGTTAACAAGGATTATGGAAATAAGGCTAAGTGGTAAACCTTAGTTAAGGGAAACTAAGTAATAATTCTTAGTCAAGGAAATTTGGACCATTTCTTAGATAGATTAGTAACCCGATACGTTAGGTCAACATTTAAGTATGCGTGTAGGAGCAGGCTATCTGATTTAGATAAAGGCTCCAACGAACTGGGTAACGAAGCAGCGGCTTCGGGGAACGTGAGGATATTCTTGGGATCCCTCTGTGAGCTGCCAGGTCATTATACTAGGCTCACGAGAGGTTGAGGTCTGCGGTAGAAGAACCAAGAATATGCCTTGGTTGCTATGCGAGCGACCTAAAGACTAGGGTGGATAGCAGTGAGTCGACAAATACATAAGGTGCCCGAGATAGCAAGTTCGTCGATCATCTACCATCTTGAGTCAAGCGTGTACGTACGGAAAGGCAGGGAACACCCAACAGACCGTAATTGCTATCTAATTATGGGTGAGGTAGGCCGTAGGATGTGGGCTGGCCGGAGTGTAGTTCTCATGCAAGATTTTCTCTTGTGTTGCCTTTCACTAGTTGAGGGAGGGGTCTCGTGGGACCATAGCCACGTGTAGAAAAGCAGACCTTAGTATCTGCATCGGCAGATAAATCTAAAGCTCCCGACCGAGTCCTGTATTTCTTGTTTTTCCCTGTGACAGGACTCGGATGGCACGATGTGATACATGTGCATACAGTTATAGAAAAACGATTCACGATGAATGCGTGGGAAAAAGGGCGCGGTTGAGGGTTAGCGTAATCCCTAGTGGTCTAGGTGGTTTAACCCAAACCGAAATACGAAAGCGTGCAATAGGTAAGCGTAATCCCTAGTGGTGCTAGGTGGCGTAAGTCCTAGTAGTTCAAACGATGATTCATATGGAAGAGCCTAGCAAGAACAAGGGTGACAGTCCAAACGATTTCAAGGATAATACGACATGAGGAAGCCCGTACGAGGTACGGAAAAGGATTGAACTTATATACATGGAAAGAAACATATGATTTGAGTAACCTATATATGCGATATATTAGGTTGACATGGACCATTACACGACTTTGAGTAAGGGACATTCATGGTTAACACATAACAAGGCTGGGATACTAGTACGGAGGGTGTAGAGCAAATATACATGTAAAAACCAGTAAAGATATATATATATATATATATATATATATATATATATATATATGAAAAATTCCGTAGAACGTTAGACTAAATAGATACCATGGGACGTGATGCTTGATAGGAACCTGACGGCCTGATACCTTGTTTTATCTGACATCGTAATTTATCATGACACCTTAGTTTATCTGGGTACAGTAGTTCATCCTGTTATTTTGGTTCAGTTTATCTATCTTGACATCATCCTTGTGTTTACTTTCAGTTTATGCATGTCATGTCACCTTTATCTGTTTTTATGCTGGAAGTAGATAGGACTTACCAGTCTTTATGACTGACCCCGTTTCTTTCGCTTCTTGTCTTCCGTTTCCCCCCCAGGCTACAGGGAGGAAATACTGTTGTTTAGTTCAGACTTCTTCGGCTTGAAGGTCATCTTGGATGGCTTGGACTTTCCTTGGCTATGGCTACTTTACTGTTTTAATTGGGGAATAATTTATGAAAAAGGTTTCATGCTTCTTTATTTCAGCAAGACAGGTTTTGATGTACTCTGATGTAAAAAGGCTTTTGACCTCATTTATTAATGTTATGAAAGTTTGTTTATACTTCCGCTATTTTTATATGTTCTGTCTTGTGATATTTCTGTGGATGTTTACCAAAAATGCCCCTCTAAAGCTAGTGCATTCCCTTGCGAGTGACCCTAGCGGAGGCGGGGTGTTACATTTGGTATCAGAGCAGAAGGTTACTAGACTGGGAAAAAGTTTTTAAAGACCTTCTGAAAATTATTTGAAAAACCGTTTACAAAGAAGCATTTTTCAAGAAAATTTTCTTTTAAAAAGAAAAAGGATATTCCCCAAAGGTCATTAGCATTATCCTTGTTTCCTTGATTGAATCTCTTTTCCTTTCTTTCCTCCATCTGTAGTCACAGTGGTTTTGACTGTGACTAGTCTTTCTAGCTGCGTAAGTGTTTCCCGTACGATGGAGGTGGTTCTCGAGAGACCGTTGCAGAGTTATGCATGAAAGGATAGTAAGAACAAGGATAAAGG
The DNA here is from genome assembly GCA_030737875.1 of Allium sativum. Lineage (NCBI taxonomy): Eukaryota > Viridiplantae > Streptophyta > Magnoliopsida > Asparagales > Amaryllidaceae > Allium > Allium sativum. Next base: position 456,043,963 of record CM060920.1, on the reverse strand, counting down.
ATACGAGCTCAGGGATAAGCAACATGTTGGTATGGCTGAGTCCTAAAAGGAGGGAGAAAGATGAACAATGAAACCCATGACGAGAGAGTACCTTTGGCATGGTGAAACGGGACGGATAGTTAAGTATCATGGAACAGGGACAAGATCATTCGGAGGGCAATAGTATGCTCTCATTTCTAGGGTACCTCAGAAGGAGGGTAACGATCTTGTTAAAGGTTTAGCTTTTCTTCTCTATCATCCTGTCGGGACTTTGTTTTGATCACCGCATCTTTTAAGTCCGCTTCGATAGTTGAGTCTCTGCACCTTAGTACTGGCGTAGTAGAGGATCCCGTTTTTGTCTCAAGTCCTATTGGAAGATCGGTCCATTTACTCATGGCTTGTTTGGATTTGAGAATGTCTATATCAAGTGTTGAGCTTGGAAATAATGCTTATGTTTATAAGTTGTGGATGGATTCTAGGGATGAAGTGGTTATCCAGTAAGGGGTGCCACTCTCGGTTTTAGAAGGAGGGTAGTTAGACTCTTGGCTTGCTTTGGTAATACCCTTGAAGTATCGCGTAACCTTTTGGGTTCTGTCATGATTAGTTACTTAGAATCCCTAGATGCCTTTGTTGGAAATTAGAAACCCGATCGAATGGTGTTCGCTAATAAGACGGATGGTTTACTTCGATTATGTATGGGTTATGGGAATTACCCTAGTAAGTGCGCACGGTAACTTGTTTACTTTCAAGAGAAAGTTTTTCTACGTGGAATACCTTATGGTACAAGGTCCAGGATTCACTAGTGAATTTTGAGGGCTCGCATGGAATAATATGTACGCAGTCCTGTTTGCGCCAAGTATTCTAGAAGGAGAATAAGTGCAAGTGGAACGAGAGGCGACGAGGAAATGAGTTCCAACTCATGTTATGGAAACATGAAATAAGAAGCTGCGAAATCGTGAAGTAAAAGGGGCGGTCAAGGCACGATGGAACTAAGCTCAAGGTAATGCGACTCAGGAGACTGAAGACTAAATACGTGCATGATATCTCTTTTGGGAATATATCCTCGATCCCTGTTTTTCTGTTGAGCTTGCTTGTAGGCTATCTTTTATGGATATCCTCTCGGTCCTGTCTCTGTTACAAACCCCGTACGAAGTTTGTTTTGTTTATCTTCTCGACCCTGTTTCAGGGAATCTTAGGTAGAACCCTGTGGATGTAAACATGTATTTGAAACATGTTATGGTTGATATGGTTGCAAATGGTTGCAAGTGGTTGCTCGTGGATGCGCGAATTTACATTAGATATTAGCTCGACTCGGTCACATTTCATATTGCATATGCACGAGTATTTATACTTGTTTATGGATGAAATTGAATGTGTTATCATGCGGATGTTGCATGTGGTTGAATGTTTGTGCACGCATATAGTGTATATGACTAGGACTATTTGCATACATGATGGATTCATAGCACTAAACATATTTTTGCATTCAAAAGATTTTTCAGGCCTGATCATTAGCATTAGCTAAGGAACATGTACACACACGTTTTGCATACATTCATAAAGCATTAGGAGTCGTCTAAGGACAATGGTTGCTTGTGGATGATGGTTTGAGTAGATGGATGATGGATGGTAGGATATGTTCTTCCTAACTTTGAGATTTCGGGGACGAAATCCTTTAAGAAGGGGAGAATGTAACAACCCGAATTTTTACAACACGTTAAATCAAGAATCAAGACAGAATTAAATTATAAATTCTGAATCAAGTGAAACGGTCTGTGCCATTGCGTTCGTATCGGAAAAATACGCGAAATAGAGTCCGAGTTTTCGAGAATCGGAGTCCGTATGACCCGTTAAAGGCCCAAAGAAGATTTTTGGAAATTTGAACTTCGGAAATAGCTTTGAAAATCAGATCTGGGGCTAGGCGGGAAGTTTCCCGCCTAGGCCACGTCGACAGGGCTGTCGACAGGCCTGTCGACTTGGGCCCAGACCAAGTCGACAGCCCTGTCGACTTGCCTGTCGACAGGGGGTGGCCGGGGCAAGTTGCCTGGCGCACCTGTTTGTCTCACCTGGTCTTGTTCTTGGGCTGGTTCTGGAAGCTTCCGAGATCTGATGGTCCTGATCTATCCTAGGGTTAATCTAAGGGCCTAAAACTATCCTAATCTCTATAAAAAGACCCTAAACCTAACCTAAATCCCTAAAAATCAAACCTAGCAACTAAGTGCTGCCAAAATCAATTTTGATCATGGCCTCCATCTCCAATCCCTAGAGCCTATGCATTCAAATCGGGTTCAAATCAAAAGATGCAAGCTTGCTACACCAAATAGAGGCCAAATCAACATTGCTATGCGAGTTTCATGATGTTTCTTCTTCAAAGGAGCCACCTTTCTTCGTCAAGATGATGCATGATCCCTTTCCTAAGCCTTGCCTATGTAAGTTCTAGCTACTTGTAGATTTAAACGATGATTTTGATGTGACATGGGATAAAATGCAAAGTAACATGAGTATGTTAGCCTATGGGAACCTAGTTTGCCTCTTTAACATGAACATATGACTTTGGGTGATGTTGTAGCGACTAAACCATGTTATTCATGTTGCATTGGACTTAGTTTGCCATGCAAGATTGGACCTTTACTTGTAGTATGATAGCATGAACACTTAGAGCCACTTTGACTTGTGAAATAGTTGCATAAGTTGAACTTTGGAGCTTATGCATGTACATAAAACCAACCCCTTCTTATGACATAAGTGACATGTGCATGTTTATCCCTTCATGATAGGTTTATGACATGAACACTTATGCAAGTTATCCCCTTTTATGCTATGCATGTTTGTGGCCAAATTACCTTATGACACTATGCATGTTTATGGCCAATCCCTTTATGATGTTATGCATGTGGAAGCCAAGCCCTTTTTGGCATCATGCATGTTTTGAGACCAATATGTGACATAGTTACCTTACTATGTTGACTCGCTTTGCTTGCGTTGGGAAAACACGATTTTGGGTAGTTAGATAAACATGAACATGTCGCGAAATCTTAACTTGAATATGACATGTGTTTATACTTGAAAATATGACTTGAAAATATAAACATGGAAGTTAACATGTAAATATGCATAAAAACATGGGCTTGGGAATTTACCTATTAAGTTAGGTCTACCCATTGGGAATTTACCTATTAAGTTAGGTCTACCCAATTGCTTGAAAACTTGACCATGAACATGACACTAGGCTAAACATGAAAGTGGCCAACTCGAGGTTGGGTTGAGTTTGTAGCATAAATCTACCCGGACCCGCCCGGCTTAACTAGTAGCTACAAACAATAGGATCCAATGTGAGAAGTTGGTCATGTCGCGCCTAAGACCCGAGGTTAGACCAAGTTGTGGTGTAAATCTACCCGGAACCCACCGGCTTAACTAGGTAACCACAACAAAGTCTAATGTGAGAGGTTGGGGTGCATTAAATAATTAATGCCACATAATAGGGTTAAGTTAATTTGATTAATGAGGCTTAACCAAATATGACATGGACAAATGGGTTAAGTAATTTGATTAGGCTAATGATACTTAACAAAACATGACAGGGTTGGGTAGGTTAAGTAACTTGATTTGCCTAACGACACTTGACCATTTTTATACGACGAGGGGACGGGATTAAGTTAACCAACACTTAATCAATCCAACACGATAACTTGATAAGGTTAGGTAAATTTTCTTAGTAACACTTAACCGTTTAATACAGTTAATGGATGGGGTTAAGTCAACTCAGAGCTAACTAATCTAAACATGGTAATTGGACGGGGTTAAGTTAATTTACACTTAACTAATCCAACTCGTTAATTTGATGTGGTTAAGTGACCTATACTTAACCAATCTAACGTGAAAACATGATAAGGCTAAGTCACGAATCACTTGAATACGCTTGACCGATTTGACTCGGTAATTTGACAAGGTCAAGTTAATTTATATAATTAACCAATCTAAAATGATAATTAGACGAGGTTAAGTTATGGATTGCTTAATATACTTAGCCAACTTGACACATGGTTTGTAGGGTTAAGTCTTGGACTTGGATACTTAGCCAATTTTGACATGGTTTGTAGACGGGCTAGGTTATGAACTTAAGTGACACTTAACCCATTAGATAAACCCTAATTCGGAGGATTAGGTAAATAACCATAGTTAACAAGGATTATGGAAATAAGGCTAAGTGGTAAACCTTAGTTAAGGGAAACTAAGTAATAATTCTTAGTCAAGGAAATTTGGACCATTTCTTAGATAGATTAGTAACCCGATACGTTAGGTCAACATTTAAGTATGCGTGTAGGAGCAGGCTATATGATTTAGATAAAGGCTCCAACGAACTGGGTAACGAAGCAGCGGCTTCGGGGAACGTGAGGATATTCTTGGGATCCCTCTGTGAGCTGCCAGGTCATTATACTAGGCTCACGAGAGGTTGAGGTCTGCGGTAGAAGAACCAAGAATATGCCTTGGTTGCTATGCGAGCGACCTAAAGACTGGGGTGGATAGCAGTGAGTCGACGAATACATAAGGTGCCCGAGATAGCAAGTTCGTCAATCATCTACCATCTTGAGTCAAGCGTGTACGTACGGAAAGGCAGGGAACACCCAACAGACCATAATTGCTATCTAATTATGGGTGAGGTAGGCCGTAGGATGTGGGCTGGCCGGAGTGTAGTTCTCATGCAAGATTTTCTCTTGTGTTGCCTTTCACTAGTTGAGGAAGGGGTCTCGTGGGACCATAGCCACGTGTAGAAAAGCAGACCTTAGTATCTACATCGGCAGATAAATCTAAAGCTCCCGACCGAGTCCTGTATTTCTTGTTTTGCCCTGTGACAGGACTCGGATGGCACGATGTGATACATGTGCATATAGTTATAGAAAAACGATTCACGATGAATGCGTGGGAAAAAGGGCGCGGTTGAGGGTTAGCGTAATCCCTAGTGGCCTAGGTGGTTTAACCCAAACTGAAATACGAAAGCGTGCAATAGGTAAGCGTAATCCCTAGTGGTGCTAGGTGGCGTAAGTCCTAGTAGTTCAAACGATGATTCATATGGAAGAGCCTAGCTAGAACAAGGGTGACAGTCCAAACGATTTCAAGGATAATACGACATGAGGAAGCCCGTACGAGGTACAGCAAAGGACAGAACTTATATACATGGAAAGAAACATATGATTTGAGTAACCTATATATGCGATATATTAGGTTGACATGGACCATTACACGACTTTGAGTAAGGGACATTCATGGTTAACACATAACAAGGCTGGGATACTAGTACGGAGGGTGCAGAGCAAATATACATGTAAAAACCAGTAAAGATATATATATATGAAAAATTCCGTGGAACGTTAGACTAAATAGATACCATGGGACGTGATGCTTGATAGGAACCTGACGGCCTGATACCTTGTTTTATCTGACATCGTAATTTATCATGACACCTTAGTTTATCTGGGTACAGTAGTTCATCCTGTTATTTTGGTTCAGTTTATCTATCTTGACATCATCCTTGTGTTTACTTTCAGTTTATGCATGTCATGTCACCTTTATCTGTTTTTATACTGGAAGTAGATAGGACTTACCAGTCTTTATGACTGACCCCGTTTCTTTCGCTTCTTGTCTTCCGTTTCCCCCCCAGGTTACAGGGAGGAAATACTGTTGTTTAGTTCAGACTTCTTCGGCTTGAAGGTCATCTTGGATGGCTTGGACTTTCCTTGGCTATGGCTACTTTACTGTTTTAATTGGGGAATAATTTATGAAAAAGGTTTCATGCTTCTTTATTTCAGCAAGACAGGTTTTGATGTACTCTGATGTAAAAAGGCTTTTGACCTCATTTATTAATGTTATGAAAGTTTGTTTATACTTCCGCTATTTTTATATGTTCTGTCTTGTGATACTTCTATGGATGTTTACCAAAAATGCCCCTCTAAAGCTAGTGCATTCCCTTGCGAGTGACCCTAGCGGAGGCGGGGTGTTACAATAACTCCAAAGAATAAATTCTCGTCACCCTGTCAAAGCCTGAGGGAGTGTGTATTTTTAATTGCTCCAGAGGATAAATCCTCGTCATCTTGTCCCGTGTGGGAAATAAATAGTCCATGTGCCGTATCTAATGACTAGAGAGACGTGATTATTGTCAACTCCAGACCCGTGTGGGGTTTTTATAAATCTGGCAATTTATCGTTACAAAATTTATATGGTCATATCTGTCATCAGTTCAACCTGTAAAATATAGTCATCGCCATACAAGCCTCTCGCTCGTATGGTAAATCTTCCACCTCGTCACATAAGCTCTAAATGCTTATGTGGTATATGATGAAGTATGCCTATCTTCCATAAGTATGCCATGTAATGTAGTTTCAAAATTAATTGTCACTATCCTATGGCGATATTTATTATTACACACAGAAAAACCAGCACTCCGCATCCAATGGCATTCACAGGAGTTGATATAATGATATTTCGCATCCAACTCATTTAGGTTTACCTATTTGTCGGGCACGCAAATAAAATCTTTACTCAACAGCTATCCATTTACCTGTTCAAACATATATAATGCACATGTATATATTTCTATCTATTTTCTAATCAGTTCAATATGTGAGTTAATCGACTAAATTCTACCATTCATTCTAGTATTGATTAAATTAACTATTGTTTCAATAATTTAATTAATCAAATCTATTATCACACAACACAAACAACAATCAATTTGTTTTTTTTTTAACTTTTCAAAAACCCTACAAATTAATTCATACACTCTTTTTAAATTCATTCAGACTATAGAATTAAAAGTTTACATCCATGAAAGGAAAATAACAACAAAGTAGAGAACTAGTTGGTAATGCAAATATGGTAATTATACCTTGCACCGGAGTCAATCAGAGATATCCACTCGGCATCTAGGATAGGCTTTCTGAATGCACTCCTCAGTTTCCCAAGTACAATCTCGCGGATCCCCACTCCATTGCACTTTGACTAAGTGAACCTTCTTGTTCCTCAGCTCTTTGGTTTCTTTGCCGATGATCTTTAGCGGCTCTGTTCTCACAGCCAATTCTGGAGTAATTTCAATTTCTTGTTGAGCTGCTTCTTCCATGATCAAGTCTGGATCATGAACGTGCTTTCGAAGTTGAGATATATGAAATACATCATGAACTCCAGGCAACCAATCAGGCAATTTAACTCTATAAGCGAGCGTTCTGATCCGTTCAAGAATAGGAAACGGACCAATGAATTTGGGCGCCAACTTCCCAGTTTTACCGAACTGGATGACTCCTCTCATCGGCGATACTTTCAGATATACATAGTCGCCAACAGCAAATGATATATCTCTCCTTCTCTTGTCGGCATAGCTCTTCTGTCGGCTTTGAGCGGCGAGTAATCGCTTCTTAATAAAGTCGACTTTGTCGGCAGCTTCTCGGATCATATCTGGCCCCAACACAAGTCTATTACCGGGTTCGACCCAACAAGCAGGAGATCGGCACGGTCTACCGTACAGTGCTTCGAATGGCGACATTGTCAGGCTCGCCTGGTAGCTGTTATTATATGAGAATCCAGCCAAATGCAGATGGTCTTCCCACGATCCACCAAAATCTAGAACACAAGCCCGTAATAGATCTTCTAAGATACGATTCACCCTCTCAGTCTGACCATCTGTCTGAGGATGATATGCGATGCTCAAGTTCAACTTCGTTCCCAGTTTGACTTGAAATGCCTCTCAGAATTTGCTAGTAAATATCGGATCTCTATCACTGACTATACTGAGCGGCACTCCATGTAGCCTTACAATTTCCATGAAGTATATCTGCGCCAGACTCTGAGCAGTTCTGTTTGATCTGACAGGTATGAAATGGGCGGTCTTCGTGAAGCAATCTACGATCACCCAAATACTTTCATTTCCTTTTCTCGTTCTGGGCAAACCATCTATGAAGTCCATGGAAATATGTTCCCACTTCCAACCAGGAACGTCTAGCGGTTGCAATAATCCAGCTAGTTTCTGCTGGTCACTTTTGACTAGCTAGCAAGTAGGGCATCGGCTAACATATAAAGAAATGTCCCTCTTCATCGACCTCCACCAGAATGTGCGTTTTATGTCATTATACATTTTGCTTACCCCCGGATGGATACTAAGTTTTGACTTGTGGCATTCATCCAGTACTTCCTTTCGGAGATCAGGAATGTTAGGAACACAAATTCGACCTTTCGGCCTTAGAATCCCCTCATTATCAATTTGAAAACTCGAGGGTTCTCCTTTCTGAATTATCTCTCTGATCTTCTGAATGAAGTGATCATCCTTCTGAAGAGCAGATATTTTATCTATCAATGAAGTCGTGATAATAAAACTGGCGATCATTTCGTTCTTTCGGCTTAACGCATCGGCCACGACATTGGCTTTCCCTGGAGTGTATATAATCTCAAAATCGTATGCTGCAAGAAACTCCAGCCAACGTTGCTGCCTCTGATTCAAGTCTTTCTGGGTGAACAGATACTTTAACGACTGGTGATCTGTAAACAGTTCAAATCTCTCACCCAGAAGATAGTGTCTCCAGATTTTCAATGCGAATACTATAGCCTATAACTCAAGGTCATGAGTGACGTAGTTCTTCTCGTGCGGCTTCAGCTGACGGCTAGCATAAGCAATCACTTGACCTCTTTGCATTAACACCGCGCCAAGGCCTTCTCTAGAAGCATCTGTCCAGACTTTCAAATCCTGATTGCCATCGATGATGGTTAACACTAGAGCTGTCATTAATCTTAACTTTAGCTCTTCAAAAGCCTCTTCACATTCTGGGGTCCATTTGAATTTTGAGTGCTTCTTTGTAAGCTTCGTTAAGTGACCAGATATCTTCGAAAAGTTTTTAACGAACTTCCAGTAATAACTAGTCAATCCAAGAAAACTGCGGACTTCTGTAGGAGTACTGGGCTGTTGCCAATTTTGAATAGCCGTGATTTTACTTGGATCCACAGCAATTCCTTCTTTAGATACGACGTGGCCTAGAAATTTCACTTCATCTTGCCAGAATATACATTTGGATAGTTTGGCTTTCAATACATTCCTTCTGAGGATTTCTAGAACCTGTTCCAAATGTTTTTCATATTCGGCCTTTGATTTAGAGAATATTAGAATATCGTCAATAAAAACCAGAACAAATTATTCAAAACCCCTCTGAACACTCTATTCATCAGATCGACGAAGTAAGCTGGAGCGTTAAATAAGCCGAACGGCATTACTAACCACTTGTAGAATAAGTCTGGATCTCTGAATGCTGTCATTGGAACACACTCTTCGGCAATTCGAAGCTGATGGAAGCCTGTAGCTAGGTCCATCCTTGAAAATACTTGTGCTCCATTCAGACGATCCAATAAATCATTGATTCGCGACAATGGATATTTGTTCTTTATTGTCTGCTTGTTCAAATCACGATAATTCACACATAGCCATAGTGTACAGTCAGATTTTGGGACAAACACCACTGCTGCACCCCAATCAGAGAAACTAGGCCTGATCAGACCCTTCCATAAGAGCTGTCGTGTTTGATTGTCTAATTCCTCTTTCTCTTTCAAGGACATTCTTCGAATAGCGTGAACTACCGGCCTTGCATTCAGAATTAAAGCAATCTTGAAATCAATTTCTCTTTACGGAGGTAAGCCAACAACTTCTTCAAACACATCCGCATAATTCTTGACGACAGGAATATCTTTCACTAGGTCGGGAATATTCTCTGTGACTTCAGGGATATTTTCTATTTGGGCTGGAGAAACATCGAGAGCTGCCTAGAATTCTTTTCTATTAGAATTCTGACCTTCACACGGTATGGTTATATAATTCCCGGATTTTATCTTAGCCCTAACAACTCTCTCGGCGCATCTAACCTCTGCTTCATATTTGGTTAGCCAATCCAATCCCAGAATAAGATCGAATTCAGTAAAATTCATGACGATAGAGATAGTATGGAATTTATAGCAGGAAAAAGAGACAGGTACTGCACAAACCCAACTGAGATCGATGGAACCCCCAACCAGATTTTGAACAGTCATTGGTTCTTTGAGCTTCTTCAAATTCAAATCCAACTTCTTAACTGCATTCTTGGCAATGAAGCTTCGTGACGCGCCTGTATCAAACAACACTTTAACTGGAATGTTTTTGACATTAAGCGTGCCTTATAAAACATCAGCCCTTTCCTGACTAGCTGAGGGTGCTGAAGTTTCTGCCACTTCATTTACTTGAACCACATTGGTTTTTTTTAACATCCAGCAGTCTTGCTTTATGTGATCAGCCTGATGACAAAGATTACATTCTCGGGCTGAATGAAACTTGTTCTTGGATTTAGATTCATCCTTTCTTCGTTTGTTTGAAGACTTGCAACTTATCGCCAAATGTCCCTGCCTATTGCAGCTTGAGCATGTGGCAGTCATTATTGGTTCTTTCTCAGATCTAGTCCTCTTCCTCTTGGCTCTGGGCTTCTTACTAGCCCTAGGACTATCAGTCATTGACTCTACTTTGTTACTCGAATTAACTTCTTCTTCGTCGTGCAACATACCTTTCTTATGGAGGTCTTCTTACTGATAAGCCATATAAATCATTTCTGTAAAAGGAAGCTCCACATTCTTCATTACACTATTCTAGTATTTTCTTTGTAGGACATGAATGAATCTCAGATTCTCCCTCTTTTGATCTTGAATCAGATGCGGGGCAAAGTGAGAGAGCTCATTGAATTTCTTATGATATTCTGGAATGGTCATATCTCCTTGTATCAGATATGAGAATTCATCACATAGTCGCTCAGTCGCTTCAGGAGGAGTAAATCTTTCTAGGAAAATCTCTTTGAATCTGTCCCAGGTGATATCACCTTCTGGATTATCTTTGATGATTGTTTCCCACCAGATTAAAGCTTCTTCTTTGAGCACCCAAGATGCCACTAACCTTTTTTGATCATCTCTCAGCTTGAAACGCTCAAATATTCTTTCTGTAGAGCTCACCCAAGCTTGAGTTTGTATAATAGATTCATTGCCCGAGAATTGTGCTCCACCCAGATTTCAATATCTCTTAAATAGAGCCTCTAGATCTGGTTCTGCATTCCTTCTGTTTCTGACACTCATTTTTCTAGTACTTCTGCAAATGGCAGATCAAGTGTCAGGTCACAGAAAAGGCAATTTAAAATATAGAAACATATACTTCAACGTAAATGTGTTTATCGAGGTGTAATTTCATTCTGTTTTACTCATACTAGGATATTACTGATCCTATCGATAATGAGTTACCCGTCCTAGAATACTTATGGTTCTATTTCTGACGAGTTCATTAATATGTTATATTCCAAAACTAAGCTTAACCAAAGCTCTGATACCAAATGAGACGACCCTAAACCCCGTACTGGCGGTAGCAAGGGTAATCCTTGGAATATAACACATAAATAGATAATAGCAGAACAGAATTAAATAAATACACCAGATAATGTACAAATAATACACGGAATAAACGTAATCATCAGAGTTACACAGTATACAGGATCATACTTAGTACAAATACAGTTCAGCTATACATAAATGTCTACAGCGGAAACAAACATAATATGTACAATAGGAGCTGAACAACATAAAAAGAGATAAATGATAGAATCCATCTTCAGCTCCAGCTATCCAGAGAAAGCCAGCTAAAACCTAAACACAAGGTTGCCCGTGTAGAAAAAAAGGCACCCGAGTTTGAAAGTGAAACAAACTACGAGTCAGTCATGGGACTGGTATGAGAAATCTATTCAACATATTTAAAATCTGGCCAATCCCAGGACCACGCCACTTTCGTGGAACGGGTTTACTCCATCGGATTGCCAGTGCTTTAAAACAAATAATTCTTTTAAACATCGCAATGCTTTTTATAAAAATGAAGCCATTATAAGACTCAGTTCCCATCACACAATGCAACGCAAACCGGAGGATAGAGTTTTACCTTATAATGGCCAAAATATGCTTGATACGAATAAAACAAAAGCATTTGATATTATTGCTAGTGTTTGTAGGTTTCGAAACAATTTCGAATCATAACTATCAATCATAGACGACATGAGTACCATATATCATGTCGTCATATGTATATACAATCAAAACCGCACGGCGTCGTATTTGGAAATTGGATTTCCGTCATGAACCGAGGCAAGGGATCGTCCTGACCGAATTCGAGACGCTCTAGCCCTCCCCTCAGGAACAGCCGCAACTTCCCCTTGGATCGTCAGGGCCGGTCCACCGATGTGGATTACTAAGCCTGAACACTGCGCTTCCCCGCCCTATGGGGCGTAAATGAGCCAACGAATGGCTCCTTCGGCTTCACATAGTCACCGGTATATCCGAGGCGCCTCGCAACAGCAACAACCACACAGGTGAAAATAATATAAATGTCGGCCAGTTTAAGCACTAACACCACCTCTAGCTAGAAAGAAACGCAGGCCCTCCCTGATGTCCTCTCCCGTTTCTGGTCCGTACCGGGGTGTGAGGCTCGCGAATTCATGTTATATACAAAGCTACGCCACATAGGCGGTGCTTTGATCATCAATCACAAGACTTTGCTTTTCAATAGAAGCCCCGATCACTACATCTTAGCATGCCACACAGGCAATTCACATCGTGTAACTGATGGCTATAAATAACACAGAATAAATTCCAACGTCAGACACACCGTCCATTTGCAAGTCCGTTCTGGGTCTGAACGAAACCGGAGGCACTATATACCTCGCAAACCCATCGACCTCCACGTACGTCTGGACGATCACCACTCATTATCCATGTTTCGGGATGCCTCCCAATCAGGACATCGGTTACCATCCAAACGAGGTGAAGGTCTCCAGTCTTCGACCACCGTCTTCATCTTCGATTTCTTACCGTCGATTCAGTTATTCAGAATGGGATAAACCCGATCTTTCTGGGCAACTCGCGTATATAATAAACAAGTGCTACACAAACACTACTACGCATCATTTCAATTCATTAGTCACTAACCATCAATCAGTAAGAGAACGATTTCCCAAATATTAACCCCGAAGGCCGAAACCAACATCAGATCAATACCCAAGAAACCATTCGACTTAGCCAACCTTCAGTTAGTTTCTAAATTTCACATCCATATCGTTTATAATATTTTATAACGATTTATCGCTATTTTTAATTATTTTAAAATAGACAATTTATTCAAAATGACGCTTCGGGCCATAACGCGGCCGTGGCGCTGTTCAGATTTGATTTACACATATCTGAAAATCTAACCTTTGGATCTTCACAAAATTTACATCATTAGAAAGATCTTTTCAAAAAGAATCCAACGGTTCCAGTTTCGGGAAAATCCGACGGTCGGATCTCCCGGTATAATCGTTCGATTTCAAAATACGAACTGCAGCGTCGTTATTCGATTTAATATAATTATATATATATATATATATATAATCGATTCTGGCGCTGTTTTTCTTCAGATTTGAATTAAAAATTCCAGACAATCCAACTATTGGATCTTCAAAAATTTGGTGCCGTTGGAAAGATATTTCCCAAGCGGACCCGACGGTTGCGGTTTCAGGAAAATCCGATGGTCGGATCTCCCGCACTAATCATTTGAAATCACGGTTTCAAAATACGAACTGTAGCTTCGTTATTCGATATATTTCAATTCTATTTATATATATATATATATATATCGATTCTTCGATTTCAAAACTCTATGATTTTCATACTTTTGATAAAAAATGATATTTTTATCTAACTGTCTTCTATTTCAACACTTCACTATTTTTAACAATTCATGTATATAATAAAAATATGATTTTTATTGTAAAACGATTTATTTCAAAACACGACTATTTTATATAGTTCATATAGATGATAAAAATATGATTTTTATTATAAAACAATTTCTTTCAAAACACGACTATTTTATATAGTTCTTATAGATGATAAAAATATGATTTTTATTATAAAACAATTTATTTCAAAATATGAATACCATTCAACACATGAATTTCAATTCAACGAATGAATTTCAATTCAACACATGAAGGTTTTCTATAGTTTATATATATAGATAAAAAGGTGATTTTTATATTTAAAACACGAATATCATTCAACACATGAATTTCTATTCAACGAATGAATTTCAATCAACACATGAAGGTTTTCTATAGTTTGTATATATAGATAAAAAGGTGATTTTTATATTTAAAACACGAATACCATTCAACACATGAATTTCTATTCAACGAATGAATTTCAATTCAACACATGAAGGTTTTCTATAGTGTGTATATATAGGGTAAAAATGTGATTTTTATATTTAAAACACGAATTCCATTCAACACATGAATTTCTATTCAACGAAAGAATTTCAATTCAACACATGAAGGTTTTCTATAGTTTGTATATATAGAGTAAAAATGTGATTTTTATATTTAAAACACGAATACCATTCAACACATGAATTTCTATTCAATGAATGAATTTCTATTCAACACATGAAGGTTTTCTATTCAACAGACGAATATAGTTTCAACACTGGAAAATAATTCTAACACATGAATATTATTCAAAATTTCGACAGCATAACGGCAGGGTAGTTAAAACCGGGACCGTCCCTAGTACGGCTCCTCGCTCTACCTTAAAGCCTCGCAGCTTTTGACAATAGGGAATTATGCATCTAGTTCACATGCAGGCGGCATGTATATTTTTTTCATTTCCACAAACTAATCCTATGTGGTTTCAACCAATTATTTCTCAACCACAAACGGGTATTTTTCAACCACAGTCAATCAATTTCAACCACAAACAATTTCAATCAACCATTCGCTATCAATCAATTTTCACACCAATCACAACCAATAAATTTCGTCCATGGTTTGTGGACGAGGGGCGTATATATATATTTATATATTTATATATAGCATTTCACCTCTACTTCAACACATATATAATTTTACAATGCATATACAACTTATACATCGAACGTACAACTTATACAACGCTTGTACAAGAGGTGTACAACGCTTATATAACTCATACATCGATTATATAATTTATACATCGTCGTTTTCCATTTCGTTTATAATTTAGAAATCTCACATTGGGTTCCACTCCACCAAAAATAACAGAAGGCTCAGAAAAATATGCGGTCTCTTCTAGAATGTAGAAGACGTCCACACGGTCACGATGTTTCCTATTTCATCGAATTTCGTTAAGAAACGAAAAAGTTATGATTTTTATAATGAAAAACATATTAGCGACGGAAATAAAGTGTTGCGATTCAATTTAATAACCTCAGCCGTATACCTTGCTTCGAGGTTCAAAACTAGGTTTTCATTTTTCGATCGAACGGTGTAGTGTGAGGCCGATCCACCAGTGCTACGCCGTTGAGCTTCGATACCCGCGTCCAGGGGTGGTGGTGGGGTCCATTCCGATGCCACGGTGGAGGAGAAAATCGACTCGAGGCGGGTGGACTTCCTAAGGCCAATTCTCCACCATCACGCAACGAGGAAAGCCCAAACTGGTGTAGATTTGAAGAACAAGAGATGCTCTACAAAATTGCTAAAAGAATCAGGTGGTTTCGTTGAGGGGATCATGCATTGTGGAGGAGAGAAGTTTCGAGTTCCAGCCACCTTTCGTCTTGAGGGTTACCGGCGGTTTCAGAAGAGAGAGAAGGCTGATGTGGACAAATGAGGATTTTTTTATATTTATAAATTTTAAAATCCGAGAATACCCCTTGCCACACACGAACATCAATCCAAACCCAACGACTGTCGTCCCTAGCGTTTTACCCCCATTCCGACCGTAATGGGATATGTTTTGAAGGCCCATTCGAATGTTTCAGTCAGTTTTCATTCAAATTAAAATATAAAACATTCAATATTTGATTTGAACGTACATTTCAATTTGCCAGGGCCACAAACTGATTCGAAAAATAAATCTGGCTATGTTTTGATGATACGGTCCCAACAAAACTAGTTTCGTCAAATTCTGAGACCGTTTGCAAAATGGCCCATTTCTGGTCGATCCAATTTAACTATAATTGACCAAAACACATTTTCCTTTGCCACACTCACATACTAGCTTCAAAAATTATGAAATTTGAAACCTAGCAATTATTTGACATCCCGGATCCAACAAAAGTGGTTTCGTCAAATTCCGAGGTCGTTTGCAAAATGGCCAATTTCACGGGCTATATAAATTCCACGGCGGCCTTTCAGAAAATTCATTTGGCCATAACTTTTGCATCCCTCTATGAAACTTCGATTTTTCAGATTTGTTAGAAAGGTATTCACTAACAGATTTAAATATTTTTGGTTTCACTCAAATCCGCTTTGTTTTGCACCCGGTACGGCCAGTCAAAGTTTGAATTCAGATTTTGAAACTACCGCGCCATTTTAGGCCTTGTTTATAATTAGAATTAATTATATTCGTTTTCAAATGTCGATTCAAACTCACTTTTCATTGCTATTATTTAAAATATTTATTTTAAATATTTAAAATCCACTATTTTAGCCAATTTAAAAATTTTAAATTGGTTCAGATTTTCCGGGTCGTTACAAATTGTATGAAAATGACTTGTTTTAAACATACCAAGTATGTTTGGCTATTATAAGGTAAAACTCTATCCTCCGGCTTGCGTTGCATTATGTGATGGGACTTGGATCTTATAATAGCTTCATTTTTCGAAAAAGCAATACTCTGTTTGTTTTATGCACTGGTATTTTTGGGAGTAAACCCGTTCCGTGTTATACGACGTGGTCCGTTGATTTTCTTTATTTTAAAGTAAAGATTTAATAACTATTTTAGTTCTCACACCAGTCACATGACTGACCTGGAGTTTATTGTTTTAACCTAAACTCTGGGTTCCCCTGTTTTCCCAAAGGGCAGCTAGTAGTTTTTGTTTTGCAAATTAATTCTTATAGGATCATGGTTTTCAACTGGAGATATATTCGAAAAGTTCTGTATCCGTGTATTTTTTTTTAGTTGTGTTATGTATTATTTTTCCGCTACATTGTAATTTAAATCTCTGATATTTTTTGATGTATAATATTTATTCATACTCTGTATACTCTAGTACTCTGATGTAAATTGTTGTAATAACCAATGAAATGTTCTTCTGTTTGTGTTCTGATTTTCGTGTTCTCAGACAATCCATTCTTTCTCTTCTGTTCGGAGACAGGGGAAGTTCGGGTCGTCACAGTTTGGTATCAGTGCTTTGGTTTACAGAGCTCGAGAAAAAGACACTTTAGAACCAAATTAAAGAATTCATCAAAGATTGGATTAGCAATATCCAATATGAATGACTCGTTAGAGATGGGATCAGTAGTATCCTAGAACGAGTGTGAATAGTGTATTTTTAAAATAAAACGAAAATAAATATTGTTCTGAAAATTTAAATCTTATTAAATGTATTTGAATATTATACTTAAATTGATTTTGGACAATCGAGTGTATAAGGATTTTGCATATACGCCTTGCACACGTATATTCGAAGTTTTAATATACTAGATAGATATAGAATCACAATCTAGATGCCCAGAGATGATTCTGATGATTGAGATCTCATCATCGGATCTTATGTTCGAATGTCGAAGGTGTGATATCTATATATTTCCAATTGACTGGTGTGAGAACCAAAAATAGATAGGATTTATTTGTTGTGATTGGGCATCAAAAATGGATTTTTTTTGTATATATATAAAAGTTATGCGTTTGAAACGATAATCAACTAATTGATTGTTGGCTGTGTTGTTTGATAATTAGTTCACTAATTAAATTATTCAAACCCATATGATAAAATAAGGTAATTTTAGTCAAATTTGAACTGAATTGCAAATTGTTTGGCAATGCATGCATGTACATATATATATATATATATATATATATATATATATATATATGTATATATGTGTATATATATATATATGTGAATAGGTCATAGCAAGGAGGCTAGAGAAAAGGAATAAAATTGTACGCCCGATGTAATAACCCGAAAATCCGAGCTAGTTTAAAATTTTTATTTTAGCAATTTTAGCGAATTTGAATATTTAAAATAGGTTATTTTAAATAATATCGACGAGAAAATTTATTTTGAATATAATTCAAACGTATATATTATATACGTCGTCGTTAGAATATAAATTTTTATATATAATTATAAAATAGAATTGAAAATGGCGCGGTAGTTCGATAATTCGATTTCAAACTTCAATTGAATGTACCGGGTGCAAAACAATCCGGATTTTAGTGAAACCAAAAATATAGGATCTAATTGATAATATCTTTCCAACGAATCCAAAAAATCAAAATTTCATAGCGGGAATCAAAAGATATGTCCAGTTGAAAATTCTGAATAGTCGCTATGGAATTCAGGCCCTTAAAAATGGACATTTTGCAAACGACCTCAGATTTCGACGAAACCACTTTTGTTGGATCCGTAGTGTCAAATTATTGCTGGGTTTCAAATTTCATAATTTTTCGAATCAGTATGTGAGCGTGGCAAAAGAAAACGCGTTTGACCAGTTTCAGTTGATTTTAATCGACTGGAAATTGGCCATTTTTCCAACGGTCTCGGAATTCGACGAAACTAGTTTTGTTAGGACCGTATCGTCAATACGAAGCTAGAAAATATTTTTCGAGAATTTTTAGAGTTAGTATGTGATCCCGGTAATTTGAAATGTACGTTTAAAATTCAATATAGTGATTTAAATGTAAATTCAACGGAAACTGATCGAGACGATCGAATCAGCCTACGGTACATATCCCATTGTGTTCAGAATGGGGGTAAAACACTATAGACGATAGGCGGTGGGCTTGATTTCGACTTCGAAATAAAAAGTTACTTTTTATAATTAAAATATTTTATATTATATATATATAAGTTTTTCATAAGCCCCCCCCTCTTTCATTTTTACAGAAGGAAAAAAAAACAAGAAAAAGGGGAAATCGCCCCGCTCAAGCCCGACCGCCGCCGCTAGTGGCGTGCGCGCCTCCCCATGGCCGCGCCCTCACCCTCTCCTTCCGTCGATCCTCCTCCCCCCTCCCCCCGATTTGAAGAACGACGCGACTCCTCCCACTTCCGACGCAAACCCCGCACCTCCAGTCCACCATCAGCCACCTCAGGCGACGTGCCCCATCGCCGACCCCCCTTTTGGCCCTCTTTTCCCTCTCCTCCGTCTTGCCTAGCCTCGCGCACCCGTTGAACCCCAGCCTCCAAACCCGCAGACCCCACACCCCACAGCCAAACCCTAGGCCGCCTCCACCCTCCGACGCCCTCCTCGATCACCTCCAACGACGCAGGAAGACCCCCCATTCCTTAATCAAATACAGTAAGTTTTCTGAATTTTATATATTTGTTTTTTTTTCTATGAAAAATCTGACTTTTTGGTTATGAAAACATATATTTTTTAGTCATGAAAACATACAATTTTTATGTAGTGATTTGAATGATAAAAATATGATTTTTATATTTTTAAAGTGTTAAAAATATAATCTTTATTAAGTAGAAGATGTAAAAATATGATTTTTGTTTAGGAAGAGAATTGAAAATATAATTTTTACATGATAGGAATATTAAAAATATCATCTTTATATGTGTAGAAAACTAAAAATGTGATTTTTATAATGATGAAATCTATATTTTTGAAAAGGCGAAATCTTTATTTTCATAAAAGCGAAGTCTATATTTTTGAAATAGAATTTTTATCTATATGACATCGTAATAAAAATTCGATTTTTATATATTGTATAGCAAAGTAAAAATTCGATTTTTATATGTGGAATAACGAAGTTAAAATGTGATTTTTACATATGTAGAGAATACGGGCAACGAAGATGACAAAAAGACGAGAACGACGAAGACTTCTGCAAATGAAGAGTCAAGATGATTGGATAGCTATTTGTGAGAATTTCTCACTCTTCAATTTCTTTTCTAGTTATATATACATACTAGGATGCAGACGGTGTTTAGTAGCACCCGACACAATCGTCCACAGACCATGGACTTGTTTGTTTGATTGCAAAAATTAGTTAGATTATTTGATTGAAATTGAATTGTTTGGTGAAATGAATGGATTTGATTGATGTGTGAATGGCGTGGGCCTTCACTAGACCGGGGATAAGGCTAGGCCTTGTCCCGTTTCTAGTATCGTGCCGTTATGCCGCCGAAATTTTCTAAAATAAGTTAGAAAAAAAAATCATTTTATTTAAAGAATGAACTGAATAGAAATTCATATGTTAGAATAAAATGTTTTATCGTTAAAAATATAATTTTTAACGTGAATATGAATATAGTGAATGTGAATAAATAAATACTCATTTACAAACCGGACGGTTTGTTTATGTACACTGATTTGACTGATATTGATTGGGTCGATAAATTTTACACATCGCCCAACTACACAAATAAAATCTGTGTTTGATTGTTTGAAACCCCACACGGGTGTTGGGATGAAATTTGAAGTTCACTCATCCTGATTGATTAAATATGTCGATCGATTGATTGACAGGCTGTTATAAGCGTTAGATATCTATATTTGATGCTTATACAGTGTAATGCACTTTTGTTGATGGTTGATTATTTTTCAATGCTATTATATACATGTGTTGTATGGAAACCCATATAGTTAATGCTATATGGTAATTGATTGGGCCTCATTCCAATATAGAAAATAAATAATATTATAAAATAAAGGTTCATGTGTTGACTGTACTCATCCGTTGAGATTAGTCATGTGTTGAACGAAATATTATAATAATAAAATTTACATCTTTATCAATATAAAATAAAGGTTCATGTGTTGACTGTACTCATCCGTTGAGATTAGTCATGTGTTGAACGAAATATTATAATAATAAAATTTACATCTTTATCAATATAAAGTAAAGGTTCATGTGTTGACTGTACTCATTCATTGAGATTAGTCATGTGTTGAACGAAATATTATAATAATAAAATTTACATCTTTATCAATGTAAAGTAAAGGTTCATGTGTTGACTGTACTCATCCGTTGAGATTAGTCATGTGTTGAACGAAATATTATAATAATAAAATTTACATCTTTATCAATATAAAGTAAAGGTTCATGTGTTGACTGTACTCATTCGTTGAGATTAGTCATGTGTTGAACGAAATATTTTAATAATAAATTTACATCTTTATCAATTTAAAGTAAAGGTTCATGTGTTGACTGTACTCATTCGTTGAGATTAGTCATGTGTTGAACGAAATATTTTAATAATAAATTTACATCTTTATCAATATAAAATAAAGGTTCATGTGTTGACTGTACTCATCCGTTGAGATTAGTCATGTGTTGAACGAAATATTTTGATAATAACAAATATTTTGATAATAGGAAATATTTGAAATAGAATATTTGAAAATAGAAATACATGAAGCCGTGTTGATTAGATTGACGCCATTTTGACGTGAGCGATATCTATATCGATTTTATTCATTTTAAAATGAATATTGAAAAGTGATTTCGAAATGAATTGAATATAAAACGATTTCGAAATGAATTGAATTGAAAGTGATTTCGAAATGAATTGAATTGAAAGTGATTTCGAAATGAATTGAATGTAAAACGATTTCGAAATGAATCGAATAGAAAACCAATTTGAATTGAATCGAATAGAAAACCAATTCAAATTGAATCGAATAGAAAACAAATTTGATTTGATTTGATTTGAATATATAACGAATTTGATTTCAATGGAATATATAAGGAATTTGATTCGAATAGAAAACCAATTTGAATTGAATCGAATAGAATAGAAAACGACTTTGGAATTGAATTGAATTGAAAACGAATTCGAATTGAATTGAAAGCGAATTGAAATGTATTCAAATTTGAATTGAATAGAAATGAATTTTAAAACGAATTTGTAAAGAAGAATTCAATTTTGATTTGAATTGAAATGGAAGTTGAAATTGCTTTTGAAACGAATTTAAAACTATTTATATAATTCGTTTTAAATAGAAATCGACGAAATATATATTATATATATGATATATATAATATAATGGTCTGAATAGAACGCGCCGCGCCGCGGCAGTGCATGAATTTCGACCATTTATTTCAAACGGGCATTACGGGAGATCCGACCGTCGGATTCTCCTAAAACCGGAACCGTTGGGTTCGTATCGAAAAGAGCTTTCTAACGAATATTGGAAATTCAAAATCTAACGGTTGGATTTGGAGATACGTCCGAATCAAATTTGAAAAAGGTCGTTGTAAGTGCAGTTCGATGGCCATTGTTGGAAATCGACTGTACGGACCTTGATAAAATTATTAAAAATGGTAATAATTTATGTAAAATCATAAGAAATGATTTGGGAAAAATTGGGGTGAAAACTCCATATTTGAAAAGATAAAAATGGATTTTTATCGAAATGAACTAGTTTTGAACTAAATTTAAAACCCAATTATTTTTAAATAAATAAATTAGATTTAAAAAGGGGTTTTAAATAATCGGAATTTCTAATATATTTGATTGGATTTGATTTAGGTTTGTCATGAATGGTGTTTTAAATAACACTAGTTCTTTAACCCGATAATAAATAGAATGTGATTTGGGTTTGTCGTGAACTGTGTTTTAAATAACACCTAGTTCTTTAACCCAGTAAAAGGAATTTTAACGAATCTGCAATTAGATTGAAATGTGAATTTATAATCTAAATTATCAAATTTAGAAATGAGCGAGAATGGAGTATCGCCAGTTTTGCTCCAAAGCGATAGTTATATCTTTAATTAGATTTGAACGTGAAATGGTAATTAATTTTACCGATAACACCATGGTGTTAGATATGGAGTATCACCAGTTTTGCTTCATGGGATGAATAGGTTGGGATTGGGAAATAAAATAAATAATTACTTCGTTGTGGTTCGCTAATCTCGACTAGTTTGGAAAACCATAATTTGGTTTGAAATGACATCCAAAGGAAGATTAAAGGATAAATTTTAAAGAATTTATCTTGGATAAAATTAATGGGAACTTTTCCCTGAGAATATGAATTGGAATGAGGCGTATGTTGTGTTTGTGTAACATTCGCTTTAATATACGCGGGTTGTTCGGAAAGGCCGGGTTTATACCCATTCTGAATAACCGATTCGACGATATGTCGAAGATGAAGATGGTGGCTGAAGAACAGAAGTCTTCACATCGTTTGGGTAATTACCGACGATCCTGATTGGGCTGTACACCCAAGAGGATGGAAATAGTTGGTGGTCGTCCAGATGTACTTGGAGATGGATGGATATGCGAGGAAAGTGCCTCCGGTTTCGTTCAGACCCAGAACGGACTTGTAAATGGATTGTGTGTCTGACATTGGATTTTATTCTGTGTTGATTGATTTCTGTTAAATATATATCTGTTTGGCGGCGGAGAATTTATTCTTTTGCTTAACGCCCTTCTCTGAGACGTACGAGCTTAGAGGTTATATATCGATAGATATCAATCGCACGGCATGAATTGCCTGTGTGGCACGCTAAGATGCAATGATCAAGGCTTCTGTTGAAAAGCAAAGTCTTGTGGTTGATGATCAAAGCACGGCCTACGTGGCAGCTTTGTGTATAACGTGAATTCGCGAGCCTCACACCTCGGTATGAGTTAAAACGGGATACGGACTGCAGGGAGAGCACGACGCTTCTTTCTAGCTTTGGTGGTGTTAGCGACTTACCAGCCCTGACATATATATACTTTTCACCTTTGTGGTTGTTGGATGAGGCGCCTCGATTATAGGTCTGTAAGGACCGGGAAACGTGTGTTCAGGAATACTAATCCTCTAACGTAAGTGAGGACCGGCCCTGAAGCATCCAGGGGTTGCCCAGAGTGCGTAGCCCTGAGGCATTTGCTAGAGTGTCTCGAACGCGGAGAGGAGCTTGCCCCTTGCCTCGACTCATGACGGAAATCCAATTTCCAATACGTGGACTTTGGTTTTAATTGTAGAACTAGTATGGCGACATAGTAGATGGTAGCTATGCCGCCTTTGATTGATATTTATGATTGAAATTGTTTTCACACTATACACTTATTATAGTATCAAATGATTTGTTTTAAACGTATCAAGCATGCTTTGGCTGTTATAAGGGAAGACCCTATCCCCCGGCTTGCGTTGCATTGTGTGATAGGACCTGGGTCTTATAACAACTTCATTTTTCTTTATTTAGCATTGCGCTGTTATTTTATGCACTGGTATTCTTGGGAGGAAACCCGTTCCGTGTTATACGGCATGGTCCCTTGAATTACTCTCTTTTAAAATTGAATTAATAACTGTTTTAGTTCTCACACCAGTCACATGACTGACCTGGAGTTTATTGTTTTAACCTAAACTCTGGGTGCCCCTATTTTCCGCACGGGCAGCTAGTAGTTTTGGTTTTGCAGATTTATATTCACAGGATCCTGGTTTACAGCTGGAATGATATCCGGAAAGCTCTGTATCCGTATATCCCCTTCAGTTGTGCTTTGTATTATTTTCCGCTGCTATGTAATTTATAGTAATCTCTGATATTTATCGAATGTAATTTATTCATTTATACTCTGTATATTCTTGTATCTGATGGAATTGTTGTAATAACAACGAAATGTTCTCCCGTCTGCGTTCTGTTTTGTCCTGTTCTCAACGATCAGGGGTTTCGAACGGTCTAGATCGGTTTAACGACTGATTCGGATCGAGCGAAATTCCCGGCCGTTACATTTGGTATCAAAGCTTTGGTTTACAGAGCTCGAGAACAAGACACATTAGAACCATAAGAAAGAATTCATCAGATATTGGATTAGTAATATCCAATTAGAATGACTCGTTAGAGATGGGATCAGTAGTATCCTAGAACGAGTGTGAAGAGTATATTTTTCAAATGAAAACAATTTTGTTTTGAAAATTTAAATCGCTTTATACGTATTTGATAATTTATTTATTTTGAATATGGACAATCCACTATATAAAGGTTTTGCATATACGCGTCATGAACGTATATTCGAAGTTTTAATATACTGGATAGATATAAAATCGTACTGTAGTGGCCCGAAGATGATTCTGATGGTTGAGTACTCGTCGTCAGAATTTATATTCGAGTGACGAAGGTGTGATATCTATATATTTCCATTAGACTGGTGTGAGAACCAAAACCTATATAGCTAGAACACATTGTTGTGAATTGGCATCAAAAACATGATTTTTTGTACATGTATCGAATTATCAATTTGAAACTCTAATCCACTAATTGATTGATATTTGTGTCGATTGTTTAGTCGTTTGATAATTTTGAACCATTTATGCCTAATTGAACCAAATATTGAATTGTATTGAAAATTAGTTGCATTTGCTTGCATATACATGTACTTACATTGAACAGGTCATAGCAAGGAGGCTGGAGCCGAAGAATAAAATTTGTTTGCCCGACAAATAGGTACATGTTTACTACATAATTTACTGTTTTGTTTGGGTGATGATGATTTTATGAGCCTATTGACTAGCCGCTTGGATTTTTCTTTTTCTTTTTGAGATCAGAAGGCCTATATGGCAATTTCGGGATTTTCCCGTGGCTTCCGGTGCAGGGGAGGTTATGACGAAATTTTTCGAAAATTTAGGGTGTTAGCCAAATTTTTGAAAATTTGAAAATTCTCAGAAACTGAAAAGTTGGAGAATGGAAGCCAGATCGAACGTGGAGCTGATTAATCAAACCACTTTCGACTTTGTTCCTTTTCGGGGACGAAAAGTTTTAAGTGGGGGAGATTGTAATAACCCGAAAATCCGAGCCAGTTTAAATTTTTTATTTTAGCAATTTTAGCGAACTTTGAATATTTAAAATAGGTTATTTTAAATAATATCGACGAGAAAATTTATTTTGAATATAATTCAAATGTATATATTATATACGTCGTCGTTAGAATATAAATTTTTATATATAATTATAAAATAGAATTGAAAATGGCGTGGTAGTTCGATAATTCGATTTCAAACTTCAATTGAATGTACCGGGTGAAAAACAATCCGGATTTTAGTGAAACCAAAAATAATAGGATCTAATTGATAATATCTTTCCAACGAATCTGAAAAATCAAAATTTTATAGCGGGAATCAAAAGATATGTCCAGTTGAAAATTCTGAATAGTCGCTATGGAATTCAGGCCCTTAAAAATGGAAATTTTGCAAACGACCTCGGATTTCGACGAAACCACTTTTGTTGGATCCGTAGTGTCAAATTATTGCTAGGTTTCAAATTTCATAATTTTTCGAATCAGTATGTGAGCGTGGCAAAAGAAAACGCGTTTGACCAGTTTTAGTTGATTTTAATCGACTGGAAATTGGCCATTTTTCCAACGATCTCGGAATTCGACGAAACTAGTTTTGTTAGGACCGTATCGTCAATACGAAGCTAGAAAATATTTTTCGAGAATTTTTAGAGCTAGTATGTGATCCCGGTAATTTGAAATGTACGTTTAAAATTCAATATAACGATTTAAATGTAAATTCAACGGAAACTGATCGAGACGATCGAATCAGCCTACGGTACATATCCCATTGTGTTCGGAATGGGGGTAAAACGCTATGGACGACAGGCGGTGGGCTTGATTTCGACTTCGAAATAAAAAGTTACTTTTTATAATTAAAATATTTTATATTATATATATATATAAGTTTTTCATAAGCCCCCCTCTTTCATTTTTACAGAAGGTAAAAAAAACAAGAAAAAGGGGAAATCGCCCCGCTCAAGCCCGACCGCCGCCGCCGCTAGTGGCGTGCGCGCCTCCCCATGGCCGCGCCCTCACCCTTTCCTTCCGTCGATCCTCCTCCCCCCCCCCCCCCCGATTTGAAGAACGACGCGACTCCTCCCACTTCCGAAGCAAACCCCACACCTCCAGTCCACCGTCAGCCACCTCAGGCGACGCGCCCCATCGCCGACCCCCCCCACTTTTGGCCCTCTTTTCCCTCTCCTCCGTCTTGCCTAGCCTCGCACACCCGTTGAACCCTAGCCCCCAAACCCGCAGACCCCACGCCCCACAGCCAAACCCTAGGCCGCCTCCACCCTCCGACGCCCTCCTCGATCACCTCCGACGACGCAGGAAGACCCCCCTATTCCTTAATCAAATACAGTAAGTTTTCTGAATTTTATATATTTGTTTTTTTTTCTGTGAAAAATCTGACTTTTTGGTTATGAAAATATATAATTTTTAGTCATGAAAACATACAATTTTTATGTAGTGATTTGAATGATAAAAATTTGATTTTTATATTTTTAAATTGTTAAAAATATAATCTTTATTAAGTAGAAGATGTAAAAATATGATTTTTGTTTAGGAAGAGAATTGAAAATATAATTTTTACATGATAGGAATATTAAAAATATCATCTTTATATGTGTAGAAAACTAAAAATGTGATTTTTATAATGATGAAATCTATATTTTTGAAAAGGCGAAATCTTTATTTTCATAAAAGAGAAGTCTATATTTTTGAAATAGAATTTTTATCTATATGACAACGTAATAAAAATTCGATTTTTATATATTGTATAGCAAAGTAAAAATTCGATTTTTATATATGGAATAACGAAGTAAAAATGTGATTTTTACATATGTAGAGAATACGGGCAACGAAGATGACAAAAAGACGAGAACGACGAAGACTTCTGCAAATGAAGAGTCAAGATGATTGGATAGCTATTTGTGAGAATTTCTCACTCTTCAATTTCTTTTCTAGTTATATATATACTAGGATGCAGACGGTGTTTAGTAGCACCCGACACAATCGTCCACAGACCATGGACTTGTTTGTTTGATTGCAAAAATTAGTTAGATTATTTGATTGAAATTGAATTGTTTGGTGAAATGAATGGATTTGATTGATGTGTGAATGGCGTGGGCCTTCACTAGACCGGGATAAGGCTAGGCCTTGTCCCATTTCTAGTATCGTGCCGTTATGCCGCCGAAATTTTCTAAAATAAGTTAGAAAAAAAATCATTTTATTTAAAGAATGAACTGAATAGAAATTCATATGTTAGAATAAAATGTTTTATCGTTAAAAATATAATTTTTAACGTGAATATGAATATAGTGAATGTGAATAAATAAATACTCATTTACAAACCGGACGGTTTGTTTATGTACACTGATTTGACTGATATTGATTGGGTCGATAAATTTTACACATCGCCCAACTACACAAATAAAATCTGTGTTTGATTGTTTGAAACCCCACACGGGTGTTGGGATGAAATTTGAAGTTCACTCATCCTGATTGATTAAATATGTCGATCGATTGATTGACAGGCTGTTATAAGCGTTAGATATCTATATTTGATGCTTATACAGTGTAATGCACTTTTGTTGATGGTTGATTATTTTTCAATGCTATTATATACATGTGTTGTATGGAAACCCATATAGTTAATGCTATATGGTAATTGATTGGGCCTCATTCCAATTTAGAAAATAAAGAATATTATAAAATAAAGGTTCATGTGTTGACTGTACTCATCCGTTGAGATTAGTCATGTGTTGAACGAAATATTATAATAATAAAATTTACATCTTTATCAATATAAAATAAAGGTTCATGTGTTGACTGTACTCATCCGTTGAGATTAGTCATGTGTTGAACGAAATATTATAATAATAAAATTTACATCTTTATCAATATAAAGTAAAGGTTCATGTGTTGACTGTACTCATTCGTTGAGATTAGTCATGTGTTGAACGAAATATTATAATAATAAAATTTACATCTTTATCAATATAAAGTAAAGGTTCATGTATTGACTGTACTCATCCGTTGAGATTAGTCATGTGTTGAACGAAATATTATAATAATAAAATTTACATCTTTATCAATATAAAGTAAAGGTTCATGTGTTGACTGTACTCATTCGTTGAGATTAGTCATGTGTTGAACGAAATATTTTAATAATAAATTTACATCTTTATCAATATAAAGTAAAGGTTCATGTGTTGACTGTACTCATTCGTTGAGATTAGTCATGTGTTGAACGAAATATTTTAATAATAAATTTACATCTTTATCAATATAAAATAAAGGTTCATGTGTTGACTGTACTCATCCGTTGAGATTAGTCAGGTGTTGAACGAAATATTTTGATAATAACAAATATTTTGATAATAGGAAATATTTGAAATAGAATATTTGAAAATAGAAATACATGAAGCCGTGTTGATTAGATTGACGCCATTTTGACGTGAGCGATATCTATATCGATTTTATTCATTTTAAAATGAATATTGAAAAGTGATTTCGAAATGAATTGAATATAAAACGATTTCGAAATGAATTGAATTGAAAGTGATTTCGAAATGAATTGAATTGAAAGTGATTTCGAAATGAATTGAATGTAAAACGATTTCAAAATGAATCGAATAGAAAACCAATTTGAATTGAATCGAATAGAAAACCAATTCAAATTGAATCGAATAGAAAACGAATTTGATTTGATTTGATTTGAATATATAACGAATTTGATTTCAATGGAATATATAAGGAATTTGATTCGAATAGAAAACCAATTTGAATTGAATCGAATAGAAAACGACTTTGGAATTGAATTGAATTGAAAACAAATTCGAATTGAATTGAAATGAATTCAAATTGAATTGAAATTTGAATTGAATAGAAATGAATTTTAAAACGAATTTATAAAGAAGAATTCAATTTTGATTTGAATTGAAATGGAAGTTGAAATTGCTTTTGAAACGAATTTAAAACTATTTATATAATTCTTTTTAAATAGAAATCGACGAAATATATATTATATATATGATATATATAATATAATGGTCTGAATAGAACGCGCCGCGCCGCGGCAGTTCGTGAATTTCGACCATTTATTTCAAACGGGAATTATGGGAGATCCGACCGTCGGATTCTCCTAAAACCGAAACCGTTGGGTTCGTATCGAAAAGAGCTTTCTAACGAATATTGGAAATTCAAAATCTAACGGTTGGATTTGGAGATACGTCCGAATCAAATTTGAAAAAGGTCGCTGTAAGTGCAGTTCGATGGCCATTGTTGGAAATCGACTGTACGGACCTTGATAAAATTATTAAAAATAGTAATAATTTATGTAAAATCATAAGAAATGATTTGGGAAAAATTGGGGTGAAAAACTCCATATTTGAAAAGATAAAAATGGATTTTTATCGAAATGAACTAGTTTTGAACTAAATTTAAAACCCAATTATTTTTAAATAAATAAATTAGATTTAAAAAGGGGTTTTAAATAATCAGAATTTCTAATATATTTGATTTGATTTGATTTAGGTTTGTCGTGAATGGTGTTTTAAATAACACTAGTTCTTTAACCCGATAATAAATAGAATGTGATTTGGGTTTGTCGTGAACTGTGTTTTAAATAACACCTAGTTCTTTAACCCAGTAAAAGGAATTTTAACGAATCTGCAATTAGATTGAAATGTGAATTTATAATCTAAATTATCAAATTTAGAAATGAGCAAGAATGGAGTATCGCCAGTTTTGCTCCAAAGCGATAGTTAAATCTTTAATTAGATTTGAACGTGAAATGGTAATTAATTTTACCGATAACACCATGGTGTTAGATATGGAGTATCACCAGTTTTGCTTCATGGGATGAATAGGTTGGGATTGGGAAATAAAATAAATAATTACTTCGTTGTGGTTCGCTAATCTCGACTAGTTTGGAAAACCATAATTTGGTTTGAAATGACATCCAAAGGAAGATTAAAGGATAAATTTTAAAGAATTTATCTTGGATAAAATTAACGGGAACTTTTCCCTGAGAATATGAATTGGAATGAGGCGTATGTTGTGTTTGTGTAACATTCGCTTTAATATACGCGGGTTGTTCGGAAAGGCCGGGTTTATACCCATTCTGAATAACCGATTCGACGATATGTCGAAGATGAAGACGGTGGCTGAAGACCGGAAGTCTTCACATCGTTTGGGTAATTACCGACGATCCTGATTGGGCTGTACACCCAAGAGGATGGAAATAGTTGGTGGTCGTCCAGATGTACTTGGAGATGGATGGATATGCGAGGAAAGTGCCCCCGGTTTCGTTCAGACCCAGAACGGACTTGTAAATGGATTGTGTGTCTGACATTGGATTTTATTCTGTGTTGATTGATTTCCGTTAATTATATATCTGTTTGGCGGCGGAGAATTTATTCTTTTGCTTAACGCCCTTCTCTGAGACGTACGAGCTTAGAGGTTATATATCGATAGATATCAATCGCACGGCATGAATTGTCTGTGTGGCACGCTAAGATGCAATGATCAAGGCTTCTGTTGAAAAGCAAAGTCTTGTGGTTGATGATCAAAGCCCGGCCTACGTGGCAGCTTTGTGTATAACGTGAATTCGCGAGCCTCACACCTCGGTATGAGTTAAAACGGGATACGGACTGCAGGGAGAGCACGATGATTCTTTCTAGCTTTGGTGGTGTCAGTGACTTACCAGCCCTGACATATATATACTTTTCACCTTTGTGGTTGTTGGATGAGGCGCCTCGATTATAGGTCTGTAAGGACCGGGAAACGTGTGTTCAGGAATACTAATCCTCTAACGTATGTGAGGACCGGCCCTGAAGCATCCAGGGGTTGCCCAGAGTGCGTAGCCCTGAGGCATTTGCTAGAGTGTCTCGAACGCGGAGAGGAGCTTGCCCCTTGCCTCGACTCATGACGGAAATCCAATTTCCAATACGTGGACTTCGGTTTTAATTGTAGAACTAGTACGGCGACATAGTAGATGGTAGCTATGCCGCCTATGATTGATATTTATGATTGAAATTGTTTTGACACTATACACTTATTATAGTATCAAATGATTTGTTTTAAACGTATCAAGCATGCTTTGGCTGTTATAAGGGAAGACCCTATCCCCCGGCTTGCGTTGCATTGTGTGATAGGACCTGGGTCTTATAACAGCTTTATTTTTCTTTATTTAGCATTGCGCTGTTGTTTTATGCACTGGTATTCTTGGGAGGAAACCCGTTCCGTGTTATACGGCGTGGTCCCTTGAATTACTCTCTTTTAAAATTGAATTAATAACTGTTTTAGTTCTCACACCAGTCACATGACTGACCTGGAGTTTATTGTTTTAACCTAAACTCTGGGTGCTCCTATTTTCCGCACGGGCAGCTAGTAGTTTTGGTTTTGCAGATTTATATTCACAGGATCCTGGTTTACAGTTGGAATGATATCCGGAAAGCTCTGTATCCGTATATCCCCTTCAGTTGTGCTTTGTATTATTTTCCGCTGCTATGTAATTTATAGTAATCTCTGATATTTATCGAATGTAATTTATTCATTTATACTCTGTTTATTCTTGTATCTGATGGAATTGTTGTAATAACAATGAAATGTTCTTCTGTTTGTGTTCCGATTTGTCCTGTTCTCAAACGATCAGGGGTTTCGAACGGTCTAGATCGGTTTAACGACTGATTCAGATCGAGCGAAATTCCCGGCCGTCACACCCGACAAATAGGTACATGTTTACAAATTTATTGGGTTTTGGTGATTTTATGAGCCGATTGGCTTGCCGCTTGGATTTTTCTTTTTGGATGGTGAGGGCCCTGCGTGGCTAGTTGCGGTTTTAAATATCTCCCCGTACAAAGAAGGTTATGGCGAAAATTTTCAAAAATTTAGGGTGTTAGCCAAATTTTTGAAGAATATGAAAATTCTTAGAAACTGAAAAGTTGAAGAATGAAAGCCAAACGGAAAGTTGAGTTAATTAGTTAAACAACTTTCAGCTCCATTCCTTTTCGAGGACAAAAAGATTTAAGTTAGGAGATTGTAACAACCCGGAAAATCAGAACCAATTTAAATTTTTTATTTTGGCAATTTTAATGAGTTTTGAATATTCAAAATGAATTATTTTATATAATAATGATTAAAAATTTATTTTGAATAGAATTAGAACGTATAAATTTATTTAAATCAAAATTAGAATATAAATAATAATTTTAATTATAAAAGGAATTGGAAATGGCGTGGTAGTTTGAAAATTTGATTATAAATTTCAAATGAATGTATAGGATTCAAAATAAACCGGATTTTTGTAACAACCCGAAAAATCCGAACCAATTTAAAATTTTTATTCTGGTTATTTTGATGAATTTTGAATATTTAAAATGATTTATTTTAAATAATAACAACGAGAAATTTATTTTGAATAGAATTAGGCCGTATATATTTATTTGAATCGACATTAGAATATAAGTATTTATTTTTAATTATAAACGGAATTGAAAATGGTGCGGTAGTTTGAAAATTCGATTTCAAATTTCAAATGAATGTACATGATTAAAAAAAAACCGGAATTTAGCGAAACCAAAAATATAAGAATCTAATTGAAAATATATTTCCAACGAATCCGAAAAATTGAAATTTCATAACGGGAATAAAATGTTATGCCCTGTTGAAAATTCAGAATAGTCGCTATAGAATTTTGGCCCTTAAAATGAAAATTTTGCAAACGACCTCCGTTTTTGATGAAACCACTTTTCTTGGATCTGGAATGTCAAGTTATTGCTAGATTCCAAAATTCTTAATTTTCCGAATCAATATGTGAGCGTGACGAAGTAAAACGTGTTTTGACACTTTTAGTCAATTTGGATCGACCAAAAAATGGCCATTTTGCAAACGATCTCCAAATTTGATGAAATTAGTTTTGCTAGAACCGTGTCATCAATATGAAGCTAGAAAATATTTTTTGGGAATTTTTAGAGTCTGTATGTGGCCCCGGTAAATTGAAATGTGCGTTCAAATTCGATATATAATTATTTATGCTTTGAATTTGACTAAAACCTTTCATAACAGCCGAATTGGCTTACCGAACATATCACATTGTGTTCGAAATTGGGGTAATTAGTTATGGACGACAGTCGGTGAGTTCGATTTGTAGTTCAAAATAAAAAGTTACTTTTTGAAAAAAAAAATATAAATCAAATAAAAGTCAACACAACCCCCCTTTTTCTCCCTTTCCTCCTATCGTTCATTCTAGAACAAAATATAAAAAAAGAAGAAAAACCCACGGAGCCGTCGCCCAGCCCTACAATGCCAACCATAGCCGCATCGCCCACCTCCCCTCGCGCCGGCCACCACCCATTCCGACCTTCCTTAAGCCATCGCCTCCACCTGAGCCACCCCCTTCTCCATTTCAAACCCGAGCTCGAAACAGCCCAAATCGCCACCTGAGCCACCCCGTGAGTTCCGCCGCGCCTCCCTTGAGCCGCTACCACCGCGAGCAATTGAAAACCCCCCTCTGACGATCAGAAATCCCCCCCCCCCCCCCGTGCTGTAAGTTTTTTTTATCCCCCTTAAGTTTTTGTTTTTATTTTGTTTAAAGTTTTGATTTTTATAAATATTAAACATATGATTTTTATATTATAATAAAAATATGATTTTTAAATGATAGAGAGAATAAAAATATGATTTTTATTCATGTATTGAAATAAAAATTCGATTTTTATATATATGAAGCAGAAATAAAAATATGATTTTGTTTCTATAAAAATATGATTTTTAAATATATATATATATAGCGGTGTGTTAAAATTGTGATTTTTAAAATACGGTAGCGATGTTAAAAATGTGATTTTTAATATAAAAATCGTGTGAAACAGATTGTGCAATAGGACCGAATGGAAACGAATCAAAATTCGAACCGTTCAGAAATATAGAATGACGGAGTGGAACCCAAAGGTGAGAACTTCTCAGTTTTATTTTATTTTCTAGTTGAAATATATATTAGGATGCAGATGGTGCTTAGCAGCACCCGACACCCGTCATCCACAGACCATGGACGACTTGTTTGTTTGATTGATTGTGTGGTGAAAATTGATTGTGTGATGTGGAATGGAATAAATATTTTATAGTTAAAAATATAATTTTTAACGCGTATATGAATAAAATAAATATTTATAAACAAATTGGATGATTTGTTTATGTACTCACATTTGACTGATATTGATTGGGACGATAAATTTTACACATCGCCCGACTACACAAATAAATCTGTATTTATTGATTGAAAACCCCACATGGGTATTAGAATGATATTGGACATACACTAATCCCAATATTCAGTTGTATGTCAATCGATTGGTTGACAAGCTGTGTAAGCATTGAATATTTATATTTAATGCATAAACAGTGTAGAACGCACTTTGGATGATGGTTGATTGTTTATCGTTGTTGTTGTGTACATGTGTGTATGAAATCCATATAAATAACATTATATGTTAATTGACTATGTCTGATTCCAGTTCAGAAAGAATGAATATTTTTAAATAATGATTATTTTAAGATAATGAATATTTTAAAATAATATTCAGTAAAAGATCAAAATCTGGTTTTGATGTCCGATTTGGGATGGACACGAATATATTTAAATATATATAGCCGTGTTGATTAGATATCCCCCATTTTGACGCGAACGCTATTTATATCGATTTTATTCATTTTTATAATGAATATTGAAAAGGAATTGATTTCAAAATCTAATGTTTTGAAAATATTATCATTTATATATTGATGATATGGAATATTCAATTTTGATTTGAAATTGAATAAGAAGTTGAAATCATTTTGAAAATGAATTTAAAACAATTTATAAAATAAGTTTTAAATGGAAATTGATGAAATATTTATTATATATATTATATATATAATATAATGGCCTAAATAGAACGCGCCGCGCTGTGGCAGTTCGGGAATTTCAACCATTGACTTCGAACGGACATTACGGGAGATCCGACCGATGGATTCTCCTAAAACCAAATCCGTTGGGTTCATATCGAAAAGAGCTTTCTAACTAATATTAGAGATTTGAAATCTAATGGTTGGATTTGGAATTATGTCCAAATCAAATTTGGAAAAGGTCGTTGTAGTGCAGTTCGATGGCCGTTTATGGAAATCGACTACACGGGCCTTGATTTAAAAATATTAGTAATTAGTGTAAAATCATAAAAAATGATTTGGATAGAATTGGGATGAAAAATTCCATATTTGAAAAGGTAAAAATAGATTTTTATCGAAATGAACTAGTTTTGAACTAGAATTATAGTCCAATTATTTTTAAAATAAATAAATTGGATTTGAAATGGTTTTAAAAATGAATTCCCAATATACAAACTGGAAATGGATTTGAATCGAAATTGTCTTCGGAATATTTCGATGTTGGATTTCGTGATCATACAGATATTATTATGGAAATTTGAAAGATATACTTATATCATTATTCCCAATACGATATTTGTTGGTTGTAGTATTTGATATTGAATATAAACCGATATATTTTCTATTTAGAGCCTTGTATTTAATATCAAATGGGATTTTGGGTTTTCGTGAATGGTATCCTTAATAATACTATTTTTAGACCCAATGGAGTTAAGAAAATCAGAAACTAACTGGAGATTAGTTAAGTTGAATGGTTTCATGGGTAGTGATCTGATGTTGGTTTCGGCCTTCGGGGTTAATACTTAGGGAATTGTTCACTTGCTAATTTACAGTTAAAGGTTGATGGAATGGAATGTGATTTTGGGTTTATCGGAACCGTGTTTTAAATGACATTAGTTCTTTAACCCAGTTAAAGACAGGAATAAGATTTGGGTTGTCATGAATGGTATCTTTAATAATACTGTTCTTAGACCCAATGGAGTTAAGAAAATCAGAAACTAACTGGAGATTAGTTAAGTTGAATGGTTTCCCGGATATTGATCTGACGTTGGTTTCGGCCTTCGGGGTTAATACTTAGGGAATTGTTCACTTGCTAATTTACGGTTAAAGGCTGATGGAATGGAATGTGATTTTGGGTTTATCGTGAACCGTGTTTTAAAGGACATTGGTTCTTTAACCCAGTTAAGGACATGAATAAGATTTTGGGTTGTTTTGAATGGTATCTTTAATAATACTGTTCTTAGACCCAATGGAGTTAAGAAAATCAGAAAATAACTAGAGATTGGTTAAGTTGAATGGTTTCTTAGGTATTGATCTAATGTTGGTTTCGGCCTTCGGGTTTAATACTTATGGAACTGTTCACTTACTAATTTACGTTTAAAGGTTGATGGAATGGAATGTGATTTTTGGTTTATCATGAGCCGTGTTTTAAAGGACATTGGTTCTTTAACCTAGTTAAAGACATGATATGATTTCCCAAGTTAAACAATTGTTAATATTGATTTTTGGGAAGATTAAAACCAAGTGGAGTTTTAATGCATCTTTAATTAGATTGGAATGATATCCATAGGAAGATTAAAGAATAAATTTAAAGAATTTATCTTTAATAAAATTAATCGGAACCTTTCCCAAAGTATAAGAATATTTGAATAAAGGAATATTCTGGATTGGAATGAGGCGTATGTTGTGTTTTTATAACACTTATTTATTATATACGCGAGTTATTCAGAAAGACCGGGTTTATCCCATTCTAAATAACTGATTCGACGATGTGTTGAGGATGAAGACGGTGGTTGAAGACCGGAGGTCTTCACATTGTTTGGATGATTACTGATGTCTTGATTGGGCGGTACACCCAAGACAAGGTAATAAGTGGGGATCGTCCAGAGTACTTGGAGATCGACCGGATATGCAAGGGCCTCTCCCCTGTATTGGACATATGGGGGAGGAATAAGGTGCCTTCGATTTCGTTCAGTCCCAGAACGAACTTGTAAATGGATGTGTGTCTGACATTGGATTTCATTTTGTGTGATTGATATACATCGATTGCATAGCGTGAATTGCCTGTGTGGCATGCTAAGATGCAAATGATCAAGCCTTCTGTTGAAAAGCAGAGTCTTATAGTTGATGGTAAAAGCATGGCCTTTATGGAATAGCTTTGTGTAGCGTTAATTTGCGAGCTTCACACCCCGGTGTGAACCAGAAAAGGGAGAGGACTTCAGGGAGGACATGCGTTTCCTTCTAGCTAGGAGTGGTGTCTGCATTTTACTAGCCCTGACATTTTACTTTTGTGGAGATGGATTGCGAGGTACCTCGGTTATATCGGTCGTTCCGGGGCCAATAGATTGGTCGGGATATGACCAGTTTACGCCCCATAGGGCAGGGAAATGCATTGTTCATGCATTTTAATCCACTCCATGTGGACCAGCCTTGACGATCCAAGGTGCATTTGCGGCTGTTCCTGAGGCTCGGGCTAGAGAGTCTCGAAGTGGTAAGGACGATCCCTTGCCTTGGTTCATAGATGAAAATCCAACTTCCAATACGTGATATTGCGGTTTTGATTATAGAGCCTTGTATTGGTGACATGATATATGGTACCCATGCCGTCTAGGATTGATACATTTATATTTGAAGTTCTTTTATACACTATGCACTTATAATAGTATCAAATGATTAGTTTTAACATACCAAACATGTTTGGCTATTATAAGGTAAAACCCTATCCCCCGGCTTGCGTTGCATTGTGTGATAGGACCTGGGTCATATAATAGCTTCATTTTTCCAAAAAAAAACATTGCGTTGTTTTGTTATATGCACTGGTATTCTCGGGAGGAAACCCGTTCCGTGTTATACGCCGTGGTCCCTTGATATATATGATTTAAAGTAAAGTTTTAAATAACTGTTTTAGTTCTCACACCAGTCATATGACTGACCTGGAGTTTATTGTTTTAACCTAAACTCTGGGTGCCCCTATTTTCCACACGGGCAGCTTGTAGTTTTAGTTTTTCAGATTTATATTCATAGGATCCTGGTTTACAGCTCGAATGATATTCGGAAAGCTCTGTATCCGTATATCCTTTTCAGTTATGTTTCGTATTATTTTGCGCTGCATTGTAACTTGTAAATCTCTAATATTTAGTAAATGTGTAATATTTATTCATACTCTGTATATTCTTGTATTCTGATGAATTTGTTGTAATAAGCAATGTAATGTTCTTCTGTTTGCCTTCTGATTTGTCGTGTTCTAAAAGCAATCCGGGCTTTCCTTCACGGCGAAGTTCAGGTCGCCACATTTGATACCAGAGCTTTGGTATACAGAGCTCGAGAACAAGGCACATTAGAACCAAACGAAAGAATTCATTAGAGATTGGATTAGTAATATCCAATGAGAATGACTCGTTAGAGATAGGATCAGTAGTATCCTAGAACGAGTGTGAAGAGTATATTTTTATGGTGAAAACAAATTTTTGTTTTGAAAATTTAAATCGTATTATACGTATTTGAATATTTATTTTATACTGTATATTTTATATTGAATTTGGACAATCCAATATATAAAGATTTAGCATATATGCCTTGCAAACGTGTATTCGAAGTTTTAATATACTGGATATATATAAAACCACGCTCTAGTCGCCTGGACATGATTCTGGTGATGCCCGGGCATCATCAGTAATGGTGTTCGAGTTTCGAAAGTGGGATTTCTAAATGATTCCAATTGACTTGTGTGAGAACCAAAACAAGATAGGGGTTATTGTTGTGATTTGGCATCAAAAATTTGATTTTTGGACTATGTATCAAAGTTATGAATTTGAAAAGCTAATCAACTAATTGATTAATGATTGAGTGGTGTAATTATTTATTTAAATCAACATGTAAAAGAAAAGTAAATTTAGGCCAAATTGAATCAAATATTGAACTGTATTGAAAATTGTTTGGAAATGCATGTACAAATATATGTGTTAACAGGTCACAACAAGTAAGCTAGAGAAGAGGAATAAAATTGTATGCCTGACAAATAGGTACATGTTTACAAATTTATTGGGTTTGGATGATTTTATGAGCCGATCGGGTTAGCCGCTTGGCCTTTTTTTTTTTTTGAGATGAGAGGGCCTGTGTGGCAGTTTGGGGATTTTCCCGGTGCTCCCGTACAAAGGAGGTTATGGTGAAATTTTTCAAAAATTTAGGGTGTTAGCCAAATTTTTGAAGAATTGGAAAATTCTTAGAAACTGAAAAGTTGAAGAATGAAAGCCAAATTGAAAGTTGAGTTGTTTTGTAAAACAACTTTCAGCTCCATTCCTTTTCGAGGACGAATAGATTTTAAGTGGTGGAGATTGTAACAACCCAGAAAATCCAAACCAATTTAAATTTTTTATTTGGTTATTTTGATGAATTTTGAATATTTAAAATAATTTATTTTAAATAATAATGACAGGAAATTTAATTTGAATAGAATTAGAACGTATATATTTATTTGAATCGACGTTAGTATATAAATATTTATTTTTAATTATAAAAGGAATTGAAAATGGCGCGGTAGTTTGAAAATTCAATTTCAAATTTCAAATGAATGTACATGCTTCAAAATAAACCGGATTTTAGCAAAACCAAAAATATTAGAATCTAACTGAAAATATCTTTCCAATGAATCCAAAAAATTGAAATTTCATAACGGGAATAAAAAGTTATGCCCTGTTGAAAATTCAGAATAGTCGCTATGGAATTTTGGCCCTTAAAAATGGAAATTTTGCAAATGACCTCCATTTTCAACGAAATCACTTTTGTTGGATTCGGGATGTAAAGTTATTGCTAGATTCAAAAATTCATAATTTTTCGAATCAATATATGAGTGTGGCGAAGTAAAACATGTTTTGATAGTTTCAATCAGTTTGGATCGACCAGAAAATGGCCATTTTGCAAACGATCTCCAAATTTGACGAAATTAGTTTCATTAGAACCGTATCGTCAATACGAAGCTAGAAAATATTTTTCGGAAATTTTTAGAGTCCGTATGTGGCCCTGGTAAATTGAAATATGTGTTCAAATTCAATATATACTGATTTATGCTTTGAATTTAACAAAAACCTATTGTAACAACCGAATTGGCTTACCGAACATATCACATTGTGTTCGGAATGGGGGTAATTAGCTATGGACGATAGTTGGTGAGTTCGATTTGGAGTTCAAAACAAAAAGTTACTTTTTGAAAAATAAAATATAAATCAAATAAAAGTCAACACAACCCCCTTTTTCTCCCTTTCCTCCTATCGTTCATACCAGAATAAAATTAAAAAAAGAAAAAGAAAAACCCACGGAGCCATCTCCCAACCCCGCAACGCCACCCATCTCTGCGTCGCCCACCTGCCCTCGCGCCGGCCACCACCCATTCCGACATTCCCCCAAGCCGTCGCCTCCACCCGAGCCACTCCCATTCTCCATTTCAAACCCTAGCTCGAATCAGCCCAAACCGCCACCTGACCCACCCCCTGAGTTCCGCCGCGCATCCTTTGAGCCGCCACCACCGCGAGCAATTGAAAACCCCCCTCCGACGATTAGAAATTCCCCCTCCTCGCTGTAAGTTTTTGTATCCCCCTTAAGTTTTGATTTTTATTTTATTTAAAGTTTTGATTTTTATAAATATTAAAAATATGATTTTTATATTATAGTGATAATAAAATATGATTTTTATATTATAGAGATAATAAAAATATGATTTTTATATGATAGAGAAAATAAAAATATGATTTTTATATGATAGATTAAATAAAAATATGATTTTTATATGATAGAGAGAATAAAAATATGATTTTTATTCATGTAGTGAAATAAAAATTCGATTTACATATATATATATATATATATGAAGTAGAAATAAAAATATGATTTTGTTTCTATAAAAATATGATTTTTAAATACATATATATATAGCGGTTTGTTAAAGTTGTGATTTTTAAAATATGGTAGTGATGTTAAAAATATGATTTTTAATATAAAAATAGTGTGAAACAGATTGTGTGATGGGACCGATTGGAAACGAATCAAAATTCGAACTGTTCAGAAATATAGAATGACGGAGTGGAACCCAAAAGTGAGAAATTCTCACTTTTATTTTATTTTCTAGTTGAAATATATACTAGGATGCAGACGGTGCTTAGCAGCACCCGTCGTCCATGGACCATGGACGACTTGTTTGTTTGATTGATTGTGTGGTGAAAATTGATTGTGTGATGTGGAATGGAATAAATATTTTATAGTTAAAAATATAATTTTTAACGCGTATATGAATAAAATAAATATTTATAAAAAAATTGGATGATTTGTTAATGTACCTACATTTGACTGATATTGATTGGGACGATAAATTTTACACATCGCCCAAGTGCACAAATAAATTTTTATTTGTTGATTGAAAACCCCACACAGGTATTGGGATGATATTGGACATACACTAATCCCAATATTTATTTATATGTCAATCGATTGGTTGACAAGCTGTGTAAGCGTTGAATATTTATATTTAATGCTTATACAGTGTAGAATGCACTTTGGATGATGGTTGATTGTTTACCGTTGTTGTTTTGTACATGTGTGTATGAAATCCATATAAATAACATTATATGGTAATTGACTGTGTCTGATTCCAGTTCAGAAAGAATGAACATTTTTAAATAACGATTATTTTAAGATAATGAATATTTCAAAATAATATTCAGTAAAAGATCAAAATCTGATTTTGATGTCTGATTTGGGATGGACACGAATATATTTAAATATATATAGCCGTGTTGATTAGGTATGCCCCATTTTGACGCGAACGATATTTATATCGGTTTTATTCATTTTTTATAATGAATATAAAAAAGGAATTGATTTCAAAATCT
Source organism: Allium sativum (assembly GCA_030737875.1). Lineage (NCBI taxonomy): Eukaryota > Viridiplantae > Streptophyta > Magnoliopsida > Asparagales > Amaryllidaceae > Allium > Allium sativum. Next base: position 456,001,420 of record CM060920.1, on the reverse strand, counting down.
AATGTTTTAAAAATATTATCATTTATATATTGATGATATGGAATACTCAATTTTGATTTGAAATTGAATATGAAGTAGAAATCGTTTTGAAAACGAATTTAAAATGATTTGTAAAATAGGTTTTTAATGGAAATCGATGAAATATATATTATATATGTAATATAATGACCTAAATAGAATGCGCCGCGCTGCGGCAGTTCGTGAATTTCGACCATTGACTTCGAATGGACATTACAGGAGATCCGACCGTCGGATTCTCCTAAAACCAGAACTGTTGGGTTAGTATCAAAAGGAGATTTCTAACAAATATTAGAGATTTGAAATCTAATGGTTGGATTTGGAATTATATCCAAATCAAATTTGAAAAAGGTCGATGTAAGTGTAGTTCAATGGCCATTTATGGAAATCGACCGTACGGGCCTTGGTAAAATTATTAAAAATATTAATAATTTGTGTAAAATCATAAGAAATGTTTTGGAAAGAATTGGGATGAAAAATTCCATAATTGAAAAAACAAAAATAGATTTTTATCGAAATGAACTAGTTTTGAACTAGAATTATAATCCAATTATTTCTAAAATAAATAAATTGGATTTGAAATGGTTTGAAAAATAACCAGAATTCCCAATATATAATTTGGAAAAAGATTTGAATCGAAATTGTCTTCAGAATATTTCGATGTTGGATTTCGTGATCATACAGTTATTGTTATGGAAACTTGGAAGATATATTTATATCGTTATTCCCAATACGATATTTGTTCGTTGTAGTATTTGATATTGAATATAAACCGATATATTTTCTATTCAGAGCCTTGTATTTAATATCAAATGGGATTTTGGGTTGTCGTGAATGGTATCCTTAATAACACTGTTCTTAGACCCAATGGAGTTAAGAAAATCAGAAACTAACTGGAGATTACTTAAGTTGAATGGTTTCCTGGGTATTGATCTGGTGTTGGTTTCGGCCTTCGGGGTTAATACTTAGGGAATTGTTCACTTGCTAATATACGGTTAAAGGCTGATGGAATGGAATGTGATTTTAGGTTTATCGTGAACCGTGTTTTAAATGACATTGGTTCTTTAACCCAGTTAAATAAAGGAATAAGATTTTGGGTTGTCGTGAATGGTATCTTTAATAATATTGTTCTTATACCCAATGGAGTTAGAAAATCAGAAACTAACTGGAAATTAGTTAAGTTGAAAGGTTTCCTGGGTATTGATCTGATGTTGGTTTCGGCCTTCGTGTTAATACTTAGGGAGTTGTTCACTTGCTAATTTATGGTTAAAGGCTGATGGAATGGAATGTGATTTTGGGTTTATCGTGAACCGTGTTTTTAAAGGATATTGGTTCTTTAACCCAGTTAAAGACATGAATAAGATTTTGGGTTGCCGTGAATGGTATCTTTAATAATACTGTTCTTAGACCCAATGGAGTTAAGAAAATCAGAAACTAACTGGAGATTAGTTAAGTTGCATGGTTTCATGGGTACTGATCTGATGTTGGTTTCGGCCTTCGGCGTTAATACTTAGGGAATTGTTCACTTGCTAATTTACGTTTAAAGTTTGATGGAATGGAATGTGATTTTGGTTTTATCGGAACCGTGTTAAAGACAGGATATGATTTCCCAAGCTAAACAGTTGTTAATATTGATTTTTGGGAAGATTAAAACCAAGTGGAGTTTTAATGCATCTTTAATTAGATTGGAATGATATCCAAAGGAAGATTAAAGAACAAATTTAAAAAATTTATCTTTGATAAAATTAATGGGAACCTTTCCCAAAGTTTAAGAATATTTGAATAAAGGAATATTATGGATTGGAATGAGGCGTATGTTGTGTTTTTATAACACTTGTTTATTATACAAGCGAGTTATTCAGAAAGACAGGGTTTATCCCATTCTGAATAACTGATTCGATGATGTGTCGAGGATGAAGACAGTGGTTGAAGACTTGAGGTCTTCACATCGTTTGGATGATTGCTGATGTCTTGATTGGCCGGTACACCGAAGACAAGTTAATAAGTGGTGATCGTCCAGACGTACTTGGAGATCGACCGGATATGCGACGGCCTATCCCCTGTATTGGACATATGGGGAGGGATAAGGTGCCTCCGGTTTCGTTCAGTCCCAGAACGAACTTGTAAATGGATGTGTGTCTGACATTGGATTTCATTCTATGCGATTGATATACATCGATTGCGTAGCGTGAATTTTCTGTGTGGCATGCTGAGATGCAAATGATCAAGGCTTCTGTTGAAAAGCAGAGCCTTGTGGTTGATGATCAAAGCACGACCTTTATGGCATAGCTTTGAGTAGCGTTAATTCGCGAGCCTCACTCCCCGGTGTGAACCACAAACGGGAGAGGACTTCCGGGAGGACATGCATTTCCTTCTAGCTAGGAGTGGTGCCAGCGTTTTACTAGGATGATGGATTGCGAGGCGCCTCGGTTATATCGGTCGTTTAGGGGCCGATAGTTTGGTCAGGATATGACTAGTTTACGCCCCAAAGAGTAGGGAAACACATTGTTCAGGCATTTTAATCCACTCCGTGTGGACCGGCCCTGACGATCCAAGGTGCAGTTGCATCTGTTCCTGAGGCTCGGGCTAGAGAGTCTCGAAGTAGTAAGGACGATCCCTTGCCTTGATTCACTGATGGAAATCCAACTTCCAATACGTGTTATTGCATTTTTGATTATAGAGCCTAGTATTGGCGACTTGATATATGGTACCCATGCCGTCTAGGATTGATACATTTATATTTGAAGTTGTTTTATACACTATGCTCTTATAATAGTATCAAATGATTTGTTTTAACGTACCAAGCATGTTTGGCTATTATAAGGTAAAACCCTATCCCCCAGCTTGCGTTTCATTGTGTGATAGGACTTGGGTCTTATAATAGATTCATTTTTCCAAAAAAAGCATTACGTTGTTTTGTAATATGCACTGGTATTCTTGGGAGAAATCCCGTTCCGTGTTATTTGGCGTGGTCCCTTGATATATCTGATTTAAAGTAAAGCTTTAAATAACTGTTTTAGTTCTCACACCAGTCACATGACTAATCTGGAGTTTATTGTTTTAACCTAACCCTGGGTGCCCCTATTTTCCACACGGAAAACTTGTAATTTTGGTTTTGCAGATTTATATTCATAGGATCCTGGTTTACAACTGGAATGATATTCGGAAAGCTTTGTATTCGTATATTCTTTTCAGTTGTGTTTTGTATTATTTTCCTCTGCATTGTAACTTGTAAATCTCTGATATTAGTAAATGTGTAATATTTATTCCTACTCTGTATATTCTATCATTCTGGTGAAATAGTTGTAATCAGTAATGTAATGTTCTTCTGTTTGTCTTCTGATTTGTCATGTTCTCAAAGTAACCCGGGCTTTCCTTCACGGGGAAGTTCAGGTCGCCACAATTTTAGTAAAACCTGAAATATTTGAATCTGTTTGAAAATATCTTTCCAACGATTGTGAAAAATCCAAATTTCATAGCGGCAATAAAAATTTATGTCCAGTTGAAAATTCAGAATAGTCGTTGTGGAAAATATAGCCCTTAAAAGTGGAGATTTTGCGAACGACCTCCATTTTCAACGAGACCACTTTTGTTGGATCCAGAATGTCAAATTATTGTTGGATTCCAATTTTCATAATTTTTGGAATCAATATGTGAGCGTGGTGGATTTAAACTTATTTGGTCAATTCAGTTTGAATTTTAATCGACTGGAAAATGACCGTTTTTCAAACGATCTCCAAATTCAACGAAATTAGTTTTATTAGGACCGTATCGTCAAAACATAGCCAGATTTATTTTTATGGAATTTTTGGAGTTAGTATGTGGTCCTGGTAAATTAAAATGTATGTTGAAATCAATTTTGAACGTTATATTAATTTATATTTTAATTTAAATGGAAACTGATTGAAACAATAGAATCAGCTTGTAGGACATATCCCATTGTGTTTGGAATGGGGGTAATTCGCTAGGGGCGATAGTTATTGGGTTCGATTTGGAGTCCGAATGAAAAAGTCACTTTATGGAAATTTAATTAAATATATATATATATATATATATTATATTTCCCCTTTCCTTCACTCTCCCCCGTTGACTTTAGTTTTTTTTTAAAAAAAGAAATCCCGCTACCCCCTGGTCGCCCAAGCCTTAGCCGGCCCATCAGAGCTCCACCGCGTCACCGTCGTGTGCGCGCCACCTCCTTCCGACGCCCCAACCACCTCCCCTCCCTCTCCCCTCTCTCTTCTCTCTCCCTCTGCACCTAAATCGAGCCACAACTCTGAACTCGCACCCCATAGCCGCCGTGGGCCCTGTGCCGCCTCACCAAGCTCCACCTCATCCCCTCTTGAACTCAGCCTCTCTCTCCTCCTCCTCAAGCACATCGAAGCCACCCTCTGTCGAAGAATCCTCAACATCGAGTATTTGGAGATCGAAACCCTCAAACGAAAGTGAGTTTTCTGATTTGATTTTGATTACATAAAAGTTAAGATCTTTAATTACATAAAGTTTGTATTTTTATTTAAGAAAGTTTAGATTTTTATTTATGATTTTTAATTATAAAAAATTATGATTTTTAATTATAAAAAGAGATGATTTTTAGTTATGTAAAAATATAATTTTTAGCAAATAAAAATTGGATTTTTATATATGAAGTAGTAGTAAAAAAATTGGAATTTTATATATGAAGTAGTAGTAGAAAAATTGGATTTTTATATATGAATTAGCAGTAGAAAAATTGAATTTTTATATATGTAGTAGAGTTACAAAAATATAATTTTTATAATGTAGATTAGAAATAAAAATATGATTTTTATATTGAAAGCGAACAAATAAAAATGTGATATATATATATATATATATATATATGAGCGATATAAAAATGTGATTTTTAAAATATAAATATCGTTGATTAAAAATATGATTTTTAATGTATAAACATCATATTAAAAATGTGATTTTTGCTATGAACAACGTGGAAAAGTTTGAGTTGGAATTTCGGGCAAACCCAAACCGTCCAGCAAACAATGGAGGAACAGATCCCAAAGATGAGAACTTATCACTTTAATTTATTTTAGTTAAAAATATATACTAGGATGCAGACGGTGCTTAGTAGCACCCGACACCTTTGTTTGAAACGACGTTTGTTTGGTTGTTTGGTTGATTAGATTATTTGGTTGAAATTTGTTTGGGAATTGAATTGAATTGATAAATTTGGTATGTACATGGCACAAGGCATTAGTAGGCGAGGGATAAGGCTAGACCTTATTCCGGTTCTAGTATCGCGCCGTTAAGCTGCCGAAATTTTCCAAAAATATTAGAATAATAAAAATATCACTTTTATTGTATAAATGAACTGTGTAAAATATTCATGAGTTGAAATAAATATTTTATAGTTAAAAATATAATTTTTAACGTTTACATGAATAAAATAAATATTCATTTACAAATCGGACGATTTGTTGATGTACACACATTTGACAGATATTGTTTGGGACGATATATTTTACACGTTGCCCAACTGCACAAATAATAAATAAGTGTTTGTTGTTTGAAAACTGCACACAGGTATTGGAATGATATTGGACATACACTAATCCCAATATTTAGTTTTATGTTAATCGATTGGTTGACACGCTGTTATAAGCATTGGTTATTCATATTTAACGCTTTTGCAGTTGTGTGATGCACTCTGGATGATGGCTGACTGTGTTTGATTATTGTTGTGTACACATATGTATGAAATCCATATAAATGAAATTATATGGTAATTGACTATGTCTGATTCCAATTCAGAAAAAACAAATATTTTAAAATAATGAATATTTTTAAAATAATATTCAGTAATGGATCAAAATATGATTTTGATGTCCGATTTGGGATGGATACGAAAATATATAAATATATAAAGCCGTATTGATTAGAATAACGCCATTTTGACATGAACGACATTTATATCGATTTTATTCATTTTTATAATGAATATCGAAAAGGAAGTGATTTCAAAATCTAATGTTTTGAAAATATTATCATTTATATATTAGTGATATGGAATATTCAGTTTTGATTTAAAATTGAATATAAAGTTGAAATCGTTTTGAAAACAAATTTAAAACGATTTATAAATTATGTTTAAAATGGAAATCGACGAAATATATATAATATATATATTTAATGGTCTGAATAGAACGCACCGTGCCGCGACAGTTCGCGAATTTCGACCATTGACTTCAAATGGATATTACGAGAGATCCGACTGTCGGATTCTCCTAAATCCGGAACCATTTGGTTCCTATCGAAAAGTGCTTTCCAACGAATATAAAGGATTTGAAATCTAATGGTTGGATTTGGAAGTATGTCCAAATAAAATTTGGAAAAGGTCGCTGTAAGTGCAGTTTGATGACCATTTATGGAAATCTATTGTATGGGCCTTGATAAAATTATTAAAAATATCGTTAATTTGTGTAAAATCATAATAAATGATTTGTAAAGAAATGAGGATGAAAAATTACATATTTGAAAAGATAAAAGTATATTTTTATCGAAATGAACTAGTTATGAACTAGAATTATAAATCCAATATTTTTAAATAGATAAATTGGATTTGAAATGGTTTTAAAAATAACCATAATTTCCAATATAAGATTTGGAATGGATTTGAATCGAAATTATCTTCGGAATATTTCGATATTGGATTCCGTGATTATACAGATATTGTGGAGGAATTTGGAAAATATATATTTATATACATATATATATATATATTGTTATTCCCAATACGATATTTGTTGATTTCAGAATTTGATATTGAATATAGGCCGATATAATTTCTATTCAGTGCCTTGTATTTAATATTGAATTGGATTTTGGGTTTGTCGTGAATGGCATCTTCATTAACGCTGTTCTTAAACCCAGTAGAGAAAAGAATAAATCTTTTAACTAAGATTTAGTAAAGAATTTCCAATACATTAATATTTATTTAGAATTGAATATAAGTATTGGATTTTGGGTTTGTCGTGAATGGTGTCTTAAATAACACTGTTCTTGAATACTGTGTGAAAAGAATAAATCTTTTAATTAAGAATATTAGTGTTTCCTGTTAATTAACATTTAACTTGGATAAAATGGAATGTGAATCGGGTTTATTGTGAACCGTGTTTTTAACGACATTCATTCTTTAACCCGATTTACGGCGAAATGTGATTTGGAATTTATTAATCTTTTTATTAATATTTAATGGAAATTTTCCAAAGTAAAGTTTTCCAATTTAATATATTAAATTGGAATTGAATGGAATTTGATTTGAAAATAATCGAAATGAGCTTCTATGGAGGTAGACTATTAATATATATGGAATTTAACAGGCTTTTCATTATTCCATTTATGTTATTGGTCGGATACAGAAATTGTTATTGATTATATATTGATTTGTTTTTCCATGAAAATTCCATAATTAATGGAATGTGATTTGGGTTTATCATGAACTGTGTTTTAAATGACATTAGTTCTTTAACCCAATTAAAGATAGGATTACATGTCTAACATTGTATTTCGAACTATATGGTTGATCTCTGCTAAATATATATCTATTTGGTGGTAGAGAATTCATTCTCTTGCTTAACAACCTTCTCTAAGACGTACGAGCTTAGAGGTTATATATCGGCAGAAATCAATAGTATAGTGTAGATTGTCGATGCAGCATGTTTGTGTTTCCAAAGTTAAATAATCAATAATATTGATTTTTGGGAAGATTAAAAATAAGTGGAGTTTTAATGAACCTTTAATTAGATTGAAATGGGAATTGATAATTTAAATTTTAAATTTTGGAAATGATCGAGAATGGAGTATCACCAGTTTTACTTCTAGCGATAGTTAAATCTTTAATTAGATTTGAACGTGAAATGGTAATTAAATTTACCGATAACACCGTGGTGTTAGATATGGAGTATTACTAGTTTTGCTCCATGGGATAAATAGGTTGGGATTGGGAAATTAAACAAATGATTACTTCGGTAAGGTGCGTTAATCCCGACTAGTTTGGAAAACCTTAATATGGTTTGAATTGATATACAAAGGAAGATTAAAGAATAAATTTAAAGAATTTATCTTTGATAAAATTAATGGGAACCTTTCCCAAAAGATATGAATATTTAAATAAAAGAATATTCAGAATTGGAATGAGGCGTATGTTGTGTTTTTATAGCACTTGTTTATTATATATGCGAGTTGTTTAGAAAGGCTAGGTTTATACCCATTCTGAATAACTGATTCGACGATAAGTTGAAGATGAAGATGGTGCTTGAAGACCGGAGGTCTTCGCATCGTTTGGATGATTACTGATGTCTTGATTGCGCTGTACACCGAAGACAAGGTATTAAGTGGTGATCATTCGGTCATACTTGGAGATCGACCGGATATGAGAGGACCTCTCTCCTGTATTGGACACGGGACGAGAAATAAGGTTCCTCCGGTTTCGTTCAGACCCAGAACGAACTTGTAAATGGATGTATGTTCTGACATTGGATTTTATTATATGTTGATTGATCTCTATTAAATTTATATCTGTTTAGCGATGGAGAATTTATTGTCTTGCTTAACATCCTTCTCTGAGATGTACGAGCTCAGAGGTTATGTATCAATGGACATCAGTCGCATGGCATGAATTGCCTGTGTGGCATGCTGAGATGCAAATGATCAAGGCTTCTGTTGAAAAGCAGAGTCTTGTGGTTGATGATCAAAGCACGTCTTTAATATAACATAGCTTTGTCTATAGCGTTAATTTGCGAGCCTCACACCTCGGTATGAGATAAAAACGGGATAAGGGACCCAAGAAGGACATGACGTTTCTTTATAGCTGTGGGTGGTGTCGGGGTTTTGCAAGCCAGAACATTTATATTATTTTTACCTTTGTGGTTGTTGGAATGCGAGGCGCCTAGGATATATCGGTCTCTACGGAGCTGATGGATATTGAGTCATCTGGCTAATAGACGCCCTATAAGGCAGGGAAACGTGTGTTCAGGAATACTAATCCTCAAATGTAAGGGAGGACCGGCCTTGGAGGATCCAAGGGTCTACTGCGGGAGATCCTGAGGCATTTGCTAGAGTGTCTCGTAGCCGGCGAGAAGTACATCCCTTGCCTCGACTCATGATGGAAATCCAATTTCCAATACGTGATATTTCGATTTTGATTGTAGAGCCTAGTATTGGCGACATAGTAGCATGGGATACTATGCCGTCTATGATTGATGCATTTATATTTGAAATTGTTTTCATACACTTTATAGTATAGTATCAAAAAGATTTGTTTTAAATGTACCAAGCATGTTTGGCTATTATAAGGTAAAATTCTATCTTCCGGCTTGCGTTGCATTGTGTGATGGGACCTGGGTCTTATAATAGTTTCATTTTTCCAAAAAGCATTACGCTGTTTGTTTTATGCACTGGTATTCTTGGGAGGAAACCCATTCCATGTTATACGGTGTGGTCCCTTGATTTACCTTATTTTAAAGTAAAGATTTAATAACTGTTTTAGTTCTCACACCAGTCACATGACTGACCTGGAGTTTATTGCTTTAACCTAAACTCCGGGTACCCCTACTTTCCACACGGGCAGCTAGTAGTTTTGGATTTGCAGATTAATTCTTACAGGATCCTAGTTTTCAACTGGAGATATATTCGGAAAGCTCTGTATCCGTGTATTTGTTTCAGTTGTGTTATGTATTATTTTTCCGCTACATTGTAATTTAAATCTCTGATATTTTTCTGATGTATACTATTTATTCATACTCTGTATACTCTTGTACTCTGATGTAAATTGTTGTAATAAGCAATGAAATGTTCTTCTATTTGTGTTCTGATTTTTCATGTTCTCAGACAATCCGTTATTTCTCTTCTCTTCGGAGACCGGGGAAGATCGGGTCGTCACACAACACATCAGAACAAATAACGGAAGACTTTTGTAAACATTATAATAATGTTACATAAGAGTACAGAATATCTGAATACCCCACCTCCGCTAGGGCCACTCACAAAGGGAATGCACTAGTTTTGGAGGAGCGTTATCGAGGTAAACAATCACAAAATTATTACAAGACAGAACGTAAATAATACAACGGAAGATTCAAAAGCTAAATTTCATTACTTTCAAAAAGAGTCAAAACCTTTTACATCAAATAGCCAAGGTCATTATTTTCCATTACAATAAATTCTGTCTTGCATAAATAAAGAAGCATAAACTTGAAACAACAAAAGGAGCTTAATTCCCCAAAGGTAGCAGAAATGAAGCATAGCTCAAGATCAAACCGTACATGAGCTGAACCGAAAGCAAGTGAAATCCAAGCTAAGTGCTCGAGTTTCCTCCCTGAGAACCTGGGAGGGGGGGGGAATGGAAGAAAAAGGGGCGAAAGAAAACGGGTCAGTCATAAAGACTGGTAAGTCCAAGTGACTTTCAGCAAAAAAACAGATAAAGGTAACATGACATGTATAAACTGAAAGTAAACATAAGGTTGCTGTCAAGATGGGCAAGATAGATTAAGATAACATCATAAATCAAGTATAAATCAAGTATAGCATCACATATTCAAGGTTCGCAACATCAACTGTATTAGAATCCCAAACCATGTCTTATATAAATCATGAAATAATCCCTTGGCCCAATATCATGAAATGACCCATTTCTAGGTCCAGCGAAACGATCCACTAGTCGATCGACTCCCTACAAGTTCTAGCTCGTCATGTGTCTGTGTCATACGACCCTATCACAAATGTAGTCACCTGTGCTAGGTCCACCATAGGATGTATCAAGCCCTAAGGTGCCAACCACTGACACGAATCAAGCATGCACAGATAAACCTACTGATGCCCAATGCCTACTTTTTCAACTCCGGACCACGTGCACGACCATAGCCCGCCTGAACCTACATTGGCGCATCAACACAGCCGTCGTTCTGGTCGCTTACAATCAGCCCAGTAATCGTGCTCCACCCTGCCTAGTTCCAGGGTACCATGATACATCTAGTGGGTTCAAGGTTTTAAATCTCGGATATCGATCGCGTTTCATCTCGTAGATTTTATAGACTCGGTCTCGTATCGGGGAAGATCTCGGACGAGATGAGTCCAACTCAAGAGTTCGACTCAGATTTCCATCTCGGGTCTGAAAGTTCATATCGGAACAATCTCGGGGTACATGATATGTTAAAAATGATATTTTAACAAAATGATTTTTATGAATGCTATCAAAAACATAACAACTTAAACTTTAAATGCAAAATAACTTTGTTATTCTTTATTTTGCGAAATATCATTCATACTCTAAATTGTAATATGCTTAAAACAGGAATATTGTTGGACATGAAACATTAACAGGATCCAAAACATTAAAAAATTCAGCATAAATTGACCATAAAATACATAATTTCATAAGTAACATGTATGTAAAAAGACAAATATGAAAATCATAAGCATTGTAAAACATGTACGAACATACAGTATAGTCACTTAACATGCAAAATATAAAATAACAAAAGATTGATATGGCTAGATTTGAGTTTTTTAATTATCGTTCTAATTCAGGCATAAATTTAAATTTTAACCAAAAAATCTAAGATCTCAGACGATATTCCAGTATCTCGTCTCGGTCGATATATCATTCGATATTGCAATATCTCGAGCGATATATTCGAAAGGAGATTTAGAGTGATATTTTCTGTTTCGTTTCGGAAGGAGCCCAAAAGGAGATCTCGGAGGATATATCGGGCGATATTTGCGAGATTTGAAACAGTGAGTGGGTTAATGCTGAAATGGACCGCGTAACTAGGGTTTCCGTCTAATAGGTTAAGTGTTGTCATTTAAATTCGTGACTTAACCGCTATCAGTCTATCATGTCAAGTTGGTTAAGTGTTGTCATTCAAGTTCGTGACTTAACCCGCCTACCGCATGGTCGACCTGACCCCCAGGTCGACCTGCCTGAAATTTGCTGAATCTTCTACAGGCCATAACTTCTTCATCCAGACTCCGATTTTCGAAAACTCGGACTCTTTTTCATGCAGAATTCCGAGACGAGCGCAATGGAGCAACCCGTTTCCCATAATTCTCATTTTAAAAATTAATTATACCTTGATTTCTTGTTTAAACATGTTATTAAAATTCGGGTTGTTACAATATTAGAGTACAACGAATATAATGCAGCGGAAGATAATTTACAATAAATTTAATATAATGCAGCGAAACAATAAACTAACGCAGTGGAAGACCATCAATGCTCTGGACACATCTTTAATCTTCGATCCAGAATCCTGCTTAATACATTTATAAAATAAGCTACTCGACTGCCCATGTGGAAAATATGAGCACCCGAGTTTGCAAGTGAAACAATAATGAGGCTAATCACAGGACCACTCCGTATGTCACAGAATGGATTTACTCCATTGGATTGCCAGTGCATAAATTAAATAAATCTTTTAAAACAGCGCAATGCTTTTTAGAAAATGAAATCATTATAAGAGTCAAGTCCCATCACACAATGCAAAGCAAACCGAAGGATAGAGTTTTACCTTATAATGATCAAACATGCTTGATACATATAAAATAATACTTAATATTATTATTAGTGTCTAGACGATTTTAAAACACTTTCGAAATAAATGTATCAATCCTAGACGGCATAGTACCCCATCCTACTATGTCGCCATATACAGGTTTACAATCAAGTCCGTAATGTCGTATTGGAAATTGGGTTTCCATAATGAGTCAGGTTAGGGATGGTCTCCTTACCGATTCGAGACACTCTACCAAATGTCTTAGGATCACACCTACGGGCAACCCTTGGATCCTGCAGGGCCATTCCATAAATACTTTAGTGGATTAGTTGCTCCTGAACACATGTTTCCCGGTCCTATTGGACCTATCAATTGGTCACTATCGACCGATATATCCGAGGCCTCGTAATTCATCATCCACATAAGTAAAAATGTCTGGGCTCCATACCATGACACCACTTCTAGCTAGAAAGATGTATGTGCACTCCCTGCGTCCCTTATCCCGTTTTTGACTCCTATCGGGGTGTGAGGCTCGCGAAGTAACACTATACACAAAGCTATGCCTAAATAGGTCGTGCTTTGATCATCAACCACAAGGCTCTGCTTTTCAACAAAAGCCTCGATCATTTGCATCTTGGATGCCACATTGACAATCCATGCCATGTGATCAGTAACTATAAATATATAACCTCTGAGCTCGCGTCTCAGAGAAGGGTGTTAAGCAAGAGAATAAATTCTCCGCCACCAAACAGATATATATTAAATAGAAATCAATTTACATAGAATGAAATCCAATGTTAGACACACATCCATTTACAAGTCCGTTTTGGGTCTGAACGAAACCGGAGACACCTTATTCCTCGTCCCGTATGTCTAATACGGAAGAGAGGTGCTCTCTTATCCGGACAATCAACAAGTACATTCGGACAACTACCACTGTAACCCTTTCAAGTCAGCAACTCCAATCAAAGACATCAGTAGTTGTCATTCGATGTGAAGATCGCCGGTCTTCAGACACCATCTTCAATATCTTCGCTTCAAATCATCGTATAATTATTTGAAATGAGAATGAACTCTGTCTTTTCAAATAATTCTCGAGTAATTATAATTTAAATCATTTCATATCATTAATATTATTTTATAACGATTTATCACTATTTTTATTTATATAAAAATAGTCCAATTTAATTTAACGACGCTTCGAGTCAATAGGCGGCCATGGCGATGTTTTTACCCAAATTTGATTTACGCATTTCTCGAAATATAACTGTTGGATTTTAAGAAATTTTATATCGCTAGAAAGATCTTCCCAATGCGGACCTAAAGTTTCTAGTTTTGGGAAAATCCGACGGTAAGATCTTCCAGTATAATCATTTAAAGTTACGATTCCGAAACGCTAACTACCGTGCGCGATTCATTTAATTTTAATTTATATTTATATATAATATATATAAAATTATATGTAAAGATAAATCATTCGACGATTCCACTAACGTGTTCAATATGCCAAATAAAGATTGTTTTTATTTTGCATAACCATTTAAATGTTTCTAATGATACATAAAAAGAGATATTGTATTTGCATACAAATTCCTATATTTTCTAATAATCAATAAAAAGGGATTTTTGTTTGCATGCATTTCCAATTTATTCTAATGTCAAATACAAGGAGAAGTTTTATTTGCATGACTTTCTACATGTTTTCTAATGTCGAATAAAAATGTATTTTATTGGCATAACTTTTCTACATGATTCTAATATCAAATAAAAATGTATTTTATTTGGAAACATTCACTACATGTTTTCTAATGTCAAATAAAAATGTATTTTACTCGCATATATTACTACATGTTTTCTAATGTCAAATAAAATGTATTTTATTTGCATATATTACTGCATGTTTTCTAATGTCAAATAAAATGTAATTTATTCGCATAATATGTAGCTAATGATAAGTAAAAGATAATTTTTATTTTCATTATTTGTATGCAATTTCTATTTTTAACCCAGCAAATAAAAAGAAATATTTTTATTCATATAAAATTTCAATGTATAACATGACAGGTAAAAATGTCCATTTTTATTGTATACAATTCTAATGTATAACATGACGATAAAAACGTCTCTTTTATATTGTATACAATTCTAATATATAACATGACGAAAATATGTCTCTTTTATTGTAATAACCCGGAAAATACGGGCCAATTTAAAATTTTTAAATTGGTGATTTCAAAGGAATTTGAACAATTGAAATAGAATATTTAAATAAAATAGTGAATTAGAAATAGTGAGTCAGTTTGAAAATTTGAATTCAAACTTTGACTGACCGTGCAGGGTGGAGAATATAACGTATTTTAGCGAAACCAAAAATATTTAAATTTGTTTATCAATACCTTTCTAATGAATCTGAAAAATCGAAGTTTCATAATGGGAATCAAAAGTTATGGTAGAATGCATTTTCAGAAAGGTCGCTATATAGAATATATAGCCCTAGAAAATTGATATTTTGCAAACGACCTCGGAATTCGACGAAACCACTTTTGTTGGGTCCGGGATGTCAAACTATTGCTAGGTTTCAAATTTCATAATTTTTGAAGCTAGTATGTGAGTGTGGCAAAAGAAAATGCGTTTGGTCAATTTCTGTTAAATTGGATCGACCAGAAAATGGCCATTTTTCAAACGATCTCAGAATTTGACGAAACTAGTTTTGTTGGGACCGTAGCGTCAAAACATAGCTAAATTTATTTTTCTGGAATTTTTCGAATCAGTTTGTGGCCCTGGCAAATTGAAATGTACGTTCAAAGTTAAAAATTAAATGTTTTATACTTTAGTTTGAAAAATAACTGACCGTAACAGTCGAATTGGCCAACGAAACATATCCCATTGTGTCCGAGATGGGGGTATTTAGCTAGGGGCGACAGTCGTTGGGCTTGAAAAGGAGTTCGTTGGTGAAAACCCTAATTTTCTGAAATATATATATTCCGGCGAATCAGAAAATTCCATTCATTATTTTAAAAAATAAATAAAAAAACTAAAAAACCCCCGTAACCCACGAATGAACGGCGAAAACCCGTTCAACCCTTCTCTCCTCCGCCGCCGCCGCTACAGGCACTTCCAGCCAGCGCCACCTACCTCCGTCGACGCGCCTCCCTCCCCTCGTCAGATCCGACCCACCCACGACCAGAACCCTCGCCGCCATCGCCTGAATCGAAGCCACAAAGTCGGCCACTTTCCAGCGCCGCCGCCGCTCCGATCTGCCACCATCCACGACCAAACCACCACCGATAGGAAGCCCGCTCGAAGCTCTTCCACGTCCAACTCCTTGATCGTCGTCTAGGTCAGCGGATTTCGCGAAAACCTCAAACCTAGTTTCGAACCAAATAGAAAGGTGAGTCCTTTTTGATGTCTGCACTTTGAAAAATCATATCTTTTTGGTGTGTTGACGAAATTCGATGAAACAGGAAACATCGGGACCGCAAGGAAGCTCTCTACCACATAGAAGAAGCCGCGGATTTTTCTGAGTCATCTACAATTTTTAGCACTCCGAAAACCAATGTGAGAAATCTAAATTAAATGAATTTGAATGGAAAATGTCATGTATAAATTATATAAGCGAAATATAAATTACACACGTGTTGTATACCTCATGTACATGCGTGGTGTAAGCTATATGAGCGAAGTATGAATTATACATGCAAAGAATAATTGGTATATGTGTTGAAATGCAAGTGAAATATAGCAATAATAAATATATATATATACTACCCTCGTCCACAAACCATAGACGATATTTATTGTTGTGAATTGGTGTGAAATATTGGATGAAAAATACGAATGGTTGAAAAATTGTTTGTGGTTGAGATTGTTTGGTTGTGGTTGAAAAACACCCATTGGTGATTGAAATGAATTGGAAATATTTGTGGAAATAAAAATAAAACATGCCGCCTACGTGCGAATTAGATGCATGAATCCCCATTGTCAAAAACCGCGAGGTTTTAAGGTAGAGCGAGGAGCCGTACTAGGGACGGTGCCGGTTTTAACTACCCTGCCGTTATGCTGCCGAAATTTTGAATAATCTTTATGTGTTAGAATTATTTTCATATGTTGAAATTAACTTCATGCGTTGAAATTAAAGCCATATGTTGAAACTATATCCATGTGTGGAAAGGTTCATGTGTTGAAAAGTGATGTGTGAAAATTAAATTCATTTGTGAATGAATGAAGTGTTTAAACAATAAAAATCACCTTTTTATAATATATATGAAGTATGAAAAATATTCGCCTTATATATAAATAGTTTCAACAATAAAAATTTCATCTTTCTAATAAGAACAACATAAATAAAATATCCATGAGTGGAAATGCTCATGTGTTGAGAAGTGTGTGTAGTGGAAAAATTCATGTGTTGAATAAAAAGATCGAACAATAAAAATTATATTTTTATTGAAACTATGAAGTGTTGAAAACATCCATTTGTCGAATAAATATTTTAAATGATAAAAATATCATTTTTATCATATATGTGATATGCTAAAGATATGCGAGCGTTGAAGTAAATATTTGTGAAGAAATATTATTTTTAACATGCATAGGAACTAAATAAAATAGTCATGTGTTGAAATCTATTTTAGTTCGCCAAAATTATCATCTTTGAAATGTGAAGTGTTAAAAATTGCCAGTTGTTCAAATAAAATATGCATGAGTTGAAATATACATTAATTAGCTAATGATATGATTTTAGCCTATGCATGCAACATTAGAATGAATGGTGTTTTTAAACCAAAGTAAATCAAATACGAAGTTGAATGGAAAATGATAAGTGATAAAAATTGTATATATATATACATGCATATTTATTGAACAGGTTATAGCAAAAGGGGCTAGAGAAGAGGAATAAAATTTTGTGCCTGACAAATAGGTACACATTTACTGTTTTGTTTGGGTGATGATTTTATGAGCCTATTGGCTAGCCGCTTGGCTTTTTCTTTTTCTTTTTGACAAGAGACGCCCGTGTGGCTATTTGGGAATTTTCCCAGCCCTCCCGTACAAAGGAGGTTATGGCGAAATTTTCCAAAATTTAAAGGCGTTAGTGAAATAATTGAAGTGAAAACGATATACGAATTTTTGAATGAACTATATTTATATAAATATATAAATATAAATAAAATTAAAACGAAATGTGGCTGTGCAGTTCGTGTTTTGAAACCGTGATTTCAAACGACTAGTGCAGGAAATCCGACCATTGGATTTTCCCGAAACTGCAACCGTTGGGTTCGCCTTGGAAATATCTTTCCAACGGCACCAAATTTGTGAAGATCCGACGGTTGTATTGTCTGGAATGTTTAATTCAAATCTGAAGAAAAACAGCGCCAGAAACGATTATATTTATTTATTTATATATATATATATATAAATATAACTAAATTAAATCGAATAACGATGCTGCAGTTCGTAAATTGAAATCGTAACTTCAAATGGCTAGTGTGGAAGATCCGACCGTCGGATTTTCCCAAAATTGGAACCGTTGGATTCGTTTTGAAATGACCTTCCTAATGATATAAAATTTGTGAAGATCCAACGGTTAGATTTTCAAATATGTGTAAAAAAAATTAGTGAAAAACAGCGCCAGTGCATCGACACGACCTGAAATGTCGTTTAATTAAATATGGCCTTTCTAAATTAAATAAAAATGGCGATATATCGTTATAAAATACAATAGACGATATAGAGTGGAAATAAACCAATTTTTTTGTGTTTGCTTGATATGTGCTGGTTGAATGTATTTAACATGAAAATTATAACTAAAGAACTGAAATGTGAATGTTGAATAGTCCAACCATGTGATTAATTGATTTGAAAATCTAAATATACGTGGGTTATTTGAAAAGGTCGAGTTCATCTCATTTCAAATAATCGATCGACGTTGAGAAGTCAAAGAGTCGAAGATGGTTGAAGACCGAAGATCTTCACATTGGATGGATGGGCGCTACTGATGCTCGTGATTGGAGTAGCTACCATGAAGGAACTGAAGTAGTAGCTGTCCAAACATACTGTTGATTGTAGGGATATGCGAGGAATTGGTGCCTCCGGTTTCATTCAGATCCAGAACGGACTTGTAAATGGACTGTGTGTCTGACATTGGATTTTGTTCTGTGCTGATTGATCTCTGTTAAATATATATCTGTTTGGCGGCGGAGAATTTATTCTCTTGCTTAACGCCCTTCTCTGAGACGTACGAGCTCAGAGGTTATGTATTGATAGAAATCAGTCGCATGGAGTGGATTGCCTGTGTGGCACGCCTGAGTGGCATATGATCAAGGCTTCTGTTGCAAAGCAAAGTCTTGTGGTTGATGATCAAAGCATGGTCTGTGTGACGTAGCTTTGTGTATAACGTGAATTCGCGAGCCTCACACCTCGGTATGGGTCAAAAACGGGAGAGTGACTACAGGGAGAGGACGACGTTTCTTTCTAGCTAAGGTGGTGTCAGTGACCTACCAGCCCTGACATTATATATACTTTTCACCGGTGTGGTTGTTGGAATGCGAGGCGCCTCGATATAGGTCTGTAAGGACCGGGAAACGTGTGTTCAGGAACAAATAATCCTCAAAAGTAAGGGAGGACCGGCCCTGAAGATCCAAGGATCATAGTGGGGTCCTGGGACATTTGCTAGAGTGTCTCGAATCGGAGAGGAGCTTGCCCCTTGCCTCAACTCATGAAGGAATCCAATTTCCAATACGAAATATGCGAATGTGATTGTATTACTAGTATGGCGACATGATATATGGTACCCATGCCGTCTAGGATTGATATTTACGATTGAATTTTCTTTTGAAATATATATACACTAGTAATAATATCAAACACTTTTGTTTTATTCGTATGAAGCATTTTTGGCCATTATAAGGTAAAACTCTATCCTCCGGCTTGCGTTGCATTGTGTGATGGGACCTGAGTCTTATAATGGCTTCATTTTATAAAAAGCATTGCGATGATTTAATCATTTACTTTATTTCATGCACTAGCACTCATTGGAGTAAACCCGTTCCGCGAAAGTGGCGTGGTCCTTTGATTTGCCTTGTTATTATTGTTAATAAGTTAAGTAGATTTCTCATACCAGTCCCATGACTGACTCGTAGTTTGTTTCACCTTGCAAACTCGGGTGCCCTCATTTTCACACGGGCAGCCTGGTTACAGGTTTTTGACGCGCTTTTGGCTCATGGCGAGGCTTGACTACACCGCGCTGACTTGGATTTTCTCCGCCATTATTGTATCTAAATTATGATTCCGCCATTGGCGATGTAGACTGATATTTATTTTGTGTACTCTATATGTATGATTCCGCCTCAGGCGATGGTGACTGATTATGTATCATTATGCACTAAGTTGTATCCTGTACTGTGCTTCTCTGATGTGATGATATCTATATGATTCCGCTGTCATATGTGTGTAAATTATTCTATTTTCTGTTTATGCTATTATCTGTGATCTGCTAATGATGATTAATGTGTTATATTCCAATGATTATCCTTAACACCGTGTCACGGGGTTTTGGGATCATCACAGCTGGTATCAGAGCTTTGGTTAACCTTAGTTCTGGAGTCTAACACATTAAACACCTCATCAAAATAGAATCAGTAGTATTCTAAGGCGAGTTGCTCATTAGAGATAGGACTAGTAAAGTCCTAGAATGAGCCGAGCAGAATAGCAAAAACAATTGATCAGTTCATCGTTATCTTTCCGTAAATTTTCTGCTTAACTATGCAATAGACTATCATTTCTGTTAGCTGATTCTTTTCTTGCTTATAAGGAATTTGACAAATGGCTACCAGAGCAGACGCCACTAGAGGAGGCCGTGCCGGCCGAGGCAGAGGACGGGGAGAAGCCCCAGTTCAAGAAGGACCTTTGATACAACCTCCGGCCGCTCAATACTTCGAGCTAGACCGTGTAGCTAAGAGATATAAAAACCTAGAAGGCAAGACCTTCTCGGGGACTGGCACAGTAATAGAGGCACTTGCATGGCTCAAAACATGCGAGAAATTTCTTGAAGGCCTAAGGCTTGGAGACCAAGATAAAGCTATTATGGACGCCTGGCTTATGCAGGAACAAGCTGAACTATGGTGGGAATCTCTCACCGCCGGCAATAGAGAAGCTGGAAGAACATGGGATGGATTCAAAGAACTCTTCAAGGAGAAATATGTCCCGGAACAAGCACTAGAACGAATGCATGATGACTTCGCCAACCTCCAGCAGGGGGATCTTTCCGTGCAGGATTATCTGAATAACTTTACACTGTTGCCGCCCTATGCTCCGGAGCTCGTCGCCACTGCAAAGTCCAAAAATAAGAGGTTTATCCTTGGGCTAAGGCGACAGTATCATGATAGAGCCATGGCCCATGTCAAGCTGGAATTTAACGAACTGGTGGAAATGACATGCAACTACGAAGACCTTGACCATAGGCATCTGGAGCAGGATCGCGCTAGAAGCCAAGCCGGGAACAAACGCAAGCCTGCTGCGAATCAAGCTGAGTCAAGCCAAGCAGCATCTTCAAAACCTCAGACTGGCAAGCCACCAAGAGGAAGCTGCTTAACTGTAGCAAAGTGGGGCACTACTCTAATGTGTGCACAGCCCCGAAGAGGCAGAAGACAAATTCACAAGGTTCAAGCCAGGGTTCTCAGAACCCTCGCTCCTGCTTTAATTACCGCAAGACCGATCATCTAGTCAATGACTGTCCTTTGCTGAAGAAGGCCACAGTAGCTCACGTGTATGACGGGTCGAGCCCGCCAGCTGCTTCCGATGGAGCAGGTAAACCCGATGTTTTGGGAGGTACCCTTACCATTAAAAATATTCCTGTTTCTGTATTGTTTGACACGGGTGCGTCGCGTAGTTTTATTGCTAGAAACACAGTGCACAAATTAAAGTTAAAACAGAGAAAGCTTAAAGAATCGGTGGAAGTTCATAACCCGATAGGGGGTTCTATTACTCTCAGTTCGTGTTGTAGAGTGCCAATCTCTTATTCTTCCTACAAATTTCCCATTAATTTAATCGTTATGGATTTTCCCGAATTCGACATTATCCTTGGGTTAGAATGGTTAACGAAATACGAAGCCGAAGTGAATTGTGCGGAAAGAATCGTAAAAATTCGAATGAAGCTTGGATATATTACGGTACCCTGTCATGGTTCGAATCCGAATAGAGAAGAATTTTGGTCGGCATTAGAACTTATCCCCACTTCCTTGGAAAAGATTTCGATTGTTAGAAGCTATGCGGATGTGTTTGAAGAAGTTGAAAACTTACCTCCGCAAAGAGAAATAGAATTTCGAATCGATCTAATTCCCAATGCCAGACCAGTGGTACATCCAATTCGCAGAATGACTCCGAAGGAAAAAAGAAGAATTAGGCGATCACACTCGTCAACTATTGTGGAAGGGTCTAATCAGACCTAGTTTTTCTAATTGGGGTGCAGCTGTTGTGTTTGTCCCAAACTCAGACGGTACTCTTCGATTATGCGTTGATTACCGAGACCTCAACAAACAGACGCTCAAAAATAAGTATCCATTACCCCGCATCGATGATTTGCTAGACCAATTGAATGAGGCGAAAGTATTTTCCCGAATGGACCTAGCTACAGGTTTTCACCAATTGAGAATAGCAGAAGAGTGTGTTCCTTTGACAGCTTTCAGAGGTCCAGACATATTTTATGAATGGTTAGTAATGTCGTTTGGCCTATGCAATGCTCCAGCATACTTTGTCGATCTAATGAATAGAGTGTTCAGGGGAGTTCTGAATAAATTTGTCCTCGTATTCATCGATGATATTTTAATCTACTCCAAATCAAAACCCGAGCATGAAAAACACTTAGAACAAGTATTGGAGATTCTAAGAAAGAACGTCTTCAAAGCCAAATTCTCTAAATGTGTATTCTGGCAAGAAGAAGTGAAGTTTCTTGGCCATGTCGTGTCAGAGAAAGGGATTTCTGTTGACCCAAGCAAAATAACAACGATTCAAGACTGGAAACAACCCACTACTCCCACAGAGGTTAGAAGTTTTATGGGGTTGGCTAGTTATTATTGAAAGTTCGTTAAGGATTTTTCGAAGATATCCGGTCCGTTAACGAAGCTCACAAAGAAACATGAGAAGTTTAAGTGGACTTCCGACTGTGAAGAAGCTTTCCAGGAGTTGAAATCGAAACTGACGACTGCTCCAGTGTTAACCATTATTGATGGCAATCAGGATTTAACGGTTTGGACAGATGCTTCTATTAGAGGTCTTGGTGCAGTGTTAATGCAAAGAGGCCAAGTAGTCGCTTATGCAAGCCGCCAACTGAAACCACATGAGAAGAATTATGTGAATCATGATCTTGAGTTGCTAGCTATTGTTTTTGCTTTGAAAATCTGGAGGCATTATTTATTGGGTGAGAAATTTATACTGTACACAGATCATCAATCATTGAAGTATTTATACACCCAGAAAGATCTGAATCTGAGACAGCAGCGTTGGCTGGAATTTCTTGCAACGTATGATCTTAATTTCCTGTATACGCCGGGGAAGGCTAACGTTGTAGCGGATGCGCTTAGTAGAAAAACCGCAATCATTGCCAATCTTATAATTACCCCTAGCTTGATCGATAAAATATGTGCTCTCCAGAGGAATGATTATTTCATTCAAAGGATCAAAGGGAGAATCCAGAAGGGAGAGCCCTCAAGTTTTTAGGTAGATAAAGAAGAAGTTCTGAGACTGAATGGGAGAATGTGTGTTCCCAACATCCCTGAGCTCAAAAGAGAAGTGCTAGACGAATGCCATAAATCCAAATTTTGCATCCATCCTGGTGTGAGTAAAATGTACGACGATATCAAACGCACTTTTTGGTGGAGGGCAATGAAAAGGGATATTTCTTTGTATGTTAGCAGATGCCCTACTTGTCAATTGGTCAAGAGCGACCAACAGAAGCTATCTGGACTGTTGCAACCGTTAAAAGTCCCAGGTTGGAAATGGGAACAGATTTCCATGGATTTCATAGATGGCTTGCCGCGAACCAGGAAAGGTAATGACAGCATTTGGGTAATCGTAGATCGCTTCACGAAGACTGCCCATTTTATACCTGTCAGATCCAATAGAACTGCTCAAAGTCTAGCACAGATATATTTCAAAGAAATCGTTAAGCTGCATGGAATTCCCATCAGCATAGTCAGTGATAGAGACCCGATATTTGCTAGCAAATTCTGGGAGGCTTTCCAGACAGAATTTGGAACGAAACTGAATATGAGCACCGCTTATCACCCTCAAATAGACGGCCAAACTGAGCGGGTGAATAGAATTCTAGAAGATTTATTGCGGGCTTGTATAATTGATTTTGGTGGGTCATGGGAAGATCACTTACAATTGGCAGAGTTCTCATATAACAATAGCTATCAAGCAAGTTTGGGAATGTCGCCATTTGAAGCATTATATGGCAGACCGTGCAGATCTCCAGCATGTTGGGTAGAACCTGGCAATAGACTTGTGTTAGGACCTGATATGATTAGAGAAGCATCTGATAAAGTAGACTTCATCAAAAAGCGATTGAGAACCGCACAAAGCCGATAGAAAAGTTATGCAGATTCTAGAAGAAGAGATTTGACATTTGCTGTTGGTGACCATGTTTATTTGAAAGTTTCTCCGATGAGAGGAGTAATCAGATTTGGCAAAACTGGGAAGTTGGCACCGAGATTTATTGGTCCCTTTCCTATACTCGAACGAATTGGAACTCTTGCTTATAGGGTTCAATTACCAGATTGGTTGCCTGGAGTGCACGATGTGTTTCACGTATCTCAACTTAGAAGACATGTGCATGATCTGGATCTTGTTGTAGAAGAAGCAGCGCAACAGGATATAGACATAACTCCAGAATTAGCACTCAGAAGAGAGCCATTAAAGATTGTTGGCAAAGAAACTAGAGAACTAAGAAGCAAAAAGGTTCATTTAGTTAAAGTGCAGTGGAGCAGTGATCCTAGAGACTGTACTTGGGAGACTGAGGAAAGCATTAAGCAATCTTACCCCAAATGCAGAGTGGATATCTCTGACTAACTCCGGTGCAAGGTACCTTTACAATACTTTGCATTTACATTTTGTTTCCTACTAAACTGTTATTTCCTTTTCGAGGACGAAAAGTTTTAAGTGGGGGAGATTGTAATAACCCGGAAAATACGGGCCAATTTAAAAATTTTAAATTGGTGATTTCAAAGGAATTCGAACAATTGAAATATAATATTTCAATAAAATAGTGAATTAGAAATAGTGAGTCAATTTGAAAATTTGAATTCAAACTTTGACTGACTGTGCAGGGTGGAGAATATAACGGATTTTAGCGAAACCAAAAATATTTAAATCTGTTTATCAATACCTATCTAACGAATCTGAAAAATCGAAGTTTCATAACGGAAATCAAAAGTTATGGCAGAATGAATTTTCAGAAAGGTCGCTATATAGAATATATAGCCCTGGAAAATTGATATTTTGCAAACGACCTCGGAATTCGACGAAACCACTTTTGTTGGGTCCGGGATGTCAAACTTTTGCTAGGTTTCAAATTTCATAATTTTTGAAGCTAGTATGTGAGCATGGAAAAAGAAAATGCGTTTGGTCAATTTCTGTTAAATTGGATCGACCAGAAAATGGCCATTTTTCAAACGATCTCAGAATTCGACAAAACTAGTTTTGTTGGGACCGTAGCATCAAAACATAGCTAGATTTATTTTTCTGGAATTTTTCGAATCAGTTTGTGGCCCTAGCAAATTGAAATGTATGTTCAAAGTTAAAAATTAAATGTTTTATACTTTAATTTGAAAAATAACTGATTGTAACAGTCGAATTGGCCAACGAAACATATCCCATTGTGTCCGGGATGGGGGTATTTAGCTAGGGGTGACAGTCGTTGGGCTTGAAAAGGAGTTCGTTGGTGAAAACCCTAATTTTCTGAAATATATATATTCCGGCGAATCAGAAAATTCCATTCATTATTTAAAAAAATAAAAAAAAAAACAAAAAACCCCGTAACCCACGAACGAACGGCGAAAACCCGTTCAACCCTTCTCTCCCCCGCCGCTGCCGCTACAAGCACTTCTAGCTAGCGCCACCTACCTCCGTCGACGCGCCTCCCTCCCCTCGTCAGATCCGACCCACCCACGACCAGAACCCTCGCCGCCATCGCCTGAATCGAAGCCACGAAGTCGGCCTCTTTCCAGCGCCGCCATCGCTCCGATCTGCCACCATCCATGACCAAACCACCACCGATAGGAAGCCCGCTCGAAGCTCTTCCACGTACAACTCCCTGATCGTCGTCTAGGTCAGCGGATTTCGCGAAAACCTCAAACCTAGTTTCGAACCAAATAGAAAGGTGAGTCCTTTTTGATGTCTGCACTTTGAAAAATCATATCTTTTTGGTGTGTTGACGAAATTCGATGAAACAGGAAACATCGGGACCGCAAGGAAGCTCTCTACCACATAGAAGAAGCCGCGGATTTTTCTGAGTCATATACGATTTTTAGCACTCCGAAAATCAATGTGAGAAATCTAAATTAAATGAATTTGAATGGAAAATGTCATGTATAAATTATATAAGCGAAATATAAATTACACACGTGTTGTATACCTCATGTACATGCGTGGTGTAAGCTATATGAGCGAAGTATGAATTATACATGCAAAGAATAATTGATATATGTGTTGAAATGCAAGTGAAATATAGCAATAATTAATAAATAAATATATATATACTCCCCTCGTCCACAAACCATGGACGATATTTATTGTTGTGAATTGGTGTGAAATATTGGATGAAAAATACGAATGGTTGAAAAATTGTTTGTGGTTGAGATTGTTTGGTTGTGGTTGAAAAATACCCATTGGTGATTGAAATGAATTGGAAATATTTGTGGAAATAAAAATAAAACATGCCGCCTGCGTGCGAATTAGATGCATGAATCCCCATTGTCAAAAACCGCGAGGTTTTAAGGTAGAGCGAGGAGCCGTACTAGGGACGGTGCCGGTTTTAACTACCCTGCCGTTATGCTGCCGAAATTTTGAATCATCTTTGTGTGTTAGAATTATTTCCATATGTTGAAATTATCTTCATGCATTGAAATTAAAGCCATATGTTGAAAATATATCCATATGTGGAAATGTTCATGTGTTGAAAAGTGATGTGTGAAAATTAAATTCATTTGTGAATGAATGAAGTGTTTAAACAATAAAAATCACCTTTTTATAATATATATGAAGTATGAAAAATATTCGCCTTATATATAAATAGTTTCAACAATAAAAATTCCATCTTTCTAATATGAACAACATAAATAAAATATCCATGAGTGGAAATGCTCATGTGTTGAGAAGTGTGTGTAGTGGAAAAATTCAAGTGTTGAATAAAAAGATCGAACAATAAAAATTATATTTTTATTGAAACTATGAAGTGTTGAAAACATCCATTTGTCGAATAAATATTTTAAATGATAAAAATATCATTTTTATCATATATGTGATATGCTAAATATATGCGAGCGTTGAAGTAAATATTTGTGAAGAAATATTATTTTTAACATGCATAGGAACTAAATAAAATAGTCATGTGTTGAAATCTATTTTAGTTCGCCAAAATTATCATCTTTGAAATGTGAAGTGTTAAAAATAGCCACTTGTTCAAATAAAATATGCATGAATTGAAACATACATTAATTAGCTAATGATATGATTTTAGCCTATGCATGCAACATTAGAATGAATGGTGTTTTTAAACCAAAGTAAATCAAATATGAAGTTGAATGGAAAATGATAAGTGATAAAAATTGTATATATATACATGCATATTTATTGAACAGGTTATAGCAAAAGGGGCAAGAGAAGAGGAATAAAATTTTGTGCCCGACAAATAGGTACACATTTACTGTTTTGTTTGGGTGATGATTTTATGAGCCTGTTGGCTAGCCGCTTGGCTAGCCGCTTGGCTTTTTCTTTTTCTTTTTGACATGAGACGCCCGTGTGGCTATTTGGGAATTTTCCCAGCCCCTCCCGTACAAAGGAGGTTTGGCGAAATTTTCCAAAATTTAAAGGCGTTAGTGAAATAATTGAAGTGAAAACGATATAGGAATTTTTTAATGAACTATATTTATATAAATATATAAATTTAAATAAAATTAAAACGAAACATGGCCGTGCAGTTCGTGTTTTGAAACCGTGATTTCAAACGACTAGTGCGGGAAATTCGACCATTGGATTTTCCCGAAACTGCAACCGTTGGGTTCGCCTTGGAAATATCTTTCCAACGGCACCAAATTTGTGAAGATCCGACGGTTGGATTGTCTGGAATGTTTAATTCAAATCTGAAGAAAAACAGCGTCGGAAACGATTATATATATATATATATATATATATAATTAAATTAAATCGAATAACGACGCTGTAGTTCGTAAATTGAAATCGTAACTTCAAATGGCTAATGTGGAAGATCCGACCGTCGGATTTTCCCAAAACTGGAACCATTGGATTCGTTTTGAAATGACCTTCCTAATGATATAAAATTTGTGAAGATCCAACGGTTAGATTTTCAGATATGTGTAAAACAAAATTAGTGAAAAACAGCGCCAGTGCATCGGCATGACCTGAAATGTCGTTTAATTAAATATGGCCGTTTTAAATTAAATAAAAATGGCGATATATCGTTATAAAATACTATAGACGATATAGAGTGGAAATAAACGAATTTTGTTGTGTTTGCTTGATATGTGCTGGTTGAATGTATTTAACATGAAAATTATAACTAAAGAACTGAAATGTGAATGTTGAATAGTCCAACCATGTGATTAATTGATTTGAAAATCTAAATATACGTGGGTTATTTGAAAAGGCCGAGTTCATCTCATTTCAAATAATTGATCGACGTTGAGAAGTCGAAGAGTCGAAGATGGTTGAAGACCGAAGATCTTCACATTGGATGGATGGGCGCTACTGATGCTCGTGATTGGAGTAGCTACCATGAAGGAACTGAAGTAGTAGCCGTCCAAACATACTGTTGATTGTACGGATATGCAAGGAATTGGTGCCTCCGGTTTCGTTCAGACCCATAACGGACTTGTAAATGGACTGTGTGTCTGACATTGGATTTTGTTCTGTGCTGATTGATCTCTGTTAAATATATATCTGTTTGGCGGCGGAGAATTTATTCTCTTGCTTAACGCCCTTCTCTGAGACGTACGAGCTCAGAGGTTATGTATTGATAGAAATCAGTCGCATGGAGTGGATTGCCTGTGTGGCACGCCTGAGTGGCATATGATCAAGGCTTCTGTTGCAAAGCAAAGTCTTGTGGTTGATGATCAAAGCATGGTCTGTGTGACGTAGCTTTGTGTATAACGTGAATTCGCGAGCCTCACACCTCGGTATGAGTCAAAAACGGGAGAGTGACTGCAGGGATAGCATGACGTTTCTTTCTAGCTAAGGTGGTATCAGTGACCTACCAGCCCTGACATTATATATACTTTTCACTTGTGTGGTTGTTGGAATGCGAGGCGCCTCGATATAGGTCTGTAAGGACCGGGAAACGTGTGTTCAGGAATAATTAATCCTCAAAAGTAAGGGATGACCGGCCCTGAAGATCCAAGGATCGTAGTGGGGTCCTAGGACATTTGCTAGAGTGTCTCGAATCGGAGAGGAGCTTTCCCCTTGCCTCGACTCATGAAGGAATCCAATTTCCAATACGAAATATGCGAATGTGATTGTATTACTAGTATGGCGACATGATATATGGTACCCATGCCGTCTAGGATTGATATTTATGATTGAATTTGCTTCTGAAACATATATACACTAGTAATAATATTGAACACTTTTGTTTTATTCGTATGAAGCATTTTTGGCCATTATAAGGTAAAACTCTATCCTCCGGCTTGCGTTGCATTGTGTGATGGGACCTGAGTCTTATAATGGCTTCATTTTATAAAAAGCATTGCGATGATTTAATCATTTACTTTATTTCATGCACTAGCACTCATTGGAGTAAACCCGTTCCGCGAAAGTGGCGTGGTCCTTTGATTTGCCTGGTTATTGTTATTAATAAGTTAAGTAGATTTCTCATACCAGTCCCATGACTGACTCGTAGTTTGTTTCACCTTGCAAACTCGGGTGCTCTCATTTTCACATGGGCAGCCTAGTTACAGGTTTCTGACGCGCTTTTGGCTCATGGCGAGGCTTGACTACATCGTGCTGACTTGGATTTTCTCCGCCATTATTGTATCTATATTATGATTCCGCCATTGGCAATGTAGACTGATATTTATTTTGTGTACTCTTTATGTATGATTCCGCCTCAGGCGATGGTGACTGATTATGTATCATTATGCACTAAGTTGTATCCTGTACTGTGCTTCTCTGATGTGATGATATCTATATGATTCCGCTGTCATATGTGTGTAAATTATTCTATTTTCTGTTTATGCTATTATCTGTGATCTGCTAATGATGATTAATGTGTTATATTCCAATGATTATCCTTAACACCGTGTCATAGGGTTTTGGGATCGTCACATTTATATTGTATAAAATTCTAATGTATTACATGACGATAAAAATGCCTCTTTTATATTGTATAAAATTCTAATTCATAACATGATGATAAAAATGTCTCTTTTATATTGTAACAATTCTAATGTATAGTATGATGATAAAAATATCTCTTTTATATTGTATATGATTCTAATGTATACTATGACGATCAAAATGTCACTTTTATATTGTATACAATTCTATTTTTAATATAACAATTAAAAATGATATTTCTATATCTCAACATAGCCAATAGAAATGATATTCTAATGTTGTACACAAATTCCTACATTAATATGTAACATAACGAATAAAAATGACATTTTCATTTGCATACAAATCTAATTCTAACAATAAGTGATATTTTTGTTTTGTTGACCATTCTAATACAACAAGCGGATAAAAATGATTCTTTTAATTTTGTTGACAATTCTATTTCAACAAAACAAATGAAATTGATACTTTTATTTTGTTAACAATTCTATTTTAACAAAATGAATAAAAGCAATAACTTCATTTTGTTAACATTTATCTAATTCAACAAAATTGATGTTTTTTGTTTTAACACAAATCTATTTAACAAAAATGTTATTTTTGTTTAATACAAATCTATTTAACAAAAATGTTATTTCTGTTTTAACACAAATCTATTTAACAAAATATGTTATTTTGTTTTAACACAAATCTATTTAACAAAAATGTTATTTTTGTTTTTAACTATTTCATTTCAACAAAAAATGATATTTTTGTTTTGACTATTTTATTTCAAAAAAAATGTCATTTTTGTTTTGACTATTTTATTTCAACATAATGATCATCAAATCAACAGATCTACATAACATCATCAATCCCAGACCAAATAACGTATAACAACAAATAGAATTTAATAGCTTTTTTGTAGAAATGTCTAAACATGGTAACAAATAATTAATTTTAATTATTGAAAAGGAAATCTCACCTATATGCAAAAAATATCTTTAGCGAATAAATATTCATGGCGATTAAATACAGATGAAAATCATGGCAGTTTATAATAAATAACTGTATAAGAAAATTTAGTGAGAGATTTCTCACTTTGATCGATTCAGAAATCGTTTATATAACGATTGTTTTTCAATTGAATCAGACTGCGCGTTCAGTTCAATTAAAAATTGCAACAAGCTCCAATCTCATCCCGACTTATGATCTTGAATTTACGATTTCAACGCTTCGAAAACCGTCCATTTCTGATTAGATTCGAACGGGTTATGATGGTTTAAAGATTTGATTGCATTAATTAAATAATTTAAACTAATTAATAATTATTTCCACAAATTACTTTATAAATCTTTTCTATGCCATTCTTCTACCCAGGTATCACGTACCTTTCCAAACCCATCACTCCACTTACAAATCCACTGTCGCACCCCACCTTCTAACGCCAGCACCAGATCCGACCACTCCACAACCACCGCCGTCACCAGAGCTCCCAACGCCCCTGACCCATGATGCTCGACTAACCTAGGCACCCCAGAATTTGCCACGACGCCAGCGCCTTCCTGCTCGAAATTCGATCACCTCGCCTCGTTAAAACACATCACAACCGTTGGTCTCGGAGATCACAGTGTCCTCTACAGTTTTCGTTTTGATTTCATGAATTGATTCATAATATATTGAGAGAAAAAGGGGAACGAAATCCGGAGCTCATGGGCCATTGAATTACAAAGGGCGGCGGCTATATAAAATTAGGGTTTGGATTAACCTGGGGTTTTTTGTAATAAAATATTATTAAATGTTCAAATTTGCCAAAAAAAAAACCGTTAATTTCTAATAGCTCCAAAGTCAACTCAACTAGTGCTGTCCCTAGCCAATTACCCTCCGGACACAATGGGCTAGGTCTCATCAGCCCATTCGATCTTTCAGCCCACTTTTCTTTATTTTAAAATATAAATCATTTAATTATTTAATTTGATCGTACATTTAAATTTACTAGGGCCACATACGGACTCCAAAAATTCCCGAAAAATAAATCTAGCTATGTTTTGACGATATGGTCCTAAAAAAATTAATTTCGTCGAATTTGGAGACCGTCTGAAAAATGTTCATTTTCTGGTCGATCCAAATTGACTGAAATTTACAAAACACGTTTTCTTTTGCCACGCTCACATATTAATTTCAAAAATTATGAAAATTGGAATATATCAATAATTTGAGAATCCGGATCCAATAAAAGTGGTTTCATCGAAAATGGAGGTCGTTTGTAAAATGGCTATATATTATATTAATATATATATATATATATATATATTCCATAACAACTATTCGGAATATTTAACTGGTCATAACTTTTTATTCCCGCTACGAAATTTCAAATTTTTAGATCCGTTAGAAAGATATAATTAAACAGATTTAAATATTTCTGGTATCACCAAAATCCGATTTATTTTGAATCCTGTACATTCAATTCAAATTTGAAATCGAATTTTCAAACTACCGCACTATTTCTAACTCCTTTTATAATTAAAATAAATGTATTCGTTCTAACTTTGATTTAAATAAAAATTTAATTGTTATTATTTAAAATAAATTATTTTAAGTATTTAAAATTCATTAAAATTTCTATTTTTTTTTTTAAATTGGTTCCATAATTCCGGGTTGTTATACTATAGGACAACATTAAATCAAAATCGCAGGTGGCTCGATCATGATAATATGACAAGGCACACAAGGAAATAACTAGGGTAGAAATCTACCAATTTCACTTCTGGACTAGTGGTAATGGGACTACCACTGCAACAACCCAGATTTTCGGAACCAATTTAAATTTTTTGTTTTTGCAATTTTAAAAAATTTTAATATTTAAAATGATTTATTTTAAATAATAACGACTAGAAATTTATTTTGGACAGAATTAGAACGTATAAATTTATTTAAATCGAAGTTAGAATATAAATATTTATTTCAATTCCAAAAGGAATTGGAAATGGCGTGGTAGTTTGAAAATTTGATTTTAAATTTCAAATGAATGCACAGGATTCTAAATAAACCGGATTTTAGAGAAACCAAAAATAGTTGAATCTGTTCGAAAATATCTTTCCAGCGAATGTGAAAAAATCCAAATTTCATAGCGGGAATAAAAAGTTATGTCCAATTGAAAATTCAGAATAGTTGTTATGGAATTTATATAAAATATAGCCCTTAAATATAGCGATTTTGCAAACGACCCCCGTTTTCGACGAGACCACTGTTGTTGGATCTGGACTATCACATTATTGTTAGATTCCAGTTTTCATAATTTTTGGAATTAATATGTAAGCGTGGTAAATTTAAACGTGTTTGGTCAATTTAGTTTGAATATAATTGACTGGAAAAGGAACGTTCTTCAAACGGTCTCCAAATTTGACGAAATTTGTTTTGTTAGAACCGTGTCGCCAAAACATAGCTAGATTTATTTTTCTGGAATTTTCGGAGTCCGTATGTGACCCCAATAAATTAAAATGTACGTTTAAAGTAAATATATATTGATTTATATTATAATTTAAAGAAAAACTAATCGTTACAGTCGAATTGGGTTACAAAATGTATCCCATTGTGTTTGGAATAAGGATAATTAGCTAGGATAGACAGTCGTTGGGTCTCGTTTGGAGTTCGGTATTTTAAACTTCAAAAATTGCAAACAGTTGAATTAAAAATAATAAAATAATTATATAAATACCCCTGAAACCCTATCAACCCTAGCTTTTCAAGAGCCCGCCGCTATTAACAATTGAAGGCTAGAATTGTTCAAATCGAAATCGATTAGTTTCTCCAAATCGATGCGATAATTTCAAAAAATCAAAATGCAAAAATCGAAGGGCTTACTATGATCTTTAGATCCATACGACTAAGATTGGGTTTCATGAGCTATGGCATTTAAATTTTGGGCAAAAGGGTGCGTTGCTCACACTGCTCTCTGGGCTGATAGGGGAAATCGCGCTTGGCGTTGCTCGGGGAGGAGGTGGAGTGAAGGATGGCCATCACTGTGGCGGCGACGGATCTTGGTCCAAGCGCTTGTAGGAGCCGCAGTCCTGAACCATAAGTGGCGTGCTCCAAAGAGGAATGTCAGCCTGGAGTATAAACGTTGAAGAAGGATTAGTAAAGTAATTAGATAATTAATTATTTAAATAGTTATTTCATTTATGTAATGAACGTGTATAAAGTTGTAACTTTCTCATACGATGTCCGAAATCAATGTTTTCAGTTGCGTTGCGCTCGTACCAGCGAGCACTACAACATGGAACGGACCAGAAGGATTTTGGAGCTAGTTGGTATTTTTGATCAAATTAAATGTCCTGTATAATTTGATTAAAATAATCGTTTCATCAATTTCTAAAACTGATCAAGGTGAGAATTTCTCACTATAATCTTTGTACAGTTATTTATTTTATAACTGCATATATGAACCTCTCCCCATTATCCACAGACCATGGACGACTTGTTTGATTGTTATGTGTTGTGGGAAATGGACTGTATGGTGATTGTTGATTGTATTGTATGGAATACAAATATTTGAAAATAAAAATATCATTTTTATTGAATGAATATAATATATAAAATATTCATGTATGGAATAAAAATATTTGAAAATAAAAATATCATTTTTATTGAGTGAATATAATATATAAAATATTCATGTATGGAATAAAAATATTTGAAAATAAAAATATCATTTTTATTGAATGAATATAATAAATAAAATATTCATGTATGGAATAAAAATATCATTTTTATTGAATGAATATAATATATAAAATATTCATGTATGGAATAAAAATATTTTTAAAAAATATCATTTTTATTGAATGGATGTAATATATAAATTATTCATGTATGGAATAAAAATATTTGAAAATAAATATTTCATTTTTATCGAATGAATATAATATATAAAATATTCATGTATGGAATAAAAATATTTGAAAATAAAAATATCATTTTTTATGAATGAATATAATAAATAAAATATTCATGTATGGAATAAAAATATTTATAAATAAAAATATCATTTTTATTAAATGAATATAATAAACAAAATATTCATCTATGGAATAAAAATATTTGGTAAAAATATCATTTTTATTGAATGAATAAAATATATAAAATATTCATGTATGGAATAAAACATTTGAACAATAAAAATATCATTTTTATTGTATAAATGAACTGAATAAAATATTCATTAATTGAAATAAATATTCATTTACAAATTGAGCGATTTGTTTATGTACACCCATTTGACTGATATTGATTGGGGCGATATATTTTACATATCCCCCAACTGCACAAATATAATCTGTGTTTGTTGATTGAAACCCCACACGGGTATTGGGATGATATTTGACGCACACTAATCCCAATTGTTTAGTTGTATGTCAATCGATGGGTTGACAGGCTGTGACGAGCATTAATTATTTATTTTTAACGCTTATACAGTTGTAAATCGATTGACAGGCTGTGATGAGCATTAATTCTTTATTTTTAACGCTTATACAGTTGTAAATTGCACTCTGGATAATGGTTGACTGTGTGTGATTATGGTTCCGTACACGTGTGTATAAAATCCATATAAATAAAATTATATGTTAATTGACTGTGTTTGATTCCAATTCAGAAATAACGAATATTTTAAAATAAAAAATATTTTAAAATAAAAAATATTTTAAAATAACTAATATTTAAAAATAATATTTAAAAAAGAATCAAAATATGATTTTTATGTCCGATTTGGGATGGACACAAAAATATTTAAATATATGAAGCCGTGTTGATTAGATTAACGCCATTTAGAGGTGAACGACATTTATATCGATTTTATTCATTTTATAACGAATATCGAAAAGGAATACTCAAATTCGATTTGAAATTTGAAATCGTTTTAAAATGAATTTAAAATGAATTTATAAAGAAATATTCAGTTTTGATTTAAAATTGAAAATGAAGTCGAAATCGTTTTTAAAACGAATTTAAAACGATTTATAAAATAAATTTTAAATAGAAATCGACGAAGTATATATTATATATATAGTATAACGGTCTAAATAGAACGCGCTGTGGCAGTTCGCGAATTTCGACCATTGACTTCGAATTGACATTACGGGAGATTCGACTGTCTGATTCCCCTAAAACCAGAACCGTTAAGTTCGTATCGAAAAGAGCTTTGAAATGAATATAAGAGATTAAAAATATAATGGTTGTATTTGTAGATACATCCAAATCATATTAGGAAAAGGTCGCTGTAAGTGCAGTTCGGTGGCCGTTATTTGAAACCGACTGTACGGACCTTGATAAAATTATCAAAAATATCAATAATTTGTGTAAAATCATAATAAATGATTTAGAAAGAATTAGGATGAAAAATACCCCTTTTGTGAAGATAAAAATATATTTTTATCGAAATGAACTAGTTATCAACTAAAATTATAATCTGATTATTTTTAAAATAAGTAAATTAGATTGGGAACGGGTTTTGATATAACTAGAATTTTCAATATATGAATTGGAGTGGATTTGAATAGAAATCATCTTCGAGATATTTCGATATTGGGTTTCGTAATTATAAAAATATTGTAATGGAAATTTGAAAAATGTATATATCGTTATTTCCAATATGATATTTGTTGGTTTCAGAATTTGAAATTGAATATAAGCCGATATAATTTCTATTCAGAGCCTTGTATTTGATATCGAATTGGATTTTGGGTTTGTCGTGAACGGTGTCTTAAATAACACTGTTCTTAAGCCTAGTTGAGAAAAGAATTAAGATTTAGAGAAATTTACCAATTAATTAATATTTAATTGGAATTGAATAGAAGAATTGGATTTTTGGGTTTATAGTGAACGATGTTTTAAAAGACATTTGTTCTTTAGCTCGAT
The DNA here is from genome assembly GCA_030737875.1 of Allium sativum. Classification (NCBI taxonomy): domain Eukaryota; kingdom Viridiplantae; phylum Streptophyta; class Magnoliopsida; order Asparagales; family Amaryllidaceae; genus Allium; species Allium sativum. The sequence goes on along the minus strand of CM060920.1, from coordinate 455,964,413 downwards.
TAACCGTGAAATGTGATTTGGAATTTATAAATCATTTTATTAAGATTTAAAAGGAAATTTTCCATAGTAAATTTTCCAATTTGATAAAATAAATTGGATTGGAATGGAATTCGATTTGGTAATAATCGAAGTGAGCTTCTGTGGAGGAAGACTATTAACATATATGGAATTTAAAAGGCTTTGTTGTTATTCCATTTATATTATTATTCGGATATGGAAATTGATATCGATTATATATTGATTTGTTTTTCGTGAAGATTCCATAATTAATGGAATGTGATTTGAGTTTATCGTGAACTGTGTTTTAAATTATATTAGTTCTTTAACCCAATAAAAGACAGGATTACATGTCTAACATTGTATTTCGAACTGTATGGTTGATCTCTGCTAAATATATATCTGTTTGGTGGCGGAGAATTTATTCTCTTGCTTAACACCCTTCTCTAAGATATACGAGCTTAAAGGTTATATATCGGTAGAAATCAATAGTACAATGTAGATTGCCGATGTGACATGTTTGTGTTTCCAAAGTTAAATATCATTAATATTGATTTTTGGGAAGATTAGAACTAAGTGGAGTTTTAAAGAATCTTTAATTAGATTGAATTCTGATAATTTAAATTATCAAATTTGGGAAATGATCGAAAGTGGAGTATCACCAGTTTTACTCCAAGCGTTAGTCAGATCTTTAATTAGATTTGAATGTGAAATGGTAATTAAATTTACCGATAACACCGTGGTGTTAGATATGGAGTATTACTAGTTTTGCTCCATGGGATGAATAGGTTGGGATTGGAAAATTAAACAAATGATTACTTCGGTAAGGTTCGCTAATCCCGACTAGTTGATAAACCTTAAATTGTTTTGGAATCAATATCCAAAAGAAGATTAAAGAATAAATTTAAAGAATTTATCTTTGATAAAATAATGGGAACCTTTCCCAAATGATATGAATATTTAAATAAAAGAATATTCAGAATTGGAATGAGGAGTATGTTGTGTTTTATAGCACTTGTTTATAAAATACGCGGGTTATTCGAAAAGGCCGGGTTTATACCCATTCTGAATAACTGATTCGACGATAAGTTGACGATGAAGACGGTGGTTGAAGACCGAAGGTCTTCACATCGTCTGGATGATTACTGATGTCTTGATCGGGCTGTACACCCATGACTAGGTAATAAGTGGTGATCGTTCAGATGTACTTGGAGATCGACCGAATATGCGAGCACCTCTCTCCTGTATTGGACATGTGGGATGAGGAATAAGGTGCCTTCGGTTTCATTCAGACCTAGAACAGACTTGTAAATGGATGTGTGTCTTACATTGGATTTTATTCTGTACTGATTGATCTTTATTAAATATATATCTATTTGGCGGTGGAGAATTTATTCTCTTGCTTAATGCCCTTCTCTGAGACGTACGAGCTCAGAGGTTATATATCGATAGATATCAGTCGCATGGCGTGAATTGTCAGTGTGGCATGCCGAGATGAAAATGATCAAGGCTTGTGTTGAAAAGCAGAGCCTTGGGGTTGATGATCAAAGCATGGCTTTAAATAGCATAGCTTTGTATAGCGTTAATTCACGACCCTCACACCCCGATGTGAACCAAAAAGGGGAAGGACAATAGGGAAATGGACATATTTTAGTTCTAGCTACGAGTAACGTCGTGGTATGGAGCCCAGGCTGTTTACTCATGTGGATGTTGCACACTATTATTACTTGATGGGAGATGAGGTACCTCGGATATATCTGCACTGCAGGGCTGATGGATATTATATCAGTCACTACGGGACTGATGGATATGGTCAACATACTGACCATTTAAGAGGTTCGATAGAACCGGCTAACATATAGTTTATGGTATAACCAATCATCAACGGATGACCGGCCCTACCGATCCGGGTGCAACTGCTACTGAATCCTGAGGCACTTTCTTGGGTGTCTCGTATGTGCAGAGGATGATCTCTAGCCTTGGTTCATAGATGGAATCCAACTTCCAATATGACATTGTGCGATTTTAATTGTAGAACTAGTATGGCGACGTAATATATGCGTACCTACGCCGCCTATGATTGATACATTTCTATTTGAAGCTGATTTCTTCACTTATATTAATAATAAAATATATAATTTCAGGTACCAAGCATTTTTGGCTATTATAAGGTAAAAGCTCTATCCTCCGGCTTGCGTTGCATTGTGTGATGGGACCTAAGACTTATAATAGCTTCATTTTTTTGTTTAGCATTGCGCTGTTTGATTTATGCACTGGTATTCTTGGGGGTAAACTCGTTCCGTGTTATACAGCGTGGTCCCTTGATTTACCTAACTTTAAAATCAAATTAATAATTGTTTTATTTCTCACACCAGTCACATGATTGACCTGGAGTTCATTGTTTTAACCTAAACTCTGGGTGTCCCTATTTTCCACATGGGAAGCTAGTAGTTGGGTTTTTGTAGATGTTTCTTTTCCAGAATCCTGGATTTACAGCTGGAGTTATATTCGGAAAGCTCTGTATCCATGTATCTCTTTCAGTTGTGTTTTGTGTTATTTTTCCATTGCATTGTAATTTTAAATCTCTAATGTTTATCAAATGTATATTATTTGTTCAGACTCTGTATATTCTTGAACTCTGATGTAAATTTATGTAATAAGCAATGAAATGTTCTGTCATTTGTATTCTGATTTGTCGTGTTCTCAACTCAATGCGGGCTTTCCTTTATAGGGAAGTTTGGGTCGTCTCATTTGGTATCAGAGCTTTGGTTTACGGAGCTCGAGACCAAGACACATTAGAATCATACGAAAGAATTCATCAGAGATTGTATTACTAATATCCAATAAGAATGACTCGTTAGAAATGGGATCAGTAGTATCCTAGAATGAGTTGAAAGAGTGAAAATTTTAAAATAAAAATGAAAACGAATTTTGTTTTGAAAATTTAAATCTTATTATATGTATTTGAATATTTATTCATATTGATTTGGACAATCTAGTATATGAAGATTTTGCATATACGCCTAGCTAGCGTGTGTACGAGGTCTCAAATATACTGGATAGATATAGAATCACACTCTAGTCACCCGGAGATGATATTGATGGTTGTCATGACATCATCAATATTTATGTTTGAGTTTTGAAAGTGGGATATCTATATGATTCCAATTGACTATTGTGAGAACCAAAAGTAGATAGGGTTATTATTGTGAATTGGCATCAAAACATGATTTCGTGTATATATATCAAAGTTATGAATTTGAAAATTTGATTAACCAATTGATTGCTGGTTGGGTTGTTTGATTATTGGTTTGATTAATTAAATTTTTTGAACTATTAAGCCAAATTGAATCAAATATTGAACTGACTTGAGAATTGATTGCAATTGCATATATGTACATGTGTATAGAATGAACAGGTCATAGCAAGGAGGCTAGAGAAGAGGAATAAAATTGTATGCCTGACAAATAGGCACATGTTTACTAATTTATTGGGTTTGGATGGTTTTATGAGCCGATTGGCTTTTTCTTTTTGGATGATGAGGGCTCTGCGTGGCTAGTTGTAGTTTTAAATGTCTCCTCATACAAAGGAGGTTATGGCGAATTTTTTTGAAAATTTAGGGTGCTAGCCAAATTTTTGAAAAAGTAGAAATTCTTAGAAACTGAAAAGTTTAAGAATAAAAGCCAAACTGAAAGTTGAGTTGGTTAGTTAAACAACTTTCAGCTCCGTTCCTTTTTGAGGATGAAAAGATATTAAGTGGGGGAGATTGTAACAACCCGGATTTTCAAAACCAATTTAATTTTTTTATTTTGGCAATTTTAATGAATTCTGAATATTTAAAATGATTTATTTTGAATAATAATGACTAGAAATTTATTTTGAATAGAATTAGAACGTATAAATTTATTTAAATCGAAGTTAAAACATAAATATTTATTTTAATTATAAAAGGAATTGGAAATGGCGCGGTGGTTTAAAAATTCAATTTCAAATTTCAAATGAATGTACAGGATTCTAAATAAATCAGATTTTAATGAAACAAGAAATACTTGAATTTGTTCGAAAATATCTTTCCAGCGAATGTGAAAAATCCAAATTTCATAGCGGGAATAAAAAGTTATGTCCAGTTGAAAATTCAGAATAGTCGCTATGGAATTTATATAAAATATAACCCTTAAATATAGCCATTTTGCAAACGACCTCCGTTTTGGACAAGACCACTTTTGTTGGATCTGTAATGTCAAATTATTATTAGATTCCAATTTTCATTATTTTTGGAATTAATATGTGAGCGTGGTAAATTTAAACGTGTTTGGTCAATTTAGTTTGAAATTAATTGTCTGGAAAAGGATCTTTTTCAAACGGTCTCCAAATTTGATGAAATTAGTTTTTTTAGGACCGTATCGTCAAAACATTGTTAGATTTATTTTTCTTGAATTTTCGAAGTCCGTATGTGACCCTGATAAATTAAAATGTACGTTTAAATTAAATATATATTGATTTATATTTTAATTTAAAGAAAAACTGATCGTAACAGCCGAATTGGATTACAAAATGTATCCCATTGTGTGCGGAATGGGGGTAATTAGCTAGTGGAGATAGTCATTGGGTTTCGTTTGGAGTTCGGTATTTTAAGCTTTAAAAATTACAAACAATTGAATTAAAAATAATAAAATAATTATATAAATACCCCTGAAACCCTACCCAACCCTAGCTTTTCCCGAGCCCGGCGCTATTAACAATTGAAGATTAGAATTGTTCAAATCGAAGTAGATTAATTTCTCCAAATTAGTGTGATAATTTCAAAAAATAAAAAAGCAAAAATCGAAGGGCTTTCTATGGTCTTTGGATCCATACAACTAGGATTGGGTATCATGGGCTACGGCATTCAAATTTTGGGCAAAAGGGTGCGCTGTTCGCACCGCTCTCTGGGCTGACAGGGGAATTCACGCCTAGCGTTGCTCTGGGAGGAGGTGGAGTGAAGGATGGCCATCGCTGTGGCGGCGACGGATCTTGGTCCAAGCGCTTGCAGGAGCAATAGTTCTTAACCCTGAGTGGTGTGTTCCAAAGAGGAATGTCGGGCTGGAGTATAAACGTTGAAGAAGGATTAATAAAGTAATTAGTTGTTTAATTATTTAATTAATTATTTCATTTATGTAATGAATGTATATAAAGTTGTAAATTTCTCATAGGATGTCCAAAATCAGTGATTTCTGTTGCGTTGCGCTCGTACCAACGAGCACTATAACATGGAACAGACCAAAAGGATTTTGGAGCTAGTTGGTATTTTTAATCAAATTAAACTTCCTGTTTAATTTGATTAAAACAATCGTTTTATCGATTTCTAAAACCGATCAAGGTGAGAATTTCTCAATATAATCTCTTGTATAGTTATTTATTTTATAATTGCATATATGAACTGCTCCCCGTCGTCCACAGACTACGAACTACTTGTTTGATTGTATTTTGTCGTGGGAAATGGACTGTATTGTGATTGTTGATTGTATTGTATGGAACAAAAATATTTGAAAATAAAAATATCATTTGTATTGAATGAATATAATATATAAAATATTCATGTATGGAATAAAAATATTTGAAAATAAAAATATCATTTTTGTAGAATGAATATAAAATATTCATGTATGGAATAAAAATATTAAAAAAATATCATTTTTATTGAATGAATATAATAAAAAAATATTCATGTATGGAATAAAAATATTTGAAAATAAAAATATCATTTTTTATTGAATGAATATAATATATAAAATATTCATGTATGGAATAAAAATATTTGAAAATAACAATATCATTTTTATTGAATGAATATAATATATAAAATATTCATGTATGGAATAAAAATATTTGAAAATAAAAATATCATTTTTATTGAATAAATGTAATAAATAAAATATTCATGTATGGAATAAAAATATTTGAAAATAAAAATATCATTTTTATTGAATGAATATAATAAATAAAATATTCATGTATGGAATAAAAATATTTGATAATAAAAATATCATTTTTATTGAATGAGTATAATATATAAAATATTCATGTATGAAATAAAACATTTAAACAATAAAAATATCATTTTTATTGTATATATGAACTGAATAAAATATTCATGAGTTGAAATAAATATTCATTTACAAATCGGACGATTTGTTTATGTACACCCATTTGACTGATATTGATTGGGACAATATGTTTTACACATCGCCAAACGGCACAAATAAATCTATGTTTGTTGATTGAAACCCACACAGGTAATGGGATGATATTTGACATACACTAATCCTAATTGTTTAGTTGTATGTCAATCGATGGGTTGGCAGGCTGTGATGAGCGTTAATTATTTATTTTTAATGCTTATGCAGTTGTAAATTGCACTCTGGATGATGGTTGACTGTGTGTGATTATGGTTGTGTACACGTGTGTGTGAAATCCATAAAAATAAAATTATATGGTAATTGACTATGTCTGATTCCAATTTAGAAATAACGAATATTTTAAAATAACTAATATTTTAAATAACTAATATTAAAAAAAACAAATATTTTAAAATAACAAATATTTTAAAATAATATTCAGAAAAGAATCAAAATATGATTTTGATGTCCGATTTGGGATGGACACGTAAATATTTAAATATATAAAGTCGTGTTGTTTAGATTAACGCCATTTAGACGTGAACGACATTTATATCGATTTTATTCATTTTATAATGAATATTGAAAAGGAATATTCAAATTTGACTTGAAATTTGAAATCGTTTTAAAATGAATTTAAAACAAATTTATAAAGAAATATTCAGTTTTGATTTGAAATTGAAAATGAAGTTGAAATCGTTTTTAAAACGAATTTAAAATGATTTAGAAAATACGTTTTAAATAAAAATCGATGAAGTATATATTATATATTATATATATATAATATAATGGCCTGAATAGAACGCGCCGCGCCGCGGTAGTTGGCGAATTTTGACCATTGACTTCGAATTGACATTACGGGAGATCCGATCATCGGATTCTCCTTAAACTGGAACCATTGGTTTGTATTGAAAAGAGCTTTCCAACGAGTACAAGAGATTTGAAATCTAATGGTTGGATTTGGAGATAAGTCCAAATCAAATTTGGGAAAGGTCGATTTAAGTGCAGTTCAGTGGCCGTTATTGGAAACCGACTGTACGGGCCTTAATAAAATTATTAAAAATATCAATAATTTGTGTAAATTCATAATAAATGATTTGGAAAGAATTGGGATGAAAAATTCCACATTTTTGAAGATAAAAGTATATTTTTTTCGAAATGAACTTGTTATCAACTAAAATGATAATCCGATTATTTTTAAAATAAATAAATTGGATTGGGAATGGGTTTTGATATAACTAGAATTTCCAATATATGAATTGGAGTGGATTTGAATAGAAATCATCTTCGAGATATTTCGATATTGGGTTTCGTGATTATACAGATATTGCAATGGAAATTTGAAAGATATATTTATATCGTTATTTCCAATATGATATTTGTTGGTTTCAGAATTTGATATTGAATCTAAGCCGACATAATTTCTATTCGGAGTCTTGTATTTGATATCGAATTGGATTTTGGTTTTGTCGTGAACGGTGCCTTAAATAACACTGTTCTTAAACCCAGTTGAGAAAAGAATTAAGATTTTGAGAAATTTACCAACTAATTTATATTTAATTGGAATTGAATAAGAGAATTGAATTTTTGGGTTTATAATGAACGATGTTTAAATGACATTTGTTCTTTAACCTAATTAACTGTGAAATGTGATTTGGAATTTATAAATCTTTTTATTAAGATTTAAAAGGAAAATTTCCAAACTAAAGTTTTCCAATTTGTTTAAATAAATTGGAATGGAATGGAATTCGATTTTGTAATAATCGAAGTGAGCTTTTGTGGAGGAAGACTGTTAATATATATGGAATTTAAAAGGCTTTATCGTTATTCCATTTATATTATTAGTCAGATATGGAAATTGATATCGATTATATATTGATCTGTTTTCCGTGAAGATTCCATAATCAATGGAATGTGATTTGGGTTTATCATGAACTGTGTTTTAAATGACATTAGTCCTTTAACCCTGTAAAAGACAGGATTACATGTCTAACATTGTATTTCAAACTGCATGGTTGATCTCTGCTTTATATATATCTGTTTGGTGGCGGAGAATTTATTTTCTTGCTTAGCACCCTTCTCTAAGACGTACGAGCTTAGACGTTATATATCGGTAGAAATCAATAGTACGGTGTAGATTGTCGATGCAACATGTTTGTGTTTCCAAAGTTAAATAATCATTAATATTGATTTTTGGGAAGAATAAAACTAAGTTGAGTTTTAATGGATCTTTAATTAGATTGAAATGTGATGTAACAACCCGGAAAATCAGAAACAATTTAAAAATTTTAACTTGGCTATTTTAGTGGATTCTGAATATTTAAAATAAATTATTTTAAATAATAACGACTAAAAATCTACTTGGATCGAAGTTATAGCGAATATATTTATTTTAATTAGAAAACAATGCCTGAAATGGTATGGTAGTTCAAAAATTTGAATTCGAACTTTGACTGACTGTACAGGATACAAAATAAAACGGATTTGAGTGAAACCAACAATATTTAAATCTGTATAAGAATTTCTTTCTAATGAATTTGAAAAATCGAAATTTCATAGCGGGAATCAAAAGTTATGGCTAAATGAATTTTCAGAAAGGTCGCTATGGAATTAATATAGCCCGTGAAAATAGACATTTTGCAAACGGCCTCCGTTTTCGATGAAACCACTATTGTTGGATCCGGAATGTCAAATTATTCCTAGATTCCAAATTCCATAATTTTTGGAGTTAATATATGAGCATGGCAAAAGAAAACGTGTTTGGTTAATTTTAGTCAATTTGGATCGACCAGAAAATGGCCATTTTTCGAACGGTCTCCAAATTTGACGAAACTAGTTTTGTTGGGACCGTATCGTCCAAACATAGCTAGATTTATTTTTCTGGAATTTTTGGGATCAGTATGTGGCCCCGGCAAATTGAAATATACGTTCAAATTCATATTTGAATGTTTTATATTTTAATTTGAAGAATAACTGACTGTAACAGTCGAATGGGCCTATGAAACATATTCCATTGTGTCCGGAATGGGGTTATTTAGCTAAGGGCGACAGTCGCTGGGTATGAATTGGAGTTCGTTTCGAAAAGAAGATATTTTTAGAATTACAAATAGCATGGACCAATCAGAATTTTTATTAAAAAATATATATATTTTCTCTCTCCCCCCTCGCGATATACGGCGGAGCTGTGTTCTCCTCTTCTCGATCAAATTCCTGCGATACCAAGCCGAATTAGCCCTTGCCCCAGTTGAACTTTTTGAAGAGCATCCCCTTCTCTTCAAATCCGTACCCACCACCCTCCGTCTCGTCGCATGTACGAGAAGAACCATCGCAACGAAGTCTCCAACTTCACCGCGCTGCTGACCCTCATCCTTGCCGTCGAGTTCATCAGCGCCACCACCCCCAGGTGCGCGCCTCCAAGCTCTTCGACACCGTGAATCCCGATCTACATCACGTGCTTCGGATTAGAGGATTTTGGCAAACCTATATTTGAACACAACGTTGAAGGTAACGGCTGATTTAATTTCCACTTTTTTAACACTTTAAAACCGTCTTAAAAATGATTACTCGAATAAAAATCATATCGTTTTGCTATGTGGTTGAAATTCAGTGAAACAAGAGACACTGGACTCGTGTGGACGTCTTATATATTCTTGAAGAGACCGGAGAATTTTTGGAGCTTCCTACAATTTTTGGAGGAGTGGAACCTAATGTGAGATTTCTAAATTATAAACGATATGGAATGGCGACGTATAAATTATATAATCGATGTATAAATTATATAAGCGTTGTACACTTCATGTATAAGCATCGTATAAATTATATGTGCGGTGTATAAGTTATATATGCGTTGTAAAAATTATATGTGCGTTGAATGGAGTTGAAATGAAATGGAAATATATTTATATACGTGTATATATATATGTATATATATATACACACTCCCCTCGTCCACAGACCATGGACGATATATTGGTTATGATTGTTTGGATTTTGGTTGACATGAAATTTGGTTGATAAATCCGAATGGTTGATAACGATTGTTTGTGGTTGAATAAAATTGGAGTTGTTTGTTGAAAAACCCATTGTGATATGAAAATGAATCAAAATATTTTGATTATAAGGATAAGCCCCTTAGGGAACGCTGTGAGGCATAAGGTAGTGCGAGGAGTCGTACTCGGGACGGTGCCGGTTTTAAACCCCCTGCCGTTATGCTGCCAAAATTTTCTGAAATATTCATGTGTTTGATTTATATTCATGTGTTGAAATATATATATACATATATATATATGTTGGAAAAATATTCATATGACAAATAATTTGTTTGAAAGATAAAAATCACATTTTTATCATGTATATGAAGTATATAAAATATTCATGTTTGAGATAAATTGCTTTAACAATAAAAATCACAATTTTATTATATATATGAATCGCTAAAAATACCCATGTTTGAAATAAATCATTTTAACAATAAAAATCACATTTTATTATGTATATGAAGTGTTAAAAATAGTCATGTATTGAAATAAATATCTGTTTGGTGAAAATATTATTTTTATCAAAATATGAAATGAAATTTTTTTGGAAATCGAAGAACGGATTATATATATATATATATGTATATAAATATAATTGAAATAAAACGAATAATGACGCTGCAGTTCGTGTTTTGAAATTGGGATTTTAAACAATTATTACGGGAGATCCAACCGTCGGATCTACCTGAAACCGTTGGGTTCTCTTTGAAATATCTTTCCAACGATTCCAAATTTGTAAAGATCCAACGGTTGGATTGTGTGAAATATTTAATTCAAATTTGAATAAGAACAGTACCAGAATGGATTATATATATATATATATATATATATATAAATATAATTAAAATAAAAAGATTAACGACGCTGCAGTTCATATTTTGAAATCGTAACTTTAAACGATTGTACTAGGAGATCCGACAGTCGGATTTTCCCAAAACTAGAACCGTTGAGTCCACTTTGAAAAGATCTTTCCAATGTTATAAAATTTGTAAAGATCCAATGGTTAGATTTTCAGATATGTGTAAATCAAATCTGGAGAAAAACAACGCCGTGGCCATGTTATGGCCTGAAGCGTCATTTTAATAAATGGGATATTTTTAAATAAATAAAAATAGCGATAAATCATTATAAAATATTATAAACGATATGGAATGCAAATAAATCGAATTTGCACGATTTATTGGATATTAGATGGTTAAATGTGTTAGACGTGAAAATTACATCAATGAACTGAATTATGGATGTCAAATAATTTAACCATGGAAATGAATTGATTTGAATTCTAAATATACGTGAATTATTTGAAAAGGCCGAGTTAAATCTCATTTCAAATAATTGGTCGACGATTAGAAGTCGAAGATATGAAGACGATGCAAGACCGATGATCTTCACATCGAATGGATGGCCACTGATGCCTTTGATGGGAGTTGCTGCCCTAAAGGGGTCACAATGGTGGTTGTCCGGACGTACTTGTCGATTGTTCGGATGTGCGAGGACCTCTCTCCTGTATTGGACATATGGGATGACGAATAAGGTGCCTCCGGTTTCGTTCTGACCCATAACGGACTTGTAAATGGACTACGTGTCCGACATTGGATTTCATTTTGTGTAATTGATATACGTTAGTTGCATGGAGTGAATTGCCTGTGTGGCATGCTGAGATGCAGTGATCAAAGCTTTTGTTGAAAAACAGAGCCTTGTGGTTGAGGATCAAAGCACGACATTAAATAGTAAGCTTTGGGTTTGGCGTTGATTCGCGGGCCTCACATCTTGGGATGAAACAGAAACGGGAGAGGACTTCAGGGAGGACATGCATTTCCTTCTAGCTAGGAGTGGTGTTTTGGGGTTTACACGCCCGGACATTTTACTTATGTGGATGATGGATAGCGAGGCGCCTCAGTTATATCGTTCGTTACGGGGCCGATGGTCTGGTCGGGATATGACCAGTTTGAGCCCCATAGGGCAGGGAAACGCAATGTTCAGGCATTTTAATCCACTCTATTTGGACTAGCCCTAACGATCCAAGGGTCACTCGAGCTCTGATCCTGAGGGTCGGCTAGACCGTCTCGATGCTGTAAAGACAATCCCTTGCCTTGGTTCGTGACGGAAATCCAATTTCCAAATTTGACATCGTGCAGTTTTGATTGTAAACCTATATATGGCGACATATTATATGGTACCCATGCCGTCTATGATTGATACTTATGATTGAAATTGTTTTTTTGAAACATATGAACACTAGTAATAATATCAAATGCTTTTGTTTTATTCGTACCAAGCATATTTTGGCCATTATAAGGTAAAACTCTATCCTCCGATTTGCGTTGCATTGTGTGATGGGAACTGAGTCTTATAATGGCTTCATTTTTATAAAAAGCATTGCGATGTTTAAATGATTTACTTGTTTTGAGCACTGGCAATCCAATGGAGTAAACCCGTTCCGCGTTAGCGGCGTGGTACTGTGATTGGCCTTATTATAAAATAAGTTAAGTAGATTTCTCATACCAGTCCCATGACTGACTTGTAGTTTGTTTCACTTGCAAACTCGGGTGCCTATTTTCTACATGGGCAGCCTTGTATTCAGGTTTTAGTAGGCTCTTTCTGGATAGCTTTGGAGATGATGATGGATTCTATCACTTCTTTTTATGTTGTTCAGCTCCTGCTGTACATATTGTATTTTGATTCCGCTGTAGACATTTTATGTAAAGCTAAAACTGTACTTTGTACTAACTATGATCCTGTATATTGTGTAACTCTGATGATTATGTTTATCTAGTGTATTTATTGTACATTATCTAGTGTATTTATATATTTCTGTTCTACTATTATTTGTTTATGTGTTATATTCCAATGATTACCCTTGCCACCGTGGAACGGGGATTTGGGGTCGTCACACGTGGTATCAAAGCTTTGGTTAAGCTTAATTCTGGAATATAACATATTAACGAACTCATCAGAAATAGAACCAGTAGTGTTCTATGAAGAATAACTCATTTCAAATAGGATCAATAATATCCTAGAATGAGTGTAGCAGAATGAAATACACCCCAGTAGACACATTTACATTCAAATATATGTCTCTATGCTTTAAAAATACCTTTTCTGTTGGCCTAACACTTTGTCTGCTATTTGCAGACATTGAAAAATGAGTGGCAGAAGTAGAAGAGGTAGATCGGAACCAGATATTGAAGCTCTATTAAAGAAGTATCAAAATCTGGGTGGAGTGCCGTTCTTGGGCAATGAATCCATTATTCAAATACAAGCATGGATGCATTCTGCTGAGAAATTTTTTGAAGGTTCAAAGCTGAGAGATGATCAGAAAAGATTACTAGCATCTTGGGCACTCAAAGACAAAGCTTTAATCTGGTGGGTAGAAGGTAATATTACCTAGGATAGATTCAAAGAAATTTTCAATGAAAATTTTACTCCTCCAGAAGCAACTGAGAGGTTAAGTGATGAATTCTACTATCTGATACAAGGAGATATGACCATTCCGGAATATCATAAGAAATTCAATGATCTTTCTTGTTTTGCCCCGCATCTAATTCAAAACCCTAAGAGGAAGAATATGAGGTTTATTAACGGGCTTCAAAGAAAGAACCAAACTAGGGCAACTGCACATGTGCAACTTCCTTTTTCTGAAATGATATACATGGCTTACTAGTATGAAGATCTGGATAAGCAAGGTCTTTTGAGAGATGAAGAAGAATGTAGTTTTAGTAACAAAGGGAAATTCAAAACTGATAACCGAGAGGCAAGCACGCAGCCTGAGGCAAGTACGACGTTTGGGGTCAGAAAGAGGCCCAGATTCAATAGTAAAAATGTTAAGTCTGAGGAAGAACAAATAACAATTGCCACATGCTCGAGCTGCAATAAGCAAGGACATTCGGTTATAAATTGCAAATCTTAGAACAAACGAAAGAAGGATAAATCTAAATCCAAGTAGGGGTTTCAAGAGAATAGAAAATGCAATCTTTGTCATCATGCTGGTCATCTTTCAAAGGTTTGCTAACTCTTAAAGGAGTCTGAAATAGTACAAGTGAATGAAGTGGCAGAAGTTCCATCACCCTCAATTAGTAAAGCAAGGCCAGATGTTTTGGAAGGCATGCTTACCGTTAAAGATATTCCAGTTAAAGTACTGTTTAATACAAACGCGTCACGAAGCTTTATTGCAAGTAATGCAGTTAAGAAACTGGATTTGAATTTGAAAAAGCTCAAAGCACCCATGACTGTCCATAATCCGGTTGGGGGTTCCCTCAATCTTAGTTGGATTTGTGGGGTGCATGTCTCTTTTTCCCGTTATAGGATCCCTACCATCTCGATCGTCATGAATTTTACCGAATTCGGTCTTATTCTAGGATTGGATTGGTTAACCAAGTATGAAGCTGAGGTCAAATGCGCCGAAAGAGCTATTAAGGCAAAAACAAAATTCTAGGAGTATATAACCATTCCATGTGAAGGTCCGAATTCGGATAGAAAAGGCTTTTGGTCAGCTCTTGATGTTTCTCCTGCTCAATTAGAACCTGTTACTATTGTTACGAAGAATATTCCGATCAACGTAGAAAATATTCCTGTCATCAAGAATTATGCGGAAGTGTAGAAGAAGTTGTTAGCTTACCTCCGCGTAGAGAAATTGATGTCAAAATCTCTTTAATTCCGAACGCAAGTCCAGTAGTTCATGCTATTCGAAGAATGACCTTGAAGGAGAAAGAAGAGTTAGACAATCAAACTCGACAGCTTGTGTGGAAGGGTCTGATCAGACCTGGATTCTCTGATTTGGGAGCAGCAGTGGTATTTGTCCCAAAGTCAAACGGCACTCTCCGACTATGTGTAGATTATTGTGACTTGAATAAGCAGACATGAAAGAATAAATATCCATTGCCGTGGATTGATGATTTGTTGGACCAATTGAATGGCGCGCAAGTATTTTCATGAATGGACCTAGCTACAGGTTTCCATCAGCTTCGTATTGCCGAAGAGTGTGTTCCTTTGACAGCATTTAGGGGTCCAGATTTATTCTACGAGTGGTTAGTAATGTCGTTCGGCTTATGTAACGCTCTAGCTTATTTTGTCAACCTAATGAACCGGGTATTCAGAGAAGTATTGAATAAATTTGTACTGGTCTTCATTGATGATATTTTTATCTTCTCTAAGTTAGAGAGCGAGCATGAAAAACATTTGGAACAAGTGTTAGAAATTCTCAGAAAGAATGTTTTAAAAGAAATTTTTTCCAAATGTATATTCTGGCAAGAAGAAGTCGAGTTTCTTGGCCACGTTGTATCAAAGGAAGGAATTTCTATAGATCCCAGTAAGATCACAGCTATACAACATTGGAAGCAGCCAACTACTCCCACAGAAGTCCGAAGTTTTCTCAGATTGGCTAGTTATTATCAAAAGTTCGTTAAGTATTTTTTGAAGATATCTATTTCCTTAACGAAGCTTACTAAGAAACATTCAAGGTTCAATTGGACTCCAGAATGTGAGACAGCTTTCCAAGAGTTGAAGTTAAGATTGACAGCTGCTCCAGTGTTAACAATTATCGATGGCAATCAAGACTTTAAAGTCTGGACAGATGCTTCTAAAGAACGCCTTGGTGCAGTATTAATGCAAAGAGGCCAAGTAGTCGCTTATGCTAGCCGTCAATTGAAGCTACATGAGAAGAATTATGCAACTCACGACCTTGAATTGTTAGCCATCGTGTTTATTATGAAAATCTGGAGGCGTTATCTATTGAGTGAGAAATTTGAATTATATACTGATCATTAATCATTGAAGTATTTATTCACCCAGAAAGATCTGAATATGAGGCAACAGCTTTGGCTAGAATTTCTCGCGGCATATGATCTTGATATTTTGTATACTCCGGGGAAATCCAATGTTGTGAATGATGCACTCAACAAAAAGAATGTGATCATCGCCAATCTTATTATTACACCATCGTTGATTGATAAAATATCTATGCTTTACAAAGACGATAGTTTTGTTAAAAAGATGATCAAAAGAATTCAAAGGGGTGAAGTCTCCAGTTTCCAAATGGATAGCATAGGAGTACTGAGATTGAAAGGAAGAATTTGCGTTTCCGACATCACTGAGCTCAAAAGAGAAGTATTGGACGAGTGTCACAAGTCCAAATTGAGTATCCATCCAGGGGTTAGTAAAATGTATAATGACCTCAAGCGAACCTTCTAGTGGAAGGCGATGAAAAGAGACATCTCTATATATGTTAGCAGGTGTTCTACTTGTCAACAAGTTAAAAGCGATCAATAGAAACTCGCCGGATTGTTGCAACCGTTGGGAATTCCAGGTTATTAGTGGGAAAAAATTTCTATGGATTTCATAGATGGTTTGCCCAGAACCAGGAGAGGAAATGACAGTATTTGCGTGATCGTAGATCATTTCATGAAGACTGCCCATTTCATACCTGTCAGGTCAAATAGAACCACTCAAAGTCTGGCGCAGATTCGTTTTAAAGAAATCGTTAAATTTCATGGAGTTTCCACGAGTATCGTTAGTGATCGTGACCCAATTTTTGCTCGTAAATTATGGGAAGCATTCCAAGCAGAATTGGGAATGAAATTGAAATTGAGCACCGCTTATCATCCTCAAACAGATGATCAAACTGAGAGGGTGAATCGCATCCTAGAAGATTTATTGTGGGCTTATGTTATTTATTTTGGCGGATCATGGGAAGACAAAATGCATTTGGCTGAGTTCTCATACAACACCACCTACCAATCGAGCCTGAAAATGTCACCATTCGAAGCATTATATGGTAGACTTTGCAGATCTCCCGCTTGTTGGGTAGAACCTGGTAATAGACTTGTATTGGGACCCGATATTATTCGCGAAGCTACGGATAAAGTCGATTTCATTAAGAAACGATTGCAAATGGCTCAAAGATGACAGAAGAGCTTTGCAAACTCGAGAAGAAGAGATTTAGCATTTGCTGTTGGTGATTATGTGTATTTAAGAGTTTCTCCGATGAGAGGAGTTGTCAGATTTGGAAAAACAGGGAAGTTGGCGCCCAGATTTGTTGGTCCATTTCCTGTGCTCAAACGGATTGGATCTCTCATTTATAGAGTTCAATTGCCTGATTGGTTGCCTGGAGTACATGATGTGTTTCACGTATCTCAACTTCAAAAGCAAGTGCATGATCCAGATTTGGTCGTGGAAGAAGCCGCGCAACAAGATTTGGAAATTACTCCAGAATAAGTTGTGAGAAGAGAGCCGATAAAGATTATTGGAAAAGAAACTAAAGAGCTGAGGAACAAGAAGGTTCACTTAGTCAAAGTGTAGTGCAGTGGAGATCCACGGGACTGTACTTAGGAAACTAAGTAGAGCATTAAGAAAGCCTATCCCAATTGTAGGGTAGATATCTCTGATTAACTCCGGTGTAAGGTACATTTACCATATTTTGCATTTCTGTATTGTCTTGTACTTCACTATTGTTTTCATTTTTGGATGAGTAGTTTTAAGTATAATCAGACATTAGCAAGTATGATTTTTAAGTATATAAATGAACTATATATTTTAAAAGGTTAATCAACAAATTGATTGTTGTTTGTGTTGTGTAATTATGAATTTGATTAATCAAAATATTGGAAAGATAATTAACCTGATCAATAAGAGAATGAGTGGTAAAATTTTTGCAAATGAATCAAATATTGAATTGATTTGAAAATAGATAGGAATATTTGCATGTATATTATATATGTTTGAATAGGTAAATGGATTCGCTGTTGAGTAAAGAATTTATTTGCGTGCCCGACAAATAGTTAAACCTTAATGAGTTGGATGCGCAATTTTATTTATATATCAACTCATGTGAATGCCACTGGATGCGGAGTGCTAGTTGTTCTGTGTGAAATAATAGACGTCGCCATAGGATAGTAACAATTAATTTTGAACTACACTACATGGCATACTTCTTGAGGATAGCATACTCTATCATATACCACATAAGCATTTGGAGCTTGTGTGACGAGGTTGAAGATTTACCATATGAGCGAGAGGCTTGTATGGCGAGGACTATATTACAGATTGAACCGAAGACTGATATGGACTATATAAAATATAACGGTAAATTGCCAGATTAATAAAAAACCCACACAGGACTGCAGATGACTATAAACACGTCTCTCTGGTCATTAAGGCACAAAAACCATTTATAGGGTGACGAGAATTTATTCTCTGTAGTTATTATCTATACACACTCCCCTGTGGACACCGGAATATATCACTACAAATATGTGTATGCTTTTTAGGATTTATTGGGTGTCTTATACGACCCAATAAATTTCCAAACCCCTCCCCATACAAAGGAGGTTATGGTGAAATTTTTCAAAAATTTAGGGTGTTAGACAAATTTTTGAAGAATTAGGGAATTATTAGAAACTGAAAAGTTGAAGAATGGAAGCCAGAATGAAAGTTGAGTTGGTTAGTTAAACAACTTTCAGCTTCATTCCTTTTCGGGGATGAAAAGATTTTAAGTGGGGGAGATTGTAACAACCCGGAAAATCAGAACCAATTTAAAAATTTTAACTTGGATATTTTAGCGGATTTTGAATATTTAAAGTAAATTATTTTAAATAATAACGACTAAAAATCTATTTGGATCGAAGTTATAGCGAATATATTTACTTTAATTAGAAAACAAGGCCTGAAATGGCTCAACAGTTTGAAAATTTGATTTTTAACTTTGACTGATTGTACAGAATTCAAAATAAAACGGATTTGAGTGAAACCAAAATTATTTAAATCTGTTTAAAAATATCTTTCTAATGAATCTGAAAAATCAAAATTTCATAGTGGGAATCAAAAGTTATGGCTAAATGTATTTTCAAAAAGGTCGCTATGGAATTAATATAGCCCGTAAAATAGACATTTTGCAAACGACCTCCGTTCTCGACGAAACCACTTTTATTGGATCCGGAATGTAAAATTATTGCTAGTTTCCAGATTCCATAATTTTTGGATTTAATATGTGAGCGTGGAAAAAGAAAATGTGTTTGGTTAATTCTAGTCAGTTTGGATCGACCAGAAAATGGCTATTTTTCAAACGGTCTCCAAATTTGACGAAACTAGTTTTGTTGGGACCGTATCATCCAAACATAGCTAGATTTATTTTTCTGGAATTTTTGGGATTAGTATGTGGCCCGACAAATTGAAATGTATGTTCAAATCCATATTTTAATGTTTTATATTTTAATTTGAAGAATAACTGACTGTAACAGTAAAATGGGCCTACGAAACCTATTCCATTGTGTTCGGAATGAGGGTATTTAGCTAGACACGATAGTCGTTGGGTTTGAATTGGAGTTCATTTGGAAAAGCAGATATTTTTGGAATTATAAATAGCACGAACCAATTAGAATTTTTATAAAAAAATATATATTTTATCTCTCCCCCCTCGCGATATACGGCGGAACCGTGTTCTCCTCTTCCCGATCAAATTCTGGCGAATCCATGTTGAATTATCCCTTGCCCAGTTAAACTTTTTGAAGAGAATCCCCTCCTCTTCAAATCCGTACCCACCACCCTCTGTCTCGTCGCCTGTACGAGAAGAACCATCGCCGCGAAGTCTCTAACTTCACTGCTCCGCCGAGCCTTATCCTTGCCGTCGAGTTCATCGGCGCCACCACCCCCAGGTGCGCGCCTCCAAGCTCTTCAACACTGTGTATCCCGATCGACGTCACGTGCTTCGGATTGGAGGGTTTTGGCAAACCTAGATTTGAACACTACGTTGAAGGTAACAACTGATTTAATTTCCACTGTTTTAACACTTTAAAACCATCGCAAAATTGATTATTTGAATAAAAATCATATCCTTTTGCTATGTGGTCGAAATTCAGTGAAACAAGAGACATTGGGCTCGTGTGGATGTCTTCTACATTCTAGAAGAGACCAGAGAATTTTTGGAGCTTCCAACAATTTTTGGAGGAGTGGAACCCAATGTGAGATTTCTAAATTATAAACAATATGGAATGTCGATGTATAAATTATATAATCGATGTATAAGTTATACAAGCATTGTACACCTCATGTATAAGCGTTGTATAAATTGTATGTGTGATGTATAAGTCATATATAAATTATATGTGTGTTGAATGGAGTTGAAATGAAATGGAAATATATTTATATACATATATCTGTATATATATATATACACTCCCCTCGTCCACAGACCAGGAACGATATATATTGGCTGTGATTGTTTGGATTTTGGTTGACGTGAAATTTGGTCGATGAATGCGAATAGTTGATAATGATTGTTTGTGGTTGAACAAAATTGGAGTTGTTTGTTGAAAAACCCATTGTGATATGAAAATGAATCGAAATATTTAGATTATAAGGATAAGCCCCTTAAGGAACGCTGCGAGGCGTAAGGTAGTGCGAGGAGCCGTACTCGGGACGGTGCCGGTTTTAAACCCCCTGCCGTTATGTTGCCGAAATTTTCTAAAATATTCATGTGTTTGATTTATATTCATGTGTTGAAATATATATATGTGTTGGAAAAATATTAATATGACGAATAATTTGTTTGAAAGATAAAAATCACATGTTTATCATGTATATAAAGTATACAAAATATTCATGTTTGAAATAAATTGTTTTAACAATAAAAATCACATTTTTATTATACACATGAATTGGTAAAAATACCCATGTTTGAAATAAATTGTTTTAACAATAAAGAACACATTTTATTATATATATGAAGTGTTAAAAATAGTCATGTGTTGAAATAAATATCTATTGGGTGAAAATATTATTTTTATCAAATATATGAAAGTGAAATGGTTTGGAAATCGAAGAACGGATTTTATTTACACATATATATAATTAGAACAAAACGAATAACGACGCTGTAGTTCGTGTTTTAAAATTGTGATTTTAAACGATTATTATGGGAGATCTGTAACACCCCACACCCGCTATGATCACTCTCTAAGGGAATGTCATAACATCGGTGGAGTATTTTAAGTGAATATAGAACAGAAAAATTACAACAAGACAGATATAAGTAATACTTGAAAATGTAAAACATCATTTCATTGCAGCGGAAAGTAAAACATGTTTGGTTACATCACAAAAACCATAACAAGAGTCAAGTACAAAATATCCATCCTGATAAATAAAAATACATAATCCCAATACATGAACTGATGGCCATAAAAGAAAAGGATAAGCTGAGCTTTACTCCTTCGGTCCAAGCTCCAAAAGAGAATAAAGCAGCCTGATCAAAGCCCACTCGTACTGGGCCCACTCTGAGAACCTGAGGGTTGGAAAAAAAAGATAAAAACAACGGGGTCAGACATAAGTCTGAGCGAGTCCTATAACTTTAACAATACAATCGTTAAAGTAACCAGAGAAGACATAAGCTTGATATACGGTAACGTCTGGGGATGAATGGCTACACTAAGCAGCTTGGTAGACTTAGGATAAACTAAGATAACCGTAAAGACGCATCTACCCACCCAAGGATAATTACTACACTGCACCACACCAGTCATTCCTACTTAAAGGTTGATCCCACTAAGTGTACTTAGTAATTTAGTAATTTCGTGTACCCCTATCTGACTACATAGGTGTACCCACTACTCCCCAAGCGATCGGCTCCCTTACGTAGATACCCGTGCTGGTCCCACAATGGGGTGTATCATCCCCCAAAGTGGCAACCTGATAATATCAACGGTGCACGGTTTATACCTACACGATGCAACAACGTCTTACCAACCAGCCCGGGTCCACACACGCATATGAAACCCGTTGGTCCTGTGTTGCCACCGCTAACCCGTTTTGGCCTCTTATAGTCAAGCCCAATATGCGTGTCCCGTCCTCGACTTGAGTCGAGCCCACTAAGATACGTTTGGGATATTGGTTGAGATGGGCCCTGAAAGAACCCGTAACTTCCCCGTAAAGGAAAGCACGAATACTTTTAGAACAACACACAAAAGGACGCATACGGAAGAACATTTCATTGCTATTACAACAATTCCATCAGATACAAGAATATACAGAGTATAAATGAATAAATTACATTCGATAAATATCAGAGATTACAATAAATTACATAGCAGCGGAAAATAATATAAAATACAACTGAAAGTGATACACGGATACAGAGCTTTCCGAGCATCGTTCCAGCTGTTAATCAGGACCCTGTGAATATAAATCTGCAAAACCAAAACTACTAGCTGCTCGTGTGGAAAATAGGGGCACCCAGAGTTTAGGTTAAAACAATAAACTCCAGGTCAGTCATGTGACTGGTGTGAGAACTAAAACAGTTATTAATATTGGTTTTAAAGTTAGGTAAATCAAGGGACCACGCCGTATAACACGGAACGGGTTTCCTCCCAAGAATACCAGTGCATAGAACAAACAACGCAATGCTAAATAAAGAAAAATGAAGCTGTTATAAGACCCAGGTCCCATCACACAATGCAACGCAAGCCGGAGGATAGGGTTTTTACCTTATAACAGCCAAAGCATGCTTGATACGTTTAAAACACATTATTTGATACTATTATAGGTGTATAGTATCAAAACAATTTCAATCATAAATATTAATCATAGGCGGCATGGGTACCATCTATCATGTCGCCATACTAGTTCTACAATTAAACCGCAATACATGTATTGGAAATTGGATTTCCGTCATGAGTCGAGGCAAGGGGCAAGCTCCTCTCCGCGTTCGAGACACTCTAGCAAATGTCCCAGGACCCCACTATAATCCTTGGAATCGGCTGGGCCGGTCCTCTCTTACTTTTGAGGATCGGCAATTCCTAAACACACGTTTCCCGGTCCTTACAGACCTATATCCGAGGCGCCTCATATCCAACAACCACACAGGTGAAAAGTATATAAATGTCAGGGCTGGTAGGTCACTGACACCACCCTAGCTAGAAAGAAACGTCGTGCTCTCCCAGCGGTCCATCTCCCGTTTTTGACTCATACCGAGGTGTGAGGCTCGCGAATTCACGTTATACACAAAGCTACGCCACACAGGCCGTGCTTTGATCATCAACCACAAGACTTTGCTTTTCAACAGAAGCCCTGATCAATTGCCACTTACGCATGCCACATTGGCAATTCACTCCATGCGACTGATGTCCATCGATATACAACCTCTGAGCTCGTATGTCTTAGAGAAGGGCGTTAAGCAAGAGAATAAATTCTCCGCCGCCAAACAGATGTATATTTAATAGAGATCAATCAACACAGAATAAAATCCAATGTCAGACACACAATCCATTTACAAGTTCGTTCTGGGTCTGAACGAAACCGGAGGCACTTTCCTCGCATATCCATCCATCTCCAGGTACGTCTGGACGATCACCAACTGATTCCCTCATCCTGGGTGTACAGCCCAATCAAGATCATCAGTAATCACCCAAACGATGTGAAGACTTCCGGTCTTCAACCACCGTCTTCATCTTCGACATCTCGTCGAATCGGTTATTCAGAATGGGTATAAACCCGGCCTTTCTGAATAACCCACGTATATAATAAACGAATGTTACACAAACACCACAAACGCCTCATTCCAATTCAGAATATTCTTTTATTCACAAAATCACATTCTTAGGGAAATGTTCCCATTAATTTTATCCAAGATAAATTCTTCTAAATTTATCCTATAATCTTCCTTTGGATATCATTTCAAACTAGTCGGGATTAACGAACCACACCGAAGTAATTATTTATTTTATTTCCCAATCCCAACCTATATATCCCATGGAGCAAAACTGGTGATACTCCATATCTAACACCACGGTGTTATCTGTAAAATTAATTACCATTTCACGTTCAAATCTAATTAAAGATTTAACTATCGCTTTGAAGCAAAACTGGTGGTACTCCACTCTCGATCACTTTTCAGATTTGATAATTTAAATTATCAATCCACATTTTTAATCTAATTAAAGATTCATTAAAACTCCACTTAGTTTTAATCTTTTCAAAAATCAACATCTTGCCTTTAACTGGGTTAAAGAACCAACGTCATTTAAAACACGATTCACGATAAACCCAAATCACATTTGATATTAAATACAAGGCTCTGAATAGAAAATATATCGGCTTATATTCAATATCAAATTCTGAAACCAACATATATAGTATTGGAAATAACGATATAAAATATATCTTTCAAATTCCCATAACAATATCTGTATAGTCACGAAATCCAACATCGAAATACTCCGAAGATAATTTCGATTCAGCTCCAGTCCAATCCACGTTTTGGGAATATTGATTGCCTTTAAAATCACTTTCAAATTCAATTTATTTATTTTGAAAATAAATTGATTTCAATTCTAGTTCAAAACTAGTTCATTTCGATAAAAATCTATTTTTATCCTTTCAAATGTGGAATTTTCCAGCCCAATTCTTTCCAATTCACATATTATAATTTTACACAAATTATAGATATTTTTAATAATTTTATCAAGGCCCGTACAGTCGATTTCCATCAACGGCTATCAAACTGCACTTACAGCGACCTTTTTCAAATTTGATTTGGACATAATTCCAAATCCAACCGTTAGATTTCAAATTTCTAATATTCAATGGAAAGCCCTTTTCGATACGAACCCAACGGTTCCGGTTTTAGGAGAATCCGACGGTCGGATCTCCCGCAATGTCCGTTTGAAATAAATGGTCGAAATTCACGAACTGCCGCGGCGCGGCGTGTTCTATTCAGGCCATTATATTATATATATAATATATATAATATATATTTCGTCGATTTCTATTTAAAACGAATTTTATAAATCGTTTTAAAATCGTTTCAAAAGCAATTTCAACTTTCTTTTCAATTCAAACCAAAATTGAATTCTTCTTTATAAATTCGTTTTAAAATTCATTTCTATTCAATTCAAATTATAATTCAATTTGAATTCGTTTTCAATTCAATTCATTTCGAAATCGTTTTCAATTCAATTCATTTCGAAATCGTTTTCAATTCAATTCATTTCGAAATCGTTTTCAATTCAATTCATTTCGAAATCGTTTTCATTTCAATTCATTTCGAAATCGTTTTCAATTCAATTCATTTCGAAATCGTTTTCAATTCAATTCATTTCGAAATCGTTTTCAATTCAATTCATTTTGAAATCGTTTTCAATTCAATTCATTTCGAAATCGTTTTCAATTCAATTCATTTCGAAATCGTTTTCAATTCAATTCATTTCGAAATCGTTTTCAATTCGATTCATTTCTATTTTATTCGAATTCAAATTCACTTTCTATTCAATTCGAATCGAATTCATTTTCTATTCGATTCGAATTCATTTCAAATTGATTCAATAAAATTTCCATTTGAATTTTGATCTAATTCAATTTGAATTTCCTTTCAAAATATTAAATTTTGAAATCACTTTTCAATATTCATTATAAAACGAATAAAATCGATATAAATATCGTTCACGTCAAAATGGCGCAAAACTAATCAACACGGCTTTATATTTTTCACAACTTCTTTATTTTATTCAACAAATGAATATTTATCTCATTCAACACATGAATCTATATCTTTTTTTTTTCCTTTTTCAACCCACGACTAATCTCAACACATGAGTACTGTCAACACATCACTATTTTTGTTATGTAAAATATTTTATAAAACTATGGTATCTATCGTTTGATTTTCAATTAGGCTTCTACTGGGAAGTAGTTCTAATTTTAAATATGATAAAGATGTAAATTTTATTATATAAAATATTTCACTCAACACATGAACATCGTCAACACATGACTATTTTTATATTCAACACATGAATTTTCTTTTATAATATTCATTATTTTCCCGATTGGAATGAGGCCCAATCAATCACCATATAATGTTAATTATATGGATTCCATACAACACATGTATATAATAGCATTGAAAAATAATCAATCATCAACCAAAGTGCACTACACTGTATAAGCATCAAATATAGATATCTGACGCTTATAACAGCCTGTCAATCAATCGATCGACATATTCAATCAATCAGGAAGAGTGAACTTCAAATTTCATCCCAACACCCGTGTGGGGTTTCAAACAATCAAACACAGATTTTATTTGTGCAGTTGGGCGATGTGTAAAATTTATCGACCCAATCAATATCAGTCAAATCAGTGTATATAAACAAATCGATTTGTTTATAAATATTTATTTATTCACATTCACGTTAAAATTTATATTTTTAACGATAAAATATTTTATTTCAACACATGAATTTCTATTCATTTCATTTACACAATAAAAATGATATTTTTATTTTTCTAACATATTTTAGAAAATTTCGGCGGCATAACGGCACGATACTAGAAACGGGACAAGGCCTAGCCTTATCCCCGGTCTAGTGAAGGCCCACGCCATTCACACATCAATCAAATCAATTCCAATTCACCAAACAATTCAAATTTCAATCAATTAGACTAACCAACTACACAACCAAACAATTTAACAAACAAGCCATCCATGGTCTGTGGATGACGGGTGTCGGGTGCTACTAAGCACCGTCTGCATCCTAGTATATATATATATAACTAGAAAAGAAATTTAGAGTGAGAAGTTCTCACCGATAGCTATCCACTTCACGACACTTCATTAATAGAAATCTTCTTCGTTATCCCATCTTCGTCATCTTCGTTGCCCGTAGTCACTATATATATAAAAATCACACATTTTTATATTTCGATGTCTTTAAAATAAAAATCACATTTTTATTTATTCACATTCAATTTAGAAATCATATTTCTATAATCACTTCATATGTTTAAAAATCGAATTTTCCACAACGCTACTGTATGGATAAAAATTATATTTTTATCTCGCTATTCTTCATATAAAGATCTCGCCTTTTCAAAAATATAGATTTCATCTTTATAAAAATCATCACTTTATTTCAACGTATATAAAATAAAAATCGGATTTTTATTTCGCTACATATACAAAGATGATATTTTTATATTCTCAATCCTATAAAGATTATATTTTTAATACTTTAAAAATATAAAAATCATATTTTTAATATTCCTATATAGTAAAGATTATATTTTTAATACTTTAAAAATATAAAAATCATATTTTTTTTTCTATTTTAAAAAATCAAAATAAAATCAGTTTTTAAACCTCTTTTAAAAATCAGTTTTTGATTACTAATTAAAATCAGTTTTTGAAACCTAATTAAAATCAGTTTTAAATTACTTTTAAAATAAAAACATTATTTACTCTTTTTTTTCAGTTTATATAAATCAAAAATAAAATAAATAAAAAGAAAAAAAAAGACTTACAGGGGGGTTTGGGGCGTTCGCTGTGGGCTTCAAGAGGAGGGAGAGGCGGCGCAGAATAAGAGGGGGGGGGGGTTGATCGGAGGCCGGCGGTGGGTCGTGGTGGCTGCGGCTGTGAGCAGGTGGAGGGGGCTCGGTTGCGTCGGTGGATGGGGGGAGGGGGCCTCGCGTCGGTGTCGAGGAAGGCAAGGGGGAGGAGGAAGGGAAGAAGTGGCGGCGGCACACCTGGGGGGGGGGGGAAGTCGGTGGCGGCTGCGACGTGGGGGAGGGGGGCGACGGGGTTTCACCTTTTTTTTTATTTATATTCGATCTGAAATAATGAAAGGGGGGGGGTTATGTAAATATATATATAATAATTATATATATATTTTTTCCTTTAAAACCCTAATGTTGACTTTTCGTTTTAACTCAGATTTGAACCCGCCGACTGTCGCCCATAGCATTTCACCCCCATTCCGAACACAATGGGATATGTTTCGTAGTTTGATTTGATCGTTTGAATCAGTTTCCGTTGAATTTACATTTAAATCACTATATTGAATTTTAAACGTACATTTCAAATTACCGGGGTCACATACTAACTCTAAAAATTCCAAAAAAATATTTTCTAGCTTCGTATTGACGATACGGTCCTAACAAAACTAGTTTCGTCGAATTCTGAGACCGTTAGAAAAATGGCCAATTTCCAGTCGATTAAAATCAACTGAAATGGTCAAAACACGTTTTCCTTTGCCACGCTCACATATTGATTCAGAAAATTATGAAATTTGAAACCTAGCAATAACTTTACATCACGGACCCAACAAAACTGGTTTCGTCAAAATCCGAGGTTGTTTGCAAAATGTCCATTTTTAAGGGCCTGAATTCCATAGCGACTATTCAGAATTTTCAACTGGACATATCTTTTGATTCTCGCTACAAAATTTCAACTTGTCGGATTCATTGGAAAGATATCATCAATTAGTTCCTAATGTTTTTGGTTTCACTAAAATCCGGATTGTTTTGCACCCGGTACATTCAATTGAAGTTTGAAATCGAATTATCGAACTACCGCGCCATTTTCAATTCTATTTATAATTATATATAAATATTTATATTCTAACGACGACGTATATAATATATACGTCGAATTCCATTCAAAATAAATTTCTCGTCGTTCTTATTTAAAATAATCTATTTTAAATGTTCAAACTTCGCTAAAATTGTCAAAATAAAAATTTCAAACTGGCTCGCATTTTGCGGGTTATTACAATCTCCCCCACTTAAAACTTTTCGTCCCCGAAAAGGAACAAAGTCGAAAGTGGTTTGATTATTCAACTCTACATTCGATCTGGCTTGCCTTCTCCAACTTTTCAGTTTCTGAGAATTTTCAAAATTTCAAAAATTTGGCTAACACCCTAAATTTTCGAAAAATTTCGCCATAACCTCCCCTGCACCGGGAGCATCGGGGAATTTCAAATAGCTTCCCCGGTCCTTCAGATCTCAAAAAGAAAAAGAAAAAGCCAAGCGGCTAGCCAATCGGCTCATAAAATCATCATCACCCAAACAAAACAGTAAATTATGATAAACATGTACCTATTTGTCGGGCAAACAAATTTTATTCTCTGGCTCTAGCCTCCTTGCTATGACCTGTTCAATGTAAGTATATGTATATGCAAGCAAATGCAACCGATTTTCAATATAGTTCAATATTTGATTAAATTAGGCTTAAATGGTTAAAAATTAGCAAACAGATAAACAACCAACACAAACATCAATCAATTAGTGGATTAGAGTTTCAAATTCATAATTTTGATATATATACAAAAAATCATGCTTTTGATGCCAATTCACAACAATCGTTTTCAATTCAATTCATTTCGAAATCGTTTTCAATTCAATTCATTTCGAAATCGTTTTCAATTCAATTCATTTCGAAATCGTTTTCAATTCAATTCATTTCGAAATCGTTTTCAATTCAATTCATTTCGAAATCGTTTTCAATTCAATTCATTTCGAAATCGTTTTCAATTCAATTCATTTCGAAATCGTTTTCAATTCAATTCATTTCGAAATCGTTTTCAATCCAATTCATTTCGAAATCGTTTTCAATTCGATTCATTTCTATTTTATTCGAATTCAAATTCACTTTCTATTCAATTCGAATCGAATTCATTTTCTATTCGATTCGAATTCATTTCAAATTGATTCAATAAAATTTCCATTTGAATTTTAATCTAATTCAATTTGAATTTCCTTTCAAAATATTAAATTTTGAAATCACTTTTCAATATTCATTATAAAACGAATAAAATCGATATAAATATCGTTCACGTCAAAATGGCGCAAAACTAATCAACACGGCTTTATATTTTTCACAACTTCTTTATTTTATTCAACAAATGAATATTTATCCCATTCAACACATGAATCTATATCTTTTTTTTTCCTTTTTCAACCCACGACTAATCTCAACACATGAGTACTGTCAACACATCACTATTTTTGTTATGTAAAATATTTTATAAAACTATGGTACCTATCGTTTGATTTTCAATTAGGCTTCTACTGGGAAGTAGTTCTAATTTTAAATATGATAAAGATGTAAATTTTATTATATAAAATATTTCACTCAACACATGAACATCGTCAACACATGACTATTTTTATATTCAACACATGAATTTTCTTTTATAATATTCATTATTTTCCCGATTGGAATGAGGCCCAATCAATCACCATATAATGTTAATTATATGGATTCCATACAACACATGTATATAATAGCATTGAAAAATAATCAATCATCAACCAAAGTGCACTACACTGTATAAGCATCAAATATAGATATCTGACGCTTATAACAGCCTGTCAATCAATCGATCGACATATTCAATCAATCAGGATGAGTGAACTTCAAATTTCATCCCAACACCCGTGTGGGGTTTCAAACAATCAAACACAGATTTTATTTGTGCAGTTGGGCGATGTGTAAAATTTATCGACCCAATCAATATCAGTCAAATCAGTGCATATAAACAAATCGGTCGATTTGTTTATAAATATTTATTTATTCACATTCACGTTAAAATTTATATTTTTAACGATAAAATATTTTATTTCAACACATGAATTTCTATTCATTTCATTTACACAATAAAAATGATATTTTTATTTTTCTAACATATTTTAGAAAATTTCGGCGGCATAACGGCACGATACTAGAAACGGGACAAGGCCTAGCCTTATCCCCGGTCTAGTGAAGGCCCACGCCATTCACACATCAATCAAATCAATTCCAATTCACCAAACAATTCAAATTTCAATCAATTAGACTAACCAACTACACAACCAAACAATTTAACAAACAAGCCATCCATGGTCTGTGGATGACGGGTGTCGGGTGCTACTAAGCACCGTCTACATCCTAGTATATATATATATAACTAGAAAAGAAATTTAGAGTGAGAAGTTCTCACCGATAGCTATCCACTTCACGACACTTCATTAATAGAAATCTTCTTCGTTATCCCATCTTCGTCATCTTCGTTGCCCGTAGTCACTATATATATAAAAATCACACATTTTTATATTTCGATGTCTTTAAAATAAAAATCACATTTTTATTTATTCACATTCAATTTAGAAATCATATTTCTATAATCACTTCATATGTTTAAAAATCGAATTTTCCACAACGCTACTGTATGGATAAAAATTATATTTTTATCTCGCTATTCTTCATATAAAGATCTCGCCTTTTCAAAAATAAAGATTTCATCTTTATAAAAATCATCACTTTATTTCAACGTATATAAAATAAAAATCGGATTTTTATTTCGCTACATATACAAAGATGATATTTTTATATTCTCTATCCTATAAAGATTATATTTTTAATACTTTAAAAATATAAAAATCATATTTTTAATATTCCTATATAGTAAAGATTATATTTTTAATACTTTAAAAATATAAAAATCATTTTTTTTCTATTTTAAAAAATCAAAATAAAATCAGTTTTTAAACCTCTTTTAAAAATCAGTTTTTGATTACTAATTAAAATCAGTTTTTGAAACCTAATTAAAATCAGTTTTAAATTAATTTTAAAATAAAAACAGTATTTACTCTTTTTTTTCAGTTTATATAAATCAAAAATAAAATAAATAAATAAAAAAGACTTACAGGGGGGTTTGGGGCGTTCGCTGTGGGCTTCAAGAGGAGGGAGAGGCGGCGCAGAATAAGAGGGGGGGGGGGGTTGATCGGAGGCCGGCGGTGGGTCGTGGTGGCTGCGGCTGTGAGCAGGTGGAGGGGGCTCGGTTGCGTCGGTGGATGGGGGAGGGGGCCTCGCGTCGGTGTCGAGGAAGGCAAGGGGGAGGAGGAAGGGAAGAAGTGGCGGCGGCACACCTGGGGGAGGGGGAAGTCGGTGGCGGCTGCGACGTGGGAGGGGGGGGGGGGGCGACGGGGTTTCGGGGGTTTCCCCTTTTTTTATTTTATTTATATTCGATCTGAAATAATGAAAGGGGGGGCGGTTATGTAAATATATATATAATAATTATATTATTATTTTTTCCTTTAAAACCCTAATGTTGACTTTTCGTTTCAACTCAGATTTGAACCCGCCGACTGTCGCCCATAGCATTTCACCCCCATTCCGAACACAATGGGATATGTTTCGTAGTTTGATTTGATCGTTTGAATCAGTTTCCGTTGAATTTACATTTAAATCACTATATTGAATTTTAAACGTACATTTCAAATTACCGGGGTCACATACTAACTCTAAAAATTCTAGAAAAATATTTTCTAGCTTCGTATTGACGATACGGTCCTAACAAAACTAGTTTCGTCGAATTCTGAGACCGTTAGAAAAATGGCCAATTTCCAGTCGATTAAAATCAACTAAAATGGTCAAAACACGTTTTCCTTTTCCACGCTCACATATTGATTCAGAAAATTATGAAATTTGAAACCTAGCAATAACTTTACATCACGGACCCAACAAAACTGGTTTCGTCGAAATCCGAGGTCGTTTGCAAAATGTCCATTTTTAAGGGCCTGAATTCCATAGCGACTATTCAGAATTTTCAACTAGACATATCTTTTGATTCTCGCTACGAAATTTCAACTTGTCGGATTCGTTGGAAAGATATCATCAATTAGATCCTAATGTTTTTGGTTTCACTAAAATCCGGATTGTTTTGCACCCGGTACATTCAATTGAAGTTTGAAATCGAATTATCGAACTACCGCGCCATTTTCAATTCTATTTATAATTATATATAAATATTTATATTCTAACGACGACGTATATAATATATACGTCGAATTCCATTCAAAATAAATTTCTCGTCGTTCTTATTTAAAATAATCTATTTTAAATGTTCAAACTTCGCTAAAATTGTCAAAATAAAAATTTCAAACTGGCTCGCATTTTGCGGGTTATTACATGCCCCCACAAGCTACCCACCTGAGCTTGTCATTTCTAGTGAATCCCACTTAACCCTTTAACCATGTCCACTTACATGTTATAAATTTTGGCTAAGTCATTTAATCATATTCCAATTGTCATACAAGGTACCCACTAGATTTCCACATGCCACCCATGGCACTTACTTAACCCTTTAATCATGTTTAATTACATGTTCCACTTTGGTTAAGTATTCTAATCGTATTTTCTATTGCCACCCAGGGCAACCACTACATTTCCACATGCCACCCAAGGCACCCACTTAACCCCTCATGTCCCTCTACATGCTAATTTGGTTAAGTGTTTCTTAATTAATTAAGATCGTAACCTTTGTAAAGACCTCTCACATTAGACTGTCTTTTATGGCAGCTGGATATGCCGGTTGGTTCCGGGCAGCCTTACACCATAACAGAGTCTAACCTCGTGTCTTTTACACTTGTCACGTATTTAGTTTATGACTAAGACCTCTCACATTGGGCCAATCATTTGTAGCCACTGGATTTGCCGGTCGGTTCCGGGCAGTCTTATGCTACAAAAGGGTCCAACCTCATGTCTTAGTAGATTAATTACACCTAATTAATCACCCCCATAATTTGTATTAATTATCCCTAATTAATTACACATTTTTAAGAATATGGGTAGACCTAACTCAATAGGTAAATTCCCAATTCCATAGTATGGGTAGACCTAACTTAATAGGTAAATTCCCAACTCCATAATATGGGTAGACCTAACTTAATAGGTAAATTCCCAATTATGTCCATTCATTTCATGTTATGCTTAAACATACCAACTTTACACATTTCTATTAACATGCATATTAACCCCATCGTTTCCCACGTAATTCGTTCTCATGACTTGTCATATAAATGGGGAGTTTCATTATAAATGTAATGGGTTCAATCTTAGCACAATGTTGGCATTTACATGGGTTTAAAAGGTGTCAACTTGCATCATAACATTAAACCCAACTAGCATAATTCATTAACCCAAACTTGCATATGAACTTGCATATAAACTTGCATATGAACTTGCATATAGACTTGCATATAAACTTGCATATGAACTTGCATATGAACTTGCATATAAACTTGCATATAGACTTGCATATAAACTTGCATATGAACTTGCATATGAACTTGCATATGAACTTGCATATGAACTTGAATATAGACTTTCATATGAACTTGCATATGAACTTGCACATAAACTTGCATATGAACTTGCATATCATGTCATACATAGAGGCAACCTTGCATATATCATGCATATCATAAAAAGAGACAAACTTGCATAAGTGTTCATAGGTTATACAAAGGGTGAACTTTCATGTCATAATGTATGCATAAAACCAAACACTTAGCATGCATAAAATCAAATACTTAGCATGCATAAAACCAAACACTTAGCATGCATAAAATCAAATACTTAGCATGCATAAAACCAAACACTTAGCATGCATAAAATCAAATACTTAGCATGCATAAAATCAAATACTTAGCATGCATAAAATCAAATACTTAGCATGCATAAAACCAAACACTTAGCATGCATAAAACCAAACACTTAACATGCATAAAACCCAATACTTAGCATGCATAAAACCCACCACTTAACTTGCATAAACCCATATACTTAACTTGCATAAACATAGGGTTAACATTAAACATAGATTAGCAAACTAACATCATATCATATGACTTAAAACCCATTTATCCACAAGCAAGACCATAGATCTCATCATACCTCATCTACTTAATTTAGCAATTGGTTATTAAAGTGATAGAAACTCACCAAAACCAAGATTAGCAAACTTATGAAGTAGAACTAGTTGCTATATTTGAAGAAGATGATGATTAGAGGTTGATTAGCTTGCAACTTTCTTCATAAATTAGTGGAGGCTCCTCCTAAGTTTGATTTTGGCGGCATGATGGCATCAATTCTATTTTTAGTATGGATTTGGCTTGCATTAGGGTGTATTTATAGGATTAGGGTGTGTTTTAGACCATAGGATTAGCCCTAGGTTAGATTAGGTCCGTTAGAACCCGGAAGCTTCTAGAGAACAACCCAAAGCACAGCCAAACCCTAAAATGGTGCACCAGGTTAAACTGGCCGAGCACCCCCTGTCGACACCCAAGTCGACAGGGCTGTCGACTTGGTCCTAGCTAAGTCGACTGCCCAGTCGACAGGGCTGTCGACTTGGGTAGCTAGGCGGGAATTTTTCCCGCTGCGCCCAATGGCCCCAATTTCCAATTTGAACCTGAATTTTAAATCTGTTTTGAACTTTGAATTTTCTGCAAACTTCATTGGGCCATAACTGGGCCATACGGACTCCGATTTACAAAATTTCGGACTCTATTTCGCGTATTTTTCCGAGACGAACGCAATGACGCAGCCCGTTTGCCCCTATCCTCACATCTGAGGTTATTTATTCTGCAATTAGTGAATTTTAGCATTAACCGAAATTCGGGGTGTTACATTCTCCCCTCCTTAAACGATTTCGTCCCCGAAATCTCTAAGCTAAGGAGAATGCATATCCTACCATCCAAACAACCATCTACTCAATCCATCAAATACGGGCATCCATTGTCCTTAAAACAATTTCTAATGATGTATGAGCATATGCAAAAGTGTGTGTATATGTTCCCTATCTAATGTATGGACATATGCAAACCATGATAGTGCCATGCATCCAATATGTATGCGAGAGAACCCTATCGACACATACAATATCTACATGAGTGCACAATCATTCACCAAAATGCATCATCCATATGATAACACAATCATTATACATCCATAAATATAGCTACCTACACACAATTATATGCAATATGCAATATGAAGTGATTGAGCCGATCTAGTGCCTAGAGTGTGTATAAATGCATCCACGAGCAACCACTAGCAACCACTCGCATCCACATGCATCCATCAAACATAACATGTCTCAAACACATGTTTCAACCATAGGTTTACCCTATCTAAAGGTCAAAGGTACTAATGAGAGGACATACTAAAGATAAGATAAGTACTAGACAAACGATAAAGGAGAAGTTAAAAGACATATCCTCAAAAAGGAATGGGTATAATGAACGCATTTTCGCTTCCGTCTCCCAAGTAGCGTTGCTCTTTTCTTCTCCTCATTGCACTTTGACTAGTTGAACCTCCCTGTTTCTCAACCTCTTAATCTCTGACCCAAGGATGCGTGTAGGAGCTCGTCGAATAGTCGCATCACGCTTTATCTCTACTTCCCTAAGCAAGCTCGGCTCTACCACCTCTGCTGTCTCATGCAGGCACTTCCTCACATGGAATACATCATGTACACCACTAAGTCTTTCGGGCAACTCCACCAATGGAAGATGCTCTTCTCATGTACCTCCAAAATCTAAGATACATAGCCTCAAAAGGTCTTCTAAAACACGATTCACCCCCTCGGTCTGACCGTCCGTCTGAGGATGATATGCGGTACTCAAATGCAACTGAGTCTCTACCGCCTCTTTCAAACTTTTCCTAAACTTGCTAGTGAAGATAGGATCTCGATCACTCACTATGCTGGAAGGTACACCATGCAATCTAATAATCTCTCGAATGTAAACAGAAGCTAGCCATGAAGCAGTTCTCTTACTCTTCATGGGTATAAAATGGGCGCTCTTAGTAAGTCTGTCTACCACGACCCAAATTCCCGTATTACCCTTCCTCGATCTTGGTAATCCATCGAGACACTATCCCACTTCCATAGCGGAACCTCCAATGGGTGAAGCAACCCACCGGGTTTCTTCTGCTCCACTTTCACTTGCTAGCACACCAAGCATCTAGCGACATACTCGGCCACATCTTTCTTCATACCGGCCCAAAAGAAAACTCGCTTCATGTCTTGGTACATCTTGTCTCTATCGGGATGAATGGCCATCTTCGACCGATGTGCATCATCAAGTATAGCCTTCCTCAAACCCTTGTCTTGCGGTACACAAAGTCTACCGTCTCTACGCAACCACCCCCTATCGTCTAGGGTGTACCTACTCAAATGGCTGGACGACTCCCCCCTTATGAGCTTCTCTACCAACTCAACCAACTGTGGGTCGTCCCTCTGTGCTTCTCCAACCCGCCCCAAAAGAGTAGGCCTAACCTCCAAGGAGGCTAGCAAACCGGGTACAAAGTCAACGGAAGGTCTAAAGTCAAACATCGAAATAAATTCCAAGCTCCGTCGTTCAACGAACAATGAACTCAAGGACAACCTTTTTCTACTTAAGGCATTCGTTACCACGTTACCCTTACCATGGGTATACGCTATCTCAAACTCATAGGATGCTAAGAATCCCATCCACTTTTGCTGTCCTAAGACTATGCGCTCGAAGAGTCTCCAACACTTCCCTAAGATGTAGGGCATGCTCTTCTCCACCAGGATATTACCCCATCCAAAATCATCACAACTGTCCATCTCTCACGCAGACCACCCTGGTCGAACTCGGCATCCCCCAAATGCAAGCCCCAAAGGCCTAAACCAATATCAGACAAACACCCAAGGGATACCTCCTTCGAATTCAGACGACCTACGTGAGATGATACTAGTAAAAACGGCTAACTAATTAAGCCCTTGCCCAACTCTGGATGTCCTTGCCAGTCTCGCTCCAAAACCACCGTTTATCCCATAACTGGCTTTGCTCAACCTATTGAGCCCATGCGAAAACTTATTTCGCTCCTAGAAAAGACCAAGATGTCATTTACAAAGACCATCACGAATTTATTTAGGTACTCCTTGAACACCCTTCTCGTCAAATCAATAAAGTATGCGGGGGCGTTCGTCAAACCAAATGGCATCACCAGCCACTCAAAAAAAAACCATCCGGTGTCCTAAAGGCAGTCTTCTCTATACTATCCTCAGCCACTCTTCACTGATGAAACCCCGTGGCTAAGTCCTACTACGAAAACACTGAGGCGCCAATCAACTTATCAAAGAGATCATCAATCCTCGACAATGGGTGTCTATTCTTCTTTGTGAGTTTATTTAGTTCTCTTTAGCCTACACAAAGTCTGAGGGACCCATCCGCCTTCGTGGCAAAAACTACTGGAGCACCCCACTCCGATATACTTCGTCTTATGAACCCCTTCTCAAGCAAATCGCCTACTTGCTTATGGAGTTCCCTCCTCTCACGAGGAGCCATGTGGCACCCTGGCCAAGATATTGGTTTGGCATTGTCTAACAGTTATATTCGGAAGTCAATCTCCCGCTCCGGAGGTAAGCCCTTCACCCCCTTAAACACATCCGAGTATTCCCGGACCACTCTAACAGATCGCAACTCTCGACCGACGTGTCAAGCGATTCTAGATAACTTAGCCTAACAGTTTCCATGGGATTACAAGAGATCTCGAGAGTGTTACCCAAGCGGGTCATAAGCCTAACAACTCTCCCTTCAAAATCAAGAACGGCACCCCTACTGGATAACCAGTCCATGCCCAAAACTAACCCTTAGCCCGTGAAGCCCAAAAAGCATCACATCTAAACTCAACGCTAAGTATAGAAACTTTCAAACCCAAACACATCATGGAGCCCCAATTGGGTTTGAAACAACTAAGGGATCATCTACTAAATTGGTGTCTAAGTGCAGTGACTCAACTAACAATGATGAGATAAACGAACTCGATGCGTCAGAATCAAATAAAGTTCGAATTGGATAATAAAGAAATCCAAATTCCAACCTAGACGGTCCAATCCCTATCTGGTACCCTAGCCGTGAGGGAATACAACTACCCTCCAGGAGATTCCGTACCTTGCCCTTGCCTCCTTGGACAATCCTAATAAGGTGTCCTATTCCTCCAAAAAGGATAACTACTCGCCTTCTTCTTCCCATTCTCCACTCGTAACCTCCCACCAATGAGGTTTCATCCTTCATTAACCAAACAACTATTTGAGCCTTCCTCCCATCGTCCATCCAATAGGTACCTACAAGTCCTCCTCCTTCTTGAACCAACTTCTAATCCGACTAATGTCTAAGTCCCTTGAAGTGGTTTTCCATTCTTATCTATCTTAGAAAGATCATCTACACACGGAGGGGAAACTCAAAACGAGAGAGGAAGAGTTTCAAAACGGAGAATTCGAAAGATAAAGATATGGCTATCGGGGATTATGCTTTTCTTTCAAAAACTTTTCTCTTAAAAGACATGTTTTTGAAAATACTCCTTCCAAAAATATTCTTAGAAAATAGTTTTTCTAAAAAAAAAATTATCTGTTCTGGTAACCTTAAGCTCTGATACCACGTGTAACACCCCACACCCGCTATGATCACTCTCTAAGGGAATGTCATAACATCGGTGGAGTATTTTAAGTGAATATAGAACAGAAAAATTACAACAAGACAGATATAAGTAATACTTGAAAATGTAAAACATCATTTCATTGCAGCGGAAAGTAAAACATGTTTGGTTACATCACAAAAACCATAACAAGAGTCAAGTACAAAATATCCATCCTGATAAATAAAAATACATAATCCCAATACATGAACTGATGGCCATAAAAGAAAAGGATAAGCTGAGCTTTACTCCTTCGGTCCAAGCTCCAAAAGAGAATAAAGCAGCCTGATCAAAGCCCACTCGTACTGGGCCCACTCTGAGAACCTGAGGGTTGAAAAAAAAAGATAAAAACAACGGGGTCAGACATAAGTCTGAGCGAGTCCTATAACTTTAACAATACAATCGTTAAAGTAACCAGAGAAGACATAAGCTTGATATACGGTAACGTTTGGGGATGAATGGCTACACTAAGCAGCTTGGTAGACTTAGGATAAACTAAGATAACCGTAAAGACGCATCTACCCACCCAAGGATAATTACTACACTGCACCACACCAGTCATTCCTACTTAAAGGTTGATCCCACTAAGTGTACTTAGTAATTTAGTAGTTTCGTGTACCCCTATCTGACTACATAGGTGTACCCACTACTTCCCAAGCGATCGGCTCCCTTACGTAGATACCCGTGCTGGTCCCACAATGGGGTGTATCATCCCCCAAAGTGGCAACCTGATAATATCAACGGTGCACGGTTTATACCTACACGATGCAACAACGTCTTACCAACCAGCCCGGGTCCACACACGCATATGAAACCCGTTGGTCCTGCGTTGCCACCGCTAACCCGTTTTGGCCTCTTATAGTCAAGCCCAATATGCGTGTCCCGTCCTCGACTTGAGTCGAGCCCACTAAGTTACGTTTGGGATATTGGTTGAGATGGGCCCCCACAAGCTACCCACCTGAGCTTGTCATTTCTAGTGAATCCCACTTAACCCTTTAACCATGTCCACTTACATGTTATAAATTTTGGCTAAGTCATTTAATCATATTCCAATTGTCATACAAGGTACCCACTAGATTTCCACATGCCACCCATGGCACTTACTTAACCCTTTAATCATGTTTAATTACATGTTCCACTTTGGTTAAGTATTCTAATCGTATTTTCTATTGCCACCCAGGGCAACCACTACATTTCCACATGCCACCCAAGGCACCCACTTAACCCCTCATGTCCCTCTACATGCTAATTTGGTTAAGTGTTTCTTAATTAATTAAGATCATAACCTTTGTAAAGACCTCT
Source organism: Allium sativum (assembly GCA_030737875.1). Lineage (NCBI taxonomy): Eukaryota > Viridiplantae > Streptophyta > Magnoliopsida > Asparagales > Amaryllidaceae > Allium > Allium sativum. Next base: position 455,923,896 of record CM060920.1, on the reverse strand, counting down.
CACATTAGACTGTCTTTTATGGCAGCTGGATATGCCGGTTGGTTCCGGGCAGCCTTACACCATAACAGAGTCTAACCTCGTGTCTTTTACACTTGTCACGTATTTAGTTTATGACTAAGACCTCTCACATTGGGCCAATCATTTGTAGCCGCTGGATTTGCCGGTCGGTTCCGGGCAGTCTTATGCTACAAAAGGGCCCAACCTCGTGTCTTAGTAGATTAATTACACCTAATTAATCACCCCCATAATTTGTATTAATTATCCCTAATTAATTACACATTTTTACGAATATGGGTAGACCTAACTCAATAGGTAAATTCCCAATTCCATAGTATGGGTAGACCTAACTTAATTGGTAAATTCCCAACTCCATAATATGGGTAGACCTAACTTAATAGGTAAATTCCCAATTATGTCCATTCGTTTCATGTTATGCTTAAACATACCAACTTTACACATTTCTATTAACATGCATATTAACCCCATCGTTCCCACGTAATTCGTTCTCATGACATGTCATATAAATGGGGAGTTTCATTATAAATGTAATGGGTTCAATCTTAGCACAACGTTGGCATTTACATGGGTTTAAAAGGTGTCAACTTGCATCATAACATTAAACCCAACTAGCATAATTCATTAACCCAAACTTGCATATGAACTTGCATATAAACTTGCATTTGAACTTGCATATAGACTTGCATATAAACTTGCATATGAACTTGCATATGAACTTGCATATAAACTTGCATATAGACTTGCATATAAACTTGCATATGAACTTGCATATGAACTTGCATATAAACTTGCATATAGACTTGCATATGAACTTGCATATGAACTTGCACATAAACTTGCATATGAACTTGCATATCATGTCATACATAGAGGCAACCTTGCATATATTATGCATATCATAAAAAGAGACAAACTTGCATAAGTGTTCATAGGTTATACAAAGGGTGAACTTTCATGTCATAATGTATGCATAAAACCAAACACTTAGCATGCATAAAATCAAATACTTAGCATGCATAAAACCAAACACTTAGCATGCATAAAATCAAATACATAGCATGCATAAAACCAAACACTTAGCATGCATAAAATCAAATACTTAGCATGCATAAAATCAAATACTTAGCATGCATAAAATCAAATACTTAGCATGCATAAAACCAAACACTTAGCATGCATAAAATCAAATACTTAGCATGCATAAAACCCAATACTTAGCATGCATAAAACCCACCACTTAACTTGCATAAACCCATATACTTAACTTGCATAAACATAGGGTTAACATTAAACATAGATTAGCAAACTAACATCATATCATATGACTTAAAACCCATTTATCCACAAGCAAGACCATAGATCTCATCATACCTCATCTACTTAATTTACCAATTGGTTATTAAAGTGATAGAAACTCACCAAAACCAAGATTAGCAAACTTATGAAGTAGAACTAGTTGCTATATTTGAAGAAGATGATGATTAGAGGTTGATTAGCTTGCAACTTTCTTCATAAATTAGTGGAGGCTCCTCCTAAGTTTGATTTTGGCGGCATGATGGCATCAATTCTATTTTTAGTATGGATTAGGCTTGCATTAGGGTGTATTTATAGGATTAGGGTGTGTTTTAGACCATAGGATTAGCCCTAGGTTAGATTAGGTCCGTCAGAACCCGGAAGCTTCTAGAGAACAGCCCAAAGCACAGCCAAACCCTAAAATGGTGCACCAGGTTAAACTGGCCGAGCACCCCCTGTCGACACCCAAGTCGACAGGGCTGTCGACTTGGTCCTAGCCAAGTCGACTGCCCAGTCGACAGGGCTGTCGACTGCCCAGTCGACAGGGCTGTCGACTTGGGTAGCTAGGCGGGAATTTTTCCCGCTGCGCCCAATGGCCCCAATTTCCAATTTGAACCTGAATTTTAAATCTGTTTTGAACTTTGAATTTTCTGCAAACTTCATTGGGCCATAACTGGGCCATACGGACTCCGATTTACAAAATTTCGGACTCTATTTCGCGTATTTTTCCGAGACGAACGCAATGACGCAGCCCGTTTCCCCCAATACTCACATCTGAGGTTATTTATTCTGCAATTAGTGAAATTTAGCGTTAACCGAAATTCGGGGTGTTACAAGATCCAACCGTCGGATCTACCCGAAACCGAAACCGTTGGGTTTGCTTTGAAAATATCTTTCCAACGATTCCAAACTTGTAAAGATCCAATGGTTGGATTGTGTGAAATGTTTAATTCAAATCTGAATAAAAACAATGCCAGAATGGATTATATATATATAATTAAAATAAAACGAATAATGACGCTGTAGTTCGTATTTTGAAATTGTAACTTTAAACGATTGTACCAGGAGATCCAACCATCGGATTTTCCCAAAACTAGAACCATTGAGTCCGCTTTGAAAAGATCTTTCCAATGGTATAAAATTTGTAAAGATCCAATGGATAGATTTTCAGATATATGTAAATCAAATCTGGAGAAAAACAGCGCCATGGCCGCGTTATGGCCTGAAGCGTCGTTTGAATAAATGGGCTATTTTAAATAAGTAAAAATAGCGATAAATCATTATAAAATATTATAAACGATATGGAATGGAAATAAACCAAATTTACACGACTTATTGTATATTAGATGGTTGAATGTGTTGGACATGAAAATCACATCAATGAACTGAATTATGGATGTCAAATAATTTAACCATGGAAATGAATTGATTTGAATTCTAAATATACGTGAATTATTTGAAAAGGCCGAGTTAAATCTCATTTCAAATAATTGGTCGACGATTAGATGTAGAAGATATGAAGACGGTGCAAGGCCGATGATCTTCACATCGCATGGATGGCCACTGATGCCTTTGATGGGAGTTGCTGCCCTAAAGGGGTTACAATGGTGGTTGTCCGGACGTACTTATCGATCGTTCAGATGTGCGAAGACTTCTCTCCTGTGTTGAACATATGGGATGAGGAATATGGTGCCTCCGGTTTCGTTCAGACCTAGAACAAACTTGTAAATGGACTATGTGTCCGACATTGGATTTCATTTTGTGTGATTGATATACATCAGTTGCATGGCGTGAATTGCCTGTGTGGCATGTTGAGATGCAGTGATCAAGGATTTTGTTGAAAAGCAGAGCCTTGTGGTTGATGACCAAAGCATGGCTTTAAATAGCTAACTTTGTGTTTGGCATTCATTCGCGGGCCTCACACCCCGGTATGAACCAGAAATGGGAGAGGACTTCAGGGAGGACAAGCGTTTCCTTCTAGCTAGGAGTAGTGTTTTGGGTTTTACACGCCTGGACATTTTACTAATGTGGATGATGGATAGCGAGGCAGCTTGGTTATATCGGTCATTATGGGGCCAATGGTCTGGTCGGGATATGACCAGTTTGACGCCCTATAGGGCAGGGAAAAGCAGTGTTCAGGCATTTTAATCCACTCTGTGTGGACCGGCCCTGACGATCCAAGGGTCACTCGAGCTCTGATCCTGAGGGGAGGGCAAGAGCATCTCGAAGCGGTAAGGACGATCCCTTGCCATGGTTTATGACGGAAATCCAATTTCCAAATACGACATCGTGCAGTTTTGATTGTAAACCTATATATGGCGACATGATATATGGTACCCATGTCGTCTACGATTGATATTTATGATTGAAATTGTTTTTTTGAAACATATGAATACTAGTAATAATATTAAATGCTTTTGTTTTATTCGTAGCAAGCGTATTTTGGCCATTATAAGGTAAAAATCTATCCTCCGGTTTGTGTTGCATTGTGTGATGGGAACTGAGTCTTATAATGGCTTCATTTTTATAAAAAGCATTGCGATGTTTAAATGATTTACTTGTTTTGAGCACTGGCAATCCATTGGAGCAAACCCGTTCCGCGTTAGCGGCATGGTACTGTGATTGGCCTTATTATAAAATAAGTTAAGTAGATTTCTCATACCAGTCCCATGAATGACTCGTAGTTTGTTTCACTTGAAAACTCGGGTGCCCTATTTTCTACACGGGCAGTGTAACACCCCGTGTTTTCTGTGAATATCAAAATTAACGAATTTAAGAAGACTTGGTTTTTTGAAGAAGAATTAAGTGAAACGGGTTGCGACATTGCGTTCGTCTCGGAATTCCGCTTGAGATAGAGTCTGAGTTTGCATAAATTGGGTTCCGTATGAAGAAGTCATGAAGTTCAGAAGATTTTAAGTTTAAACAGTAATTAAATATAATAATAAATCAAATCGAAAACTGTTTAAATTTCAAAATCTAGCAAGAGCGGGCTGAGCGGGAAATTTCTCGCTCAGGGGTGTCGACCCCCCACCCCCCTAGAGGGGGTCGACATAGGTGTCGACCCCCCTATAGGGGAGTCGACATAGGTGCCGACCCCTACCAGATCCAACTCCTTTGACGAATTTTTACAGCCTTGTGATGATGTGGCCTTCTCTTATTGGCCAATGACTGATTATTGGGGAATATGTGTCATGCTATGGTTGGCTGGATGACACATCTCTTTGATTTGATGGCTCTGATTCCCCTAGACTAATATAAAGCTAGAATTAAACCTAGACTTCTATATAATCACCCCAAACCTCAACCCTAGAACTCATTCTATGAAGCCGTTATGTTGTTCGTCTACAAACTGGCCTAGCCTCCATTCATCTACCCTAAACTAGAGAACCAAATTCAAACTAGGAATCAATTAGAAGAACTAAAGAATCAAACGTCTACATCAAAGGATAACTTTTCAAATTCAAAAATCAGAACCCAGAAACCAAGAACTGTCCTTTTTCTGTAAGTACAGTTATTGTTTAGATGTGAACACCTAATAAGAAATCACGACTATAATAACTGGATCTAGAACTATGTCTAATTCTATTCGTTCTTATCCTTTTGTTAATTCTGAATTGCCCTATGAGACTATTGTGATTGATGTAATGACACCTATCGTGCCTATGAGACGATTGTGATTGACATAATGAAACCTAACATGCCTATGAGACTGTTGGATTGACAAAATGGAAACTATCATGCCTATGGGACTGTTGTGATTTATTTATCATGTTGTACATCCTATGCCTATGAAACTATTAGACTAACACAATTGAACCTACCATGCTGTATATGCAAATTACATGATAAATTATGTTCATACATGTTACATGTTTAGATCCAAGCTAGTACCCATGTTTAAGATCTATATAAGTTCATCTGTGCTAGTTCGCATGTTAATTGGATCTAATTTAAATGTAAGATCACGTTCATGTGCTTAATTAAGTTTATATCGTTCTATCCCAAATTTATATTACACATGCTGATCTATATTGTTCATGCCTGTTGGAATGTTACATATCCCTTTCTTTTCACCTTTGTTTATAAGTTAGGCTAATTTGCGAGCCTAACGTTCTATGTGAATTATGCGAACGAATAACGGGGGAGACGTTGGGGAAAAATATTAAACTACATGCTATTGGTATAGATTGGCTCATAATCATGTAAATGATTAGTAGCATGAAATGGTAGAATTTGTATACCTAGAATTATGGGCATAATTTGGAGGGTAAATGGGGCATGACTCGAATTGACAACACATGTGGATAATTTACATATGAAGATAAATTGTAAATATGTAGATTAATTAAAAAATGAATATGCCTAACCCGAGGTTAGATTGAGTTACGGTGTAAGACTGCCCAGAACCGCCCGGCACATCTAGCAACCGTAACAATATAGACCTAATGTGAGAGGTTAGCGCATTAAGCCCAAAAATCCGAGGTTAGATTGAGTTGCGGTGTAAGACTGCCCGGAACTGCCCGGCACATCTAGCGACCGCAACAATATAGATCTAATATGAGAGGCTGGTGCTTTAATGAATGAATTAAAGCCAAGAAACAGACAGGCTAAGAATGGTAGGGTTAAGTTAACACAACAGGGCAGCGCTTAACCAATACAACATGATGTGTGATAGGGATAAGTAACACAAGAGGGCAACACTTAACCAATGTACCATGATAAGTGGGTGGGTTAAGTTAATGGAAAACACAAATATTACATGATGAATGAGTGGGGTTAAGTAAATGGGAGACACTTAACCAATATAACATGATGAACGAATGGGGTTAAGCTAAGGGGAAACACTTAACCAATTACAACATGATTGGATGAGAAGGGTTAAGTTAATAAGAAACACTTAACCAACATGACATGACGTGTGGATGGGTTAAGTTAACTTGAATGGATGGATAACACTTAACCAATTTAGGGGGTATACAAACAGTCCCTAGGAAACCCTAGTAACGGGGACCCATTTCAGCAGTAACCCACATAGATGTATCACGGTATCCTGAAACTAGGCAGGGTGGGGCACGATTATTGGGCTGATTATAAGCAGTCAAAATAGTGGCAGGGGGTGCAGCAATGTAGTTTTGATGGAGTATGGGCGTGCACGTGCTCCGGAGTGGAAAAGTAGGCACTGGGCATCAGTAGTATACACTGTGCATCTTGAATTGTGTTGGGTCGCTATCATAGGGATTGATATACCTTATGGTGGGACCAACATAGGGTATCTACACGGAAGAGAGGGCCGATTGACACAGACACAAGGAAAGTTAATACAAGTAGGGAGTCGATCGATAGGGTAGTAAGGGTACATCTAACATCTTCATGGTAATTAGGCTGGTTGAGGTAAGATCCTCATACTAGATGTACACCTGAAGGCTACCACAATTGCGGGGTTGGGATCACCTTATTTTATAACACAGGATACTAGTTGGGACATTAGTAAGGGATACAGATCCTTTTTCACAGGATACTAGTTGAGACACTAGTAGGGAATACAAATCGTTTTATAAAAGACACTAGTTAGGATGCTAGTTGGGTAGTGCAGAGGAAATCAGAGAAAGAACCAAAGCGCATTCAGTGTATCTTACCTTGTCATATCTAACGATCATCATTTGTTGTCTTGCTATGCTTATTATCATGGTTATGTCTAGTATTCAGTTTATTCATGTCATGATCCTTTTACCTGTTTACATGCTAAATAATCACTGGACTTACCAGACTTATGTCTGACCCGTTTTCTTTTGCCTTCTTTTCTCCCGTTCCCCCCCGGTTCACAGGGACGAAATATTACCACTTAGCTCATTTTTCTTTTCAAGCTCGAGGATAGTCGACGTATTGCTCTGGACTCTCTTTTCCACTACTATGGCTGGCTCATGCTTTATTGGGGAATATCATCATTATTTTATGCTTCTTTATTTGGTTAAACAAGACAGATGCTTTGTTGTAATGGGTAAGGGTGTTTTGGTGTTGAAAAACAAATCGTTGTACAAGCTATTTTACCAAGCTGTTGTTTTATCAATGAAGCAAAGTTTTATATATTTTCCGCTGTTTAAAACTTTGTCTGTTTTGTAGTTTATCTGTTCTATACACTTATGACACTCCACTGACGTTAATGCATTCCCTTTGTGAGTGACCTTAACGGAGGTGTGGTGTTACAGGCAGCCTTGTATTTAGGTTTTAGCAGGCTCTTTCTAGATAGCTTTGGAGCTGAAGATGGATTCTATCACTTCTTTCTTTTTATGATGTTCAGCTCCTGTTGTACATATTATGTTTTGATTCTGCTGTAGACATTTTATGTAAAGCCGAAACTATATTTTGTACTAAGTAAGATCCTGTATACTGTGTAACTTCGATGATTATGTTTATCCAGTGTATTTATTGTACATTATCTGGTGTATTTATATATTTCTTGTAATGACCCGCATTTGCAGAGGGTATTATAAATAATTTATTTAATTATATAAATAGTGTTATAGTGAATTAAATGGTGGAATTAAATAATAGTGAATATTTAATTAAAATAATAAATTAAATAATATATTTAATTCTGAAATAATCAGAATTGGCTGAAATGGCGATATGGTGTGAACTGGATCATCTGTGATATTTAATTCAGCTTGGAATTGAATTTGAGTAACGAATATATTATATAAACGACAGTTTGGACATAGAGTTATAATATAATTTAAATCGAGCTCGAAATGGCGCTGCTGAAACACCCCACCTCCGTTAGGGTCACTCTCAAAGGGAATGCCCTAATTTTGGTGGAGGTTTATAAGTACAAGTCACAAATATACAAGACAGATATAAGAACACATATTTGTAAACAGCGGAAGAACAACAAACTTTTATTTCATAAAATCAAATACGTGTTACAACAACATCCTTCCCAAAAACATAACATAACACTTTCATAATCTGTCTTGAGTACATTATTTAAAGAAGCATAAATAAAACATAGATAAACTGCAAAAGCCCCATAGTGGATTGTCCAAAGCCATAGTTCAAAACAGGAAAGTCCAAGCAATACATTTCTCTTCTTCAAGCTGGATGTTGAGGTAGGTCAAGCTGCTGTGTTCCCTCCCTGAGGACCTGGGGGGGGGGGGGGGAAACGGAAGAAAGAAGACGAAAGAAAAATAGAGTCAGACATAAAGCCTGAGTAAGTCTAGTACTATTTTGTCTATGAATAAAGAACTGGGTATGATAAGTATAAACAAGAAATGGGCATGCACTATAAACTTGGTTAAGTTGTCTAGGGTCGAATATACTATCGTACCCCATGTTAATCTCTGAACCCATATAAACTAGTTTCCCACTGGCACCCCATAATCAGGGTGATGTGATCCATTCTATGATGATCGGCTCCTACTCGCATAGTTACATGTGTCTTACAGCCCCCGATGTCTGTAGTTACCTATGCTGGTCCCACCATGGGGTGTATCAAGTCCCATAGTGGCAACCCGACACAACCTTAGAGTGCAAAGGTATGCTACTGGTGTCCAGTGCTTTATTTTTCTGCGCCGGAGTGCGTGCACGCCCGCACACCGTTAGAACCTACACTGCTACACCACCGCCGTCGATTTGACCTCTTACAATCAGCCCAGTAATCGTGCCCCACCCTGCCTAGTTTCAGGGTATCCTGATACACCTTCTAGGGTTACTGCTGAAAAGGGTCCGCCGTTACTAGGTTTTCTATCTCTAGCCAACATGCTAAGTTGGTTAAGTGTTTCCTAACCTAACCCCACCAGTCCGTTTAGTTTAGCATGTTCCATTTTGATTAAGTCTTTAGTTCACTTAATCCTAACAATCCTGACTCAGCCTTAATTGTCTTATTAAGGCCCTGACCTCTCACATTAGACAGGTATTGTTGTGGCTGCCTGTTGCCGGTTGGTTCCGGGCAGTCTTACGCCACAACTCAGTCTAACCTCGGGTCCTTGCTGGGCTCCATGTTTAACCTCCCACATTGGATAGGTATTGTTGTGACTACTGGACAGCCGGGCGGTTCCGGGCAGGTTTACATCACAACTCAATCCAACCTCGGGTTAAACACATCGTCTTTTCTACATTTACATATTTTGTCATTCTTCTTTATTTCTTATATGTAAATATTTGCGGCCCATTATTATGTTAATGGTGTAAAGGTTACACCAACCATGGGCCCAACCCATACTTGACTTTGGGCCCTTCTATTTCATATTTTCATTCATTAATTAATTTTTAACCCAACGTTATTTTCCCCCGTTTTACACGTCCGTTTATATATATTGGGCTTAGCCTTTTAAAGCCCAATTTAGCCATGCGAAAAGGGGAGGCTCATGGCGTATACACAAAGAGGGGAAAGTGAGCGCATGAACTTGCATATGACGTTGGAAAATACATAATAGAAATTGGTGTACTTGCATAGTGGTAACATAGGTGACATGAATCAAAGCATGTGAACTTGTAATTGAGATATCATTATTGACCCATGAACCTATATTTTTACTTAGGCATAATGTCAAACATAAGCATGGCATAAATACTTTTAGCATAAACATGGCATAATGTCAAACATGGCATAAATACTTCTAGCATAAACATGGCATAATGTCAAACATAAGCATGGCATAAATACTTCTAGCATAAACATGGCATAATGTCAAACATAAGCATGGCATAAATACTTCTAGCATAAACATGGCATAATGTCAAACATAAGCATGGCATAAATACTTCTAGCATAAACATGGCATAATGTCAAACATAAGCATGGCAAAAATACTTCTAGCATAAACATGGCATAATGTCAAACATAAGCATGACATAAATACTTCTAGCATAAACATGGCATAGGTATAGTTAAATTTGTTCATGGCTTAAATATAAACAAGTCATGTTCATAAGGTTTCTACATGTTTACAAAGAGGATACTTTGTTACTAACACAAAAGCATAGTTCAACTTAATTAAATTTAATCACATAACGATGGTATACTTATGCATAAATATTCCTAATCATGGTGTTTGCTTTTAACTTGCAAAAAAGGGATTTTTGTGTCTAACTTAGCCATGTCTCACATATGTCATCATATAATTCTTTTAAACAAGATAGACTTAATCATGAATTTCAATTATGCCCAATATCATTCATAGCCTAGCCATATTCATAAGTTTTGCAAAAGCATGACTTAATACATGGATTATGGTGTCAAAATTCCAACATAGTTTCATATGAACTATAACAACCAAACTTGTCTCAATTACTTGCAAAATGATTTATGCACAAAATAGACATCATGATGGCATAATAACAAAGCCCCAAACTTGCATGAATTTCAATCAACTACATACATGTAGCTTCAACATAGACTACATAATTTGCGCAATATTCCAAACGTATATTTGCATAGAACTACCGCATGTAGTTCTTTATAATGAATAACATAATTTTGCACAAATATGAATTACTTTCATTGCCACAATTCAAGCATACACATCAACACAGTTGTTTATTAATACCAAAGTAATACTCTACTTACAATGGTTTGATGAATTCTCTAGTTTAGGGATTGAAGACGCAAATTCCTTTGTTGAATTGATTAGCTTTAGGTTGCTTGAATTGCTTTAGGCCTTAGAACTTTCTCCCTAATCCTCTCTTTAGTTGGCGGCTACTCTTTGTCGTTCCTCAGCAACATGGCGGCTATGTTCTTAATTTGAATGAATAGATTAGGGTTTAGTCTAGGGTTGTTTATATAGAGGTTAGGAATTGATTAGGACCCTTGATGTTGCTAGGTTAGATCATAGCCATTCATTAGGAAGAGAGACCAATAAAAACCCGCCACCTAGCCCTAATGACAAAGCAGACCACAGAAATTCGACCAAACACAGACCTGGCCAGCCAGGAGGGACTGGGTTCGATTTTCAAAAATTAAACTTTAAATTGAGCTGTTTTAGTCTATTTGAATTTTATCTATTGTATACATATATTTTTGCATATATATATATATTCTCATATATATACATATATTTTCTTTATTTCCTTATATGTACGTTCTTATCCTTTCAAAATTTGAATTTGTATACGTACATGTATTTGCATGCTCAGTTGGCCCTCTCTAAAACAGAGATAAAAATTATGTCGCCGCCGGGGTTCGAACCCCCGACCTCCATGCTACAAATCCAATGCCTTAACCAACTGAGCTACAGAGGCTTTTGTTAATAAGTCTTAGAATAATAATAATTATTGTCCTCTCCTTACTTCTCTTTTTTCATGTTTTGCTGTAATATTTAAATTAAAGATATCTTCTTCATACGTTATCCGTTTTGCGCAAACTCGGACTCTATCTCAAGCAGAATTCCGAGACGAACGCAATGGTGATGTCCGTTTCCCTTAATTTTTCTGTTACAATTTAATTATACTTTAATTTGTTAATTTACTGTTAACGGAAAAATCCGGGGTGTTACATTCTCCCCCACTTAAAAGGATTTCGTCCCCGAAATCTTCAAGTTTAGGAAGAATGTAAATCCTAACATTCAATCATCCATCTACTCATCCATCAAACACGAGCATCCATTGTCCTTAAAAGATTTATAATGCTTCATGATCATATGCGAAGTGTGTTTGTACATGTACTTATCTAATGCAAAATCAGGCGGTCTACTGATTCAGTTGACCTCCTTAATGCGAATTATGTAAGTGCCATGAATCCATTATGTATGCAAATTTTCCTATTCATGATTCTATATGAGTGCACAATCATTCAATACAAATGCAGCATCCACATGACAACACATTAAAGTTCAATCATATACGAATACAAACATATATGCATATGCACTATGAAGTGACTGAGCCGATCTAAAACCTAGATTGTGTGTGTATATGCAACCACGAGCAACCACTAGCAATCACTTGCAACCACTTGCAACCATCATACATAACATGTTTCAACTACATGTTTCCATCCAAAAAGATTCTACCTAAAAGATAAGGTTGAGGAAATATACCTAAGAAGATAGATAAAAGCGCAACTTAAGGAAAATGAAAGATCAAAGATGTACCCTCGAACAGAAAAGGGTAGGCTGTACGGATTCTAGCTTCAGTTTCCCAAGTCGCGTCTCCCTCGGCGTCGCTCCACTGAACTTTGACGAGCTTGACTTCGCGGTTGCGTAGCCTCTTCACTTCCGTTCCTAAGATGCGGGTAGGAACTCTCCTTATGGTTGCTTCGCGTTCCACTTCGGCCTCTTCGAGGATGTTTGGCTCTACCACTTCAGCTGACTCATGCAGACATTTTCGGAGATGTGAAACGTGAAAAACGTTGTGGACTCCGGCCAATTTCTCGGGTAGCTCTAATCTATAGGTCATTTTCCAAATTTTCTCAATGATAGGAAATGGTCCTACCTAAAGGTATAGTCGAATGATAGAAGCAAGTAAAAATTTTGTGCCCATTAGGCAATGTCAAAACTGGAAATCTATGCCACATATATATTGATTAGGAGAAGAACTCTCTAAGCATCAGCCCCGAAGACCGAAATCAACATCAGACTGACACCCAAAGAATTAATCAACCCAACCACCACATATGATTCTAGGAAACTAAGCATGATGGACTCCTTTTAGGTCACAAGGGAGTCCCTTCCTAAGTCCAACTATGTTGCCAAATGTACTTACTAAGGTGATTCTTTACAACTCATGCATAAGTGAAATGAACCTTCAGCCTTAGTGGCGAACACTCCTGGAGTGCCCTATTCTGAAATGCTCCACCTAATGAACCCCTTCTCTAGAAGCTCTTTAATCTGTTTACTGAGCTCTTTTCTTTCTCGTGGAGCCATGTGTCTAACGGGCAACGCAACGGGCTTTGCATTATCTACAAGATATATGCGGAAGTCTATTTCCCGCTTCGGAGGCAAGCCCTTCACCTCTTCGAAGACATCCGGATATTCCCGGACCACTCTAACTGATTGCAAATTTTCAACAGAGGCATCTAGCGACTCAAGATAACTAAGCATAACCGCATACGAGGGATTACAAGAAATTTCCAAAGTATTACCGAGCTGGGTTAGGAGCCTAACAACCCTTTTCTCACAATCAAGGATGGCCCCATTACTGGATAGCCAATCCATACCCAAAATCAAACCATACCCCGCAAAGCCCAAAACAAAGGCACTACATTCAAATTCTACACTTAGAATAGAAATTTTCAAATCCAAACAGATCATAGACAAATGAGCTGGGCCCCCAATTGGGTTTGAAACAATTAAGGGGTCCTCTACCATACTAGTTTTTAGGTGCAGAGATTCTACTAAAGCAGACGAGATAAAGGAGTGTGATGCGCCAGAATCAAATAAAGTGCGAATGGGGTGATCATAAAGATAAACTACACTTTCTACAGAAGTGTTTGTACCTCGCTGTTGCAATGGTGGCGCTTCTAGCACATGGACCTGTGCCCCTGAGGTGGATCCAGCCCTCTGCCCCTGTCCTTGATTCTTTGGGCAGTCCTTAGCCCTGTGGCCTGTCTGACCGCACGAAAAGCACCCACCATTCTCCTTGGCCATCTTTTTCCGGCAGTCCTTTACTAAGTGCCCCACTTTGCCACAGAAATTACACGTCCTCTTCTCTTTGTTGCCTTCCCCGCCTTTCTTAAAGTCTGTCTTCTTAGGCTGCAAACCCTCTTTCTTCCCTTGAGAGCTTTCTGCCTTTGCCTCCTTCTTGCCCTTATCCTCCTCATTCAGCAATGCCATTTGCACCAATCTTTCATACGTGGCCCCCATGGGTATATGGGTCATGGCCAAACTATGTAATGGCTCATTTAACCCCTTGACGAAACGGAGAGCCTTCTTATGCGGGGTGTTGACTAGGTCAAGCCCAAACCTAGCCAGCTCATCGAACTGATTCACATACTCTCTGACAGTCTTGTCTCCTTGCTTAAGAAATAAGAATTTCTCCAACTGCAAACATCTTTCCGCATCTGAGAGAAATTTGGTCTCAAACCTTGCCCTAAAGTCCTCCCATGTTTCTACTGGTCTTTCAGCATTAGTGACTTCCCACCAGTAGGAAGCCTCGCCCTTCAATAGCCACACCGCCAATTGTACTTTTTGTCTGTCCTCTACCTCAAAGATGATGAATAGATCCTCAGTTTCCTTCAGCCAATTTCTAGCTGCTACGAAGGACTCAGTTCCATGGAAATCCCTTCCTCCCATAGCTTTAAAATCCTTACATATCTTAGCAAACGCGTTTCCTCGTGGAGGAGGTGGAGGAAGAGGTGCTGCTGCAGCTGGATGATTCCCTGCAGCTGGGGGAGGAGGAACGGTAGGACCTGGTTGAGTGGCCCTAGCTTCTAAGAATCGTCTAAACCAACCAGGTATTGGTACTCCTTCCGGCAAGTTAAGATCTTCGGACATGCTGAAACAAAAGGGATAGATTCAAAACGAAGGATAAGAGATAGTACCTATGGCTTTGGGGAGTGGACTTTGCCTTTTTTAAAATAAAATAATATTTTTATCTTTTAAAAATGCTTCTTTAAATTTCCTTTTTGAAAATAAATTTCCAAAACTTTTTATCTTATCTGGTAAACCTATGCTCTGATACCAAGTGAAACACCCCACCTCCGTTAGGGTCACTCTCAAAGGGAATGCCCTAATTTTGGTGGAGGTTTATAAGTACAAGTCACAAATATACAAGACAGATATAAGAACACATATTTGTAAACAGCGGAAGAACAACAAACTTTTATTTCATAAAATCAAATACGTGTTACAACAACATCCTTCCCAAAAACATAACATAACACTTTCATAATCTGTCTTGAGTACATTATTTAAAGAAGCATAAATAAAACATAGATAAACTGCAAAAGCCCCATAGTGGATTGTCCAAAGCCATAGTTCAAAACAGGAAAGTCCAAGCAATACATTTCTCTTCTTCAAGCTGGATGTTGAGGTAGGTCAAGCTGCTGTGTTCCCTCCCTGAGGACCTGGGGGGGAAACGGAAGAAAGAAGACGAAAGAAAAATAGAGTCAGACATAAAGCCTGAGTAAGTCTAGTACTATTTTGTCTATGAATAAAGAACTGGGTATGATAAGTATAAACAAGAAATGGGCATGCACTATAAACTTGGTTAAGTTGTCTAGGGTCGAATATACTATCGTACCCCATGTTAATCTCTGAACCCATATAAACTAGTTTCCCACTGGCACCCCATAATCAGGGTGATGTGATCCATTCTATGATGATCGGCTCCTACTCGCATAGTTACATGTGTCTTACAGCCCCCGATGTCTGTAGTTACCTATGCTGGTCCCACCATGGGGTGTATCAAGTCCCATAGTGGCAACCCGACACAACCTTAGAGTGCAAAGGTATGCTACTGGTGTCCAGTGCTTTATTTTTCTGCGCCGGAGTGCGTGCACGCCCGCACACCGTTAGAACCTACACTGCTACACCACCGCCGTCGATTTGACCTCTTACAATCAGCCCAGTAATCGTGCCCCACCCTGCCTAGTTTCAGGGTATCCTGATACACCTTCTAGGGTTACTGCTGAAAAGGGTCCCCCGTTACTAGGTTTTCTATCTCTAGCCAACATGCTAAGTTGGTTAAGTGTTTCCTAACCTAACCCCACCAGTCCGTTTAGTTTAGCATGTTCCATTTTGATTAAGTCTTTAGTTCACTTAATCCTAACAATCCTGACTCAGCCTTAATTGTCTTATTAAGGCCCTGACCTCTCACATTAGACAGGTATTGTTGTGGCTGCTTGTTGCCGGTTGGTTCCGGGCAGTCTTACGCCACAACTCAGTCTAACCTCGGGTCCTTGCTGGGCTCCATGTTTAACCTCCCACATTGGATAGGTATTGTTGTGACTACTGGACAGCCGGGCGGTTCCGGGCAGGTTTACATCACAACTCAATCCAACCTCGGGTTAAACACATCGTCTTTTCTACATTTACATATTTTGTCATTCTTCTTTATTTCTTATATGTAAATATTTGCGGCCCATTATTATGTTAATGGTGTAAAGGTTACACCAACCATGGGCCCAACCCATACTTGACTTTGGGCCCTTCTATTTCATATTTTCATTCATTAATTAATTTTTAACCCAACGTTATTTTCCCCCGTTTTACACGTCCGTTTATATATATTGGGCTTAGCCTTTTAAAGCCCAATTTAGCCATGCGAAAAGGGGAGGCTCATGGCGTATACACAAAGAGGGGAAAGTGAGCGCATGAACTTGCATATGACGTTGGAAAATACATAATAGAAATTGGTGTACTTGCATAGTGGTAACATAGGTGACATGAATCAAAGCATGTGAACTTGTAATTGAGATATCATTATTGACCCATGAACCTATATTTTTACTTAGGCATAATGTCAAACATAAGCATGGCATAAATACTTTTAGCATAAACATGGCATAATGTCAAACATGGCATAAATACTTCTAGCATAAACATGGCATAATGTCAAACATAAGCATGGCATAAATACTTCTAGCATAAACATGGCATAATGTCAAACATAAGCATGGCATAAATACTTCTAGCATAAACATGGCATAATGTCAAACATAAGCATGGCATAAATACTTCTAGCATAAACATGGCATAATGTCAAACATAAGCATGGCAAAAATACTTCTAGCATAAACATGGCATAATGTCAAACATAAGCATGACATAAATACTTCTAGCATAAACATGGCATAGGTATAGTTAAATTTGTTCATGGCTTAAATATAAACAAGTCATGTTCATAAGGTTTCTACATGTTTACAAAGAGGATACTTTGTTACTAACACAAAAGCATAGTTCAACTTAATTAAATTTAATCACATAACGATGGTATACTTATGCATAAATATTCCTAATCATGGTGTTTGCTTTTAACTTGCAAAAAAGGGATTTTTGTGTCTAACTTAGCCATGTCTCACATATGTCATCATATAATTCTTTTAAACAAGATAGACTTAATCATGAATTTCAATTATGCCCAATATCATTCATAGCCTAGCCATATTCATAAGTTTTGCAAAAGCATGACTTAATACATGGATTATGGTGTCAAAATTCCAACATAGTTTCATATGAACTATAACAACCAAACTTGTCTCAATTACTTGCAAAATGATTTATGCACAAAATAGACATCATGATGGCATAATAACAAAGCCCCAAACTTGCATGAATTTCAATCAACTACATACATGTAGCTTCAACATAGACTACATAATTTGCGCAATATTCCAAACGTATATTTGCATAGAACTACCGCATGTAGTTCTTTATAATGAATAACATAATTTTGCACAAATATGAATTACTTTCATTGCCACAATTCAAGCATACACATCAACACAGTTGTTTATTAATACCAAAGTAATACTCTACTTACAATGGTTTGATGAATTCTCTAGTTTAGGGATTGAAGACGCAAATTCCTTTGTTGAATTGATTAGCTTTAGGTTGCTTGAATTGCTTTAGGCCTTAGAACTTTCTCCCTAATCCTCTCTTTAGTTGGCGGCTACTCTTTGTCGTTCCTCAGCAACATGGCGGCTATGTTCTTAATTTGAATGAATAGATTAGGGTTTAGTCTAGGGTTGTTTATATAGAGGTTAGGAATTGATTAGGACCCTTGATGTTGCTAGGTTAGATCATAGCCATTCATTAGGAAGAGAGACCAATAAAAACCCGCCACCTAGCCCTAATGACAAAGCAGACCACAGAAATTCGACCAAACACAGACCTGGCCAGCCAGGAGGGACTGGGTTCGATTTTCAAAAATTAAACTTTAAATTGAGCTGTTTTAGTCTATTTGAATTTTATCTATTGTATACATATATTTTTGCATATATATATTCTCATATATATACATATATTTTCTTTATTTCCTTATATGTACGTTCTTATCCTTTCAAAATTTGAATTTGTATACGTACATGTATTTGCATGCTCAGTTGGCCCTCTCTAAAATAGAGATAAAAATTATGTCGCCGCCGGGGTTCGAACCCCCGACCTCCATGCTACAAATCCAATGCCTTAACCAACTGAGCTACAGAGGCTTTTGTTAATAAGTCTTAGAATAATAATAATTATTGTCCTCTCCTTACTTCTCTTTTTTCATGTTTTGCTGTAATATTTAAATTAAAGATATCTTCTTCATACGTTATCCGTTTTGCGCAAACTCGGACTCTATCTCAAGCAGAATTCCGAGACGAACGCAATGGTGATATCCGTTTCCCTTAATTTTTCTGTTACAATTTAATTATACTTTAATTTGTTAATTTACTGTTAACGGAAAAATCCGGGGTGTTACAGCTGCAGTTCGTAAATTGGCGATTCGAACTTCAGTTGAATGTACATGATTCGTTTTAAGCCGGATTTCTGTGGAACAAGAAACGTTGGGAGCTGGTGGAGTATATCTTTCTTGTGGAAGAGAAAAATCAGGATTTCGTCGTGTAGATTTTGAGATATGTCCAAATCAAATTTTAAAATAGTCGCTATAAAATCGTTTATCGACTGAAATGGTTTATTCGATATAACTAGATATCGGGTTTGAATTTAGACAAGGTTCTTTTGGAAAAAGTGATAATTTAACTTTTAGAATTTTATAGTAATTTTTAATAAATTAAATAAGCGATTTTTTATTTGGAGTATTTTGCTCCCTGTAATCAACATTTTGAGGTTGCAAAATATGAGTTAACCAACCGGTATTATTATATTTTTGGGATCGTGGCTCATCCCTGGACACAACCATATGTTTACTTCTGTCGATAAGGGTCCGTAAGCAAATGAGATTTTACTAAATGAATACATCAAACACAAAATACATACATGTATACTTGTGAAGAACCTGTCACTGGTTTAAAAGGAAGACACATGACTGAAAGACATTTAGGAAATTATACAATAAGAGTATATTTTGCCTAAGCCTTAAAACACAAATCCACTTGGCCAAAATGGTTCCACGTTCACATCTTTTGTAAAGGAAACCCGCAGCCAAAAGAATGAAGACGTGGAAGATTAGCAACTAAGAAACTAAACCTTATAAATGACATTTAAAATTCCTTAAAACCTAAAATCCGTTTCTTCAGCAAACTCAAACAACGGCCGCCACTATCACTAAAACGAGGGAGGGAATCATCTTCAGGAAATCTTCTTCCTCTAAATGTCGAACTTCTCCAAACCCATTCAAACCAAACAACTACTCCACAAACAATATTAAAACCAATATAAATACGCTATTTCTTCTACTTTATGAAAGTGGTGTATAACAGCCTCAAGCAAGCTGAAACCCACGAGAAATTAAGGAAGCAACAGCTCCTGGGGTTCGACGCATACGACATGGTGAAGATCGAACTTGCTTGCGGAGATTTGAGATCCCTGGTCTGTTGTTGTTGGGATGAATGCTTATGGAAACAAGGACAGGAGGGGTGATTTTGGTGGTGTAGCATGTCGTACTTGCTCCATGAGCTGCTGTTAAAAGGTAGAGTTGAAAACGAGGAGGAGAATGGTGTTGATAGTTTTTGAGTTTCATGAAGTGAGGTTGGAGGAATTTGCGTTGAAGTTTCGGTGATCGGAATGGTAAGGAGCAGCGGCTCCAGTTTGTCTACGATGGAAGAAGAAGATGAACGGGTATGGATGGAAGCGGATGGGTTTTAAAGAGGATAATGGGCCATATGAAGTGGTAAAGCACAAATCATATATTTATTAAGTTTATTTTTAATTTTAAATAGAGTAAAACTTCGAAATGTTATAACTCGGTCATATATAATCGAAAATCAGCGAAACAAGATCCCTTAGGATCATATGGACGAGTAATACACAATGGAGCTGACTGGGAGTGGATTCTAGCTCGTTTGAATTTATGATGAAATAAATTGTTTGATTCAAATCAAACAACAGTTTATCGTTCTTTAACGATGAACTGCCAATGTGAGTAAACCTCACTAACTCTGAACAGTTTATAATTCCATGTTGTATTTTTAGAACTGTTAAATATTGGCTGATTGACTGTTTGCTTGAACTGCTAGTCAGTTAGTTGAATTTCTATATTGATTCTGTTTAATAGAATATATCATATGGAACTGAAAGTGATGTCGATTTTATTGTGTAACATCTGTGGATGCAGGGAAACAGGTTGGAGGAATCCGACTGGATTCCTCAACAGTTATTTTATTGTTTTCATATATTGTGATATATGACGTGATTTATAATCTTTTGTTGATTATATGTGTATGGACATATTGGACATCGTAATTTGATATGTTGAACACCATAACATACCGGGATTTGGAGAAAAGGGGAATTTGTCAAAGTGAATACTGAAAAGAGAATATTTATAAATAGAATATTTATAAATAGAAATTTATTTATAAATGGATTATTTATAAATAGAAAATACTTAGAAATAAAACCCTAAAGGAATTATTTGAAAACCATTTGCAAATAGATTAGAAAGAGAAATGTTTGTAAACCATTTGAAAATCAAATAGAAAGAGAAAGGTTTGTAAACCATTTACGAATCAATCAGAAAGAGAAATGTTTGTAAACCATTTACAAATGAGATTTGATAGGGAATATTTGTAAAACCTTTACAAATGAAATCGAAAGAGGAATATTTGTAAAACCTTTACAAATGAAATCGAAAAGGAGATATTTGTAAAACCATTTACAAATAGAATTAAAAAGGAAATATTTAGAAAATAAATAGGGTTATAAAAAGGGAAATTTGTTTATAACCGAATAGGATGTTATAAAAAGGAAAACATTATAAAAAGGAAAACGTTACTAAAAAGGAAATCATTTGTAAAGTAAGAACCATTACTAAAGGTAAATCTTTATAAATGAATAGTTTATTCGAAAAGGAGTTAATCGAATATTAGTTATTCGAATATTAGTTAATTCAAATAGAGTTAAAGGAAAGGAAGTATCGATTATTAGTTAATCGAAAGGAGTTATCGATTATTATTTAATCGAAGGGGTTATTGATTAAAGTTTAATCAAAAAGAGTTATCGATTTGTTTAATCGAAGTGAGTTATAGAATATTGGTTATTCGAAGGAGTTATCGAATTTAGTTATTCGATGGAGTCAATTGATTAGAGTTAAAATAAAGGAGTTAATCGAATATAATTTTTTCAAATAAAATCAATTGAGTTAATCGAATATTAGTGATTCGAATAAAGTAAAAGGAGTTATCGAATATTAGTTATTCAAATAAGAGTTAAATAGAGTTATCGAATATTAGTTATTCGAATAGAGTTAAATGGAGTTAAAGGAATAAATCGAATATAGTTTATTCGAATGGAATTAAAGGATTTAATCGAATTTGGTTTATTCGAATAGAGTTAAAGGAGTTATCGACTAGAATTAAATCAAATAGAGTTAATCCAATAGCGTTAGTCCAATAGAGTTAATTGATAAGGGTTAATCGAATAGAGTTAATTGAATAGAGTTATCGAATATACCTTATCGAAGGAAAGAATTATCGAATAGAGATGATTCGAAAGAGAGTTACGTAAGGAAGTTTGTTAAAGAATTTAAAAGACGAACTTTGTCTATTTCAAGGTTAGAAACGTTGTTCAATTAAGGTCTGATAGGTAGTATTACCCCAACTTGATTGACTTCGTTTTTAATTTAGAAATGGTTAAGGTTCGAGAGTGAAAGTGGTTAAGTGAATTTAGTAAATTAGTATAGTGGTTTGAGTTGTCGTCGCGATGTTGATTTAAACATCTGTTTAAATCCAAGTAAAGAAGATTTGGAAATGTTTTCCAAATAAGAACCAGAAATGTTTTCTGATATAGAAAACAAGAAATGGAAATGTTTTCCAATGGTAATAACATATATTTTCTAAATTTAGAAAATAAGAAATGTTGAATATAGGGAAACAGGAGATGAAAAATGAACTAAGGAGATAAATGTTAAATGATGGTTGATTTGACTGAATTTCCACCTGGAAATAATATCGTTGTTTGCACACTGTTTTTCTTTGATGGTTAAATCACAGACTATCAAAGTTTTGACCATTTTAACGTTGTTAATATGGTGAGACCAGTTGGATTATTGTCCAAAGAACCACTCTGTATTAGCATAAGCGTTGTGAATCATATATGCCAAAGATAATTGAAGACGGAGTAAAGTGCAAGGGCTATTGTATAAGTCTCAGATAATAGTGCCTAAGATGGATGTACTGAATAGTGCCTTCGGTTCATCCTGTTCCTGGATGACCGGTATGGATGAATGTCTGACAGAGTACTTCCAAAAAGGTCACGTACATTGATTTTTTCAACCGTACCAAGAGTGGAAGAGGAGAAGGAAACTTCTTTAGCTAACACATAATGTAATGTTGTAGACGTCCATTAGTGATTTTCGATGGATCTGACAATGTGGCATTCAAAGTGAATCTGATGTGATGATAAAGCGTAACCTCAAGCCTTATCATCCGGTAAATGACAGAAATCGGGCAGGGAGCATGGCTAAGTCGGTTGCTCCGAAGTAGGGTGTATAATCACCTGATCAAGAGCTTCATTTACTTCTAAAAATCTATTGTTGATGATGTCCCATTCGGGAAACGGTTGCTGATCCCAACCGTTAGTGATATACATTCGATACACTCAAGCGAAATGAGTGGTCGGTCATGTGTGGCCGGGTTGCAAGATGTTCTTGTTGAACCCAGTGTATTCCTTTCTTGAGGTACACTAGCGAAAGGTGGTTCCATACCTTGTCATAGTTGGAAATCCATTACCCAATACGTGCTTACGGTTTTGATTGTATACTATATATGTAGAACGTGAGATGAAAGCGTTTCTACTAGATGATTATTATATTGTGGTTGATAGACATTATTATAATATCAAAAGGTTTTTAATATAAAGATATTTTTGAGTCTCATAAGGGAAAAACCCGTTCCATTATACGGCGTGGTTTTATGAGATATCGTTTACTTGTTTGAACTGTTTAAAACTGTTTTACTCATACCAGTCCCATGACTGACCTGGTGAGACGACCCCAAACCCCGTACTGATGGTGGCAAGGGTAATCCATGGAATATAACACAGAAACAAATAATAGCAGAACAGAATTAAATAAATACACCAGATAATGAACAATAGAATATACTGGATAAACGTAATCATCAGAGTTACACGGTATATAGGATCATACTTAGTACAAATACAGTACAACTATACATATATGTCTACAGCGGAAAACAAACATAATGTACAATAGGAGCTGAACAACATAAAAAGAGATAAATGATAGAATCCATCCTCAGCTCCAGCTATCCAGAAAGAGCCGGCTAAACCTGAATACAAGGCTGCCCGTGTAGAAAAAGGAGCACCCGAGTTTGAAAGTGAAACAAACTACGAGTCAGTCATGGGACTGGTATGAGAAATCTACTCAACATAATTATAATATGGTTAATCACAGGACCACGCCACTTTCGTGGAACGGGTTTACTCCATTGGATTGCCAGTGCTTTAAAACAAATCATTCTTTTAAACAACACAATGCTTTTTATAAAAATGAAGCCATTATAAGACTCAGTTCCCATCACACAATGCAACGCAAACCAGAGGATAGAGTTTTTACCTTATAACGGCCAAAATATGCTTGATACGAATAAAACAAAGGCATTTGATATTATTGCTAGTGTTTATATGTTTCAAAAACAATTTCAAATCATAACTATCAATCATAGACGACATTAATGCCCCATACCACTATGTCGCCATATATATATAGGTATACAATCAAAACCGCACAGTCATGTATTTGGAAAGTGGATTTCCGTCATGAACCAGGGCAAAAGATAGTCCTTACCGAATTCATGACTCTCTAGCCCGAGCCACAGGCAAGCCTTGGAGCGACAGGGCCTGTCCACCGATGTGGATTATTTTGCCTGAACAATACGTTTCCCCGCCCTTTGGGGTGTAAACAAGCCAACAAATGACTCCATCGGACCCGGATCGTCCGATCAAACCGAGGCGCCTCGCAACAGCAACAACCACACAGGTGAAAAGTATATAAATGTCAGGGCTGGTAGGTCACTGACACCACCCTAGCTAGAAAGAAACGCATGCCCTCCCTGAGGTCCTTCTTCCCGTTTTTGGTTCATACCGGGTGTGAGGCTCGCGATTTCACGTTATACAAAAAGCTACGCCACACAGGCGGTGCTTTGATCATCACCACAAGACTTTGCTTTTCAACAGAAGCCCTGATCATTTGCCACTTAGGCATGCCACACTAGCAATTCATGCCATGCGACTGATGTCCATCGATACACAACCTCTGAGCTCGTGCGTCTCAGAGAAGGGCGTTAAGCAAAAGAATAAATTCTCCGCCGCCAAACAGATGTATATTTAGTAGAGATCAATCAACATAGAATAAAATCCAATGTCAGACACACAGTCCATTTACAAGTCCGTTCTGGGTATGAACGAAACCGGAGGCACTAAATACCTCGCAAACCCATCGATCACCACGTACGTCTGGACGATCACCACTCATTATCCATATTTCGGGATGCCTCCCAATCAGGACCTCGGTTACCATCCAAACGAGGTGAAGATCTCCGGTCTTCGACCACCGTCTTTATCTTCGACTTTCAATCGTCGGTCAATTATTTGAAATGAGGATTAACTCGGCCTTTTCAAATAATTCACGTATTTTTAGAATTTCAAATCAACTTATTTCAATGGTTAAATCAATCGACACACCAATTTGTTCTTTAATGTATTTTTCACACCAAACACATTCAACCATCAAAAACCACATAAATCGAGCAAATTCAGTTTATTTCCATTCCATATCGTTTATGATATTTCATAACAATTTATCGCTATTTTTATTTATTTTAAAATAGCCAATTTAGTCAAAACGACGCTTCGGGCCATAACGCGGCCGTGGCGCTGTTTTTCATCAGATTTGATTAACACATATCTGAAAATCTAACCATTGGATCTTCACAAAATTTACATCATTAGAAAGGTCTTTTCAAAACGAATCCAACGGTTCCAGTTTCGGGAAAATCCGACGGTCGGATCTCCCGGTACAACTGTTTGAAGTTTCAATTTCAAAATACGAACTGCAGCGTCGTTATTCGATTAAATATAATTATATTTATATATATATAAATATAATCACTTCTGGCGCTGTTTTTCTTCAGATTTGAATTAAACATTCCAGACAATCCAACTGTTGGATTTTTACAAAGTTGGTGCCGTTGGAAAGATATTTCCAAGGCGAACCCAACGGTTGCGGTTTCGGGAAAATCCAATGGTCAGATTTCCCGCACTAGTTGTTTGAAATCACGGTTTCAAAACACGAACTGCACGACCACGTTTTGTTTTAATTTTATTTATATTTATATATTTATATAAATATAGTTCATTCAATAATTTCAATATCGTTTTCACTTCAAATATTTGACTAACGCCATTAAATTTTGGAAAATTTCGCCATAACCTCCTTTGTACGGGAGGGGCTGGGAAAAATCCCAAATAGCCACACGAGCGTCTCATGTCAAAAAGAAAAAGAAAAAGCCAAGCGGCAAGCCAACAGGCTCATAAAATCATCACCCAAACAAAACAGTAAATGTGTACCTATTTGTCGGGCACAAAATTTTATTCCTCTTCTCTAGCCCCTTTGCTATAACCTGTTCAATAAATATGCATGTACACATATACAGTTCTTATCACTTATCATTTTCCATTCAACTTCATATTTGATTCCATTTGGTTTAAAAACACCATTCATTCTAATGTTGTATGCATAGGCAAAAATCCTATCATTGGCTAATTAATGAATATTTCAACTCATGCATATTTATTTGAACGAGTGGCTATTTTTAACACTTCACATTTCAACAATTCGTGTATATAATAAAAATACGATTTTTATTGTAAAACAATTCATTTCAAAACACTATTATTTCGTATAGTTAATATAGGTGATAAAAATAGGATTTTTATTGTAAAACAATTTATTTCAAAATATGAATACCATTCAACACATGAATTTCAATTCAATGAATGAATATCGATTCAACACATGAAGGTTTTCTATAGTTTCTATATATAGATAAAAATGTGATTTTTTATATTTAAAACACGAATACCATTCAACACATGAATTTCTAATCAGCGAATGATTATCGATTCAACACATGAAGGTTTTCTATTCAACGAATAAATATAGTTTCAGCAAATGAAAATAATTCAAATACATGAATATTATTCAAAATTTCGGCAGCATAACGGCAGGGTAGTTAAAACCGGGACTGTCCCTAGTACGGCTCCTCGCTCTACCTTAAAACCTCGCGGTTTTTGACAATGGGGATCATGCATCTAATTCGCACGCAGGCGGCATGTATATATTTATTTCATTTCCACAAACTAATCCTATGTGGTTTCAACCAAATATTTCTCAACCACAAACGGGTATTTTTCAACCACAATCAATCAATATCAACCACAAACAATTCCTACCAACCATTCGCTATCAATCAATTTTCACACCAATCACAACCAATAAATATCGTCCATGGTTTGTGGACGAGGGGCGTATATATATATATATATATATATATATATATATATATATATATATATATATATATAGCAATTCACTTCTATTTCAACACATATATAATTTTTACAACGCATATATAACTTATACATCGAACGTAGAACTTATACAACGCTTATACAAGAGGTATACAACGCTTATATAACTCATACATCGACTATATAATTTATACATCGTCGTTTTCCATATCGTTTATAAATTAGAAATCTCACATTGGGTTCCACTCCACCAAAAATAGCAGAAGGCTCAGAAAAATATGTGGTCTCTTCTAGAATGTAGAAGACGTCCGCACGAGTCCACTGTCTCTTGTTTCACTGAATTTCGACCACAAAGCAAAAAGATATGATTTTTCAAAGTTTGCAACGGTTTAAAGGTGTTAAAATAGTTGAAAATAAAACAAGCCGATTCCTCTCTGAATACTTCAAAACTAGGTTTTGAATTTTCTTCAAATCCGTTGATTGTTGCTTCGATCGGCCAGCGCCACCTTGTCGGGCTAGGAGAGGCGCACGTGCGCCAGGGAGGGGGTCGAACTCGGTGGTCCCCAAGCGCGAACGGCCGAACTTCTCGAGGGTGGTTCTCCTCCTACAGGCCACGAAAAAATCCAATACTTATATGGATTTGAAAATCATGAGAAGTACTACAAAAACCTTAACTGTGGCATTGGATTTCATTGAGCGGATCAAAATAAAAAGAGGAGAGAAGGCGGTGACCAATTTCCGTCGTTCGTTCGAGTCGGGGAGAGAGAAAGGGGGGGCGCGTTCTGACGTGGACCAATGTAAATTTTTTTTTATAAAGTTTTTAAAAATCCGAAAATACCCCTCGTCACACACGAACACCAATCCAAGCCCAACGACTGTCGTCCCTAGCATTTTACCCCCATTCCGAACACAATGGGATATGTTTCGTAGGCCCATTCGACTGTTTCAGTCAGTTTTCCTTCAAATTAAAATATAAAACATTCAATATTTGATTTGAGCGTGCATTTCAATTTGCCAGGGCCACAAACTGATTTGAAAAATTCCAGAAAAATAAATCTAGCTATGTTTTGACGATACAGTCCCAACAAAACTAGTTTCGTCGAATTCTGAGACCGTTTGCAAAAAGGCCCATTTTTGGTCGATCCAATTTAACTTTAATTGACCAAAACACGTTTTCCTTTGCCACGCTCACATACTAGCTTCTAAAATTATGAAATTTTAAATCTAGCAATAACTTCACATCCCGGATCCAACAAAAGTGGTTTCGTCGAATTCCGAGGTCATATGCATAATGGCCAATTTCACGGGCTATATAAATTCCATAGCGACCTTTCTGAAAATTCATTTGGCCATAACTTTTGCTTTCCGTTGTGAAAATTCGATTTTTCAGATTCATTAGAAAGGTATTCACTAACAGATTTAAATATTTTTCGTTTCACTCAAATCCGTTTTGTTTTGCACCCGGTACAGTCCGACAAAGTTTGAATTCAATTTTTGAAACTGCAGCTCCATTTAATGCCTTGTTTATAATTATAATTAATTATATTCGTTTTCAATTGTCAATTCAAACTCACTTTTCATTGCCATTATTTAAAATATTTATTTAAAATATTTAAAATCCATTATTTTAGCCAATTTAAAAAATTTAAATTGGTTCAGATTTTCTGGGTCGTTACAATCTCCCCCACTTAAAACTTTTCGTCCCCGAAAAGGAACAATGTCGAAAGTGGTTTGATTAATCAACTCTACGTTCGATCTAGCTTCAATTCTCCAACTTTTCAGTTTCTGAGAATTTTCAAATTCTTCAAAAATTTGGCTAACACCCGGAATTTTCGAAAAAATTCATCATAACCTCCTTTGTACGGGGAGGGGTTTGGAAATTTATTGGGCCATATTAGGTACCCAATAAATCCTAATAAGCATACACATATTTATAGTGATATATTCTGGTGTTTACGGGGGAGCGTGTATAGATAATAACTCCAGAGAATAAATTCTCGTCACCCCGCTCCGTGTGGAAATAAATAGTCCTTGTGCCATATCTAATGACTAGAGAGACGTGATTATTGTCAACTCCAGACCCGTGTGGGGTTTTTATTAATCTGACAATTTATCGTTATATTTCATATAGTCCATATCAGTCATCAGTTCAACCTGTAGTATATACTCATCGCCATACAAGCCTCTCGCTCGTATGGTAAATCTTCCACCTCGTCACACAAGCTCCAATTGCTTATGTGGAATATGATGAAGTATGCCTATCGTCAAGAAGTATGCCATGTGGT
The DNA here is from genome assembly GCA_030737875.1 of Allium sativum. NCBI lineage: Eukaryota > Viridiplantae > Streptophyta > Magnoliopsida > Asparagales > Amaryllidaceae > Allium > Allium sativum. The sequence continues at coordinate 455,894,711 of CM060920.1, read as the reverse complement.
GTAGTTCAAAATTAATTGTTACTATCCTATGGCGATGTTTATTATTTCATACAGAAAAACCAGCACTCCGCATCCAATGGCATTCACAGGAGTTGATATAATAATATTTCGCGTCCAACTCATTAAGGTTTACCTATTTGTCGGGCCCGCAAATAAAATCTTTACGCAACAGCTAATCCATTTACCTGTTCAAACATATATAATACACATGTATATATTTCTATCTATTTTCTAATCAGTTCAATGTGTGATATAATCGAATAAATTCTACCATTCAATCTCTTATTAATTAAATTAACTATCGTTTCAATAATCTAATTTATCTAATTTACTATCACACAACACAAACAACCAATCCAATTGTTTTCAACTTTTCAAAACCATACAAATTAATTCCTATTCTCTTTTAAAATCATTCAGACTATAGAGTTAAAAGTGCACATCCATGGAAAGAAAATAACATCAGAGTTGAGAATTAAATGGTAATGCAAAGTATGGTAAATATACCTTGCACCGGAGTCAATCAAAGATATCTACTCGGCATCTAGGATAAGCTTTCTGAAAGCTCTCCTCAGTTTCCCAAGTACAATCTCGCGGATCTCCACTCCATTGCACTTTGACTAAGTGAACCTTCTTGTTCCTCAGCTCTTTGGTCTCTTTGCCGATGATCTTTAGCGGCTCTCGTCTCACAGCTAATTCAGGGGTAATTTCAATATCCTACTGAGCTGCTTCTTCCACGATCAAGTCTGGATCATGAACGTGCTTTCGGAGTTGAGATATGTGAAATACATCATGAACTCCAGGCAACCAATCAGGCAATTTAACCTATAAGCGAGAGTTCCGATCCGTTCCAGAATAGGAAACGGACCAATGAATTTGGGCGCCAACTTCCCTGTTTTACCGAACCGGATAACTCCTCTCATCGGCGATACTTTCAAATATACATAGTCGCCAACAGCAAAGGATATATCTCTTCTTATCCTATCGGCGTAGCTCTTTTGTCGGCTTTGAGCGGCCAGTAATCGCTTCTTAATAAAATCGACTTTGTTGGCAGCTTCTCAGATCATATCAGGACCCAACACAAGTCTATTACCGGGTTCGACCCAACAAGCAGGGGATCGGCACGGTCTACCATGCAATGCTTCGAAGATTTTCTCAGCCGAACGAATCCAAGCTTGTGTTTTCATAATTGATTCTTCACCCGTGAAGGGTTTTCCACCCAAATTTCTATATTTCATAAATAGAGCTTCTATATCCGGGTCAGTATTACTTCTTCTATTTCTGGCACTCATTTTCCAGTACGTCTGCAATTAGCAGACAAAGTGTCAGGTCAACAGAAAAGATATTTCAAAATATAGAGACAAATACTTGAATGTAAATGTGTCTATTAAGTTGTTATTTCATTCTGATACTCATACTAGGATATTACTGATCCTATCTGTAATGAGTTACCCGTCCTAGAACACTACTGGTTCTATTTCTAACGAGTTCGTTAATATGTTATATTTCAGAACTAAGCTTAACCAAAGCTCTGATACCAAATGAGACGACCCCAAACCCCGTACTGACGGTGGCAAGGGTAATCCGTGGAATATAACACAGAAACAGATAATAGCAGAAAAGAATTAAATAAATACACCAGATAATGAACAATAGAATATACTGGATAAACGTAATCATCAGAGTTACACAGTATACAGGATCATACTTAGTACAAATACAGTACAACTATACATATATGTCTACAGCGGAAAACAAACATAATGTACAATAGGAGCTGAACAACATAAAAAGAGATAAATGATAGAATCCATCCTCAGCTCCAGCTATCCAGAAAGAGCCAGCTAAACCTGAATACAAGGCTGCCCATGTAGAAAAAGGGGCACCCGAGTTTGAAAGTGAAACAAACTACGAGTCAGTCATGGGACTGGTATGAGAAATCTACTCAACACACTTATAATATGGTTAATAACAGGACCACGCCACTTTCGTGGAACGGGTTTACTCCATTGGATTGCCAGTGCTTTAAAACAAATCATTCTTTTAAACAACGCAATACTTTTTATAAAAATGAAGCCATTATAAGACTCAGTTCCCATCACACAATGCAACACAAACTGGAGGATAGAGTTTTTACCTTATAACGGCCAAAATATGCTTGATACGAATAAAACAAAGGCATTTGATATTATTGCTAGTGTTTATATGTTTCAAAAACAATTTCAAATCATAACTATCAATCATAGATGGCATTAATGCCCCATACCACTATGTCGCCATATATATAGGTATACAATCAAAACCGCACAGTCACGTATTTGGAAATTGGATTTCCGTCATGAACCAAGGCAAAAGATAGTCCTTACCGAATTCGTGACTCTCTAGCCCGAGCCACAAGCAAGCGCGCAGGCAAGCCTGGGAGCGACAGGGCTGGTCCACCGATGTGGATTATTATGCCTGAACAATACGTTTCCCCGCCCTTTGGGGCGTAAACGAGCCAACGAATGACTCCATCGGACCCGGATCGTCCGATCAAACCGAGGCGCCTCGCAACAGCAACAACCACACAGGTGAAAAGTATATAAATGTCAGGGCTGGTAGATCACTGACACCACCCTAGCTAGAAAGAAACGCATGCCCTCCCTGAGGTCCTTCTTCCCGTTTTTGGTTCATACTGGGTGTGAGGCTCGCGATTTCACGTTATACACAAAGCTATGCCACACAGGCGGTGCTTTGATCATCACCACAAGACTTTGCTTTTCAACAGAAGCCCTGATCATTTGCCACTTAGGCATGCCACACTAGCAATTCATGCCATGCGACTGATGTCCATCGATACACAACCTCTGAGCTCGTGCGTCTCAGAGAAGGGCGTTAAGCAAAAGAATAAATTCTCCGCCGCCAAACAGATGTATATTTAGTAGAGATCAATCAACACAGAATAAAATCCAATGTCAGACACACAGTCCATTTACAAGTCCGTTCTGGGTCTGAACGAAACCGGAGGCACTAAATACCTCGCAAACCCATCGATCACCACGTACGTCTCGACGATCACCACTCATTATCCATATTTCGGGATGCCTCCCAATCAGGACCTCGGTTACCATCCAAACGAGGTGAAGATCTCCGGTCTTCGACCACCGTCTTCATCTTCGACTTTCAATCGTCGGTCAATTATTTGAAATGAGGATTAACTCGGCCTTTTCAAATAATTCACGTATTTTTAGAATTTCAAATCAACTTATTTCAGTGGTTAAATCAATCGACACACCAATTTGTTCTTTAATGTATTTTTCACACCAAACACATTCAACCATCAAAAACCACATAAATCGAGAAAATTCAGTTTATTTCCATTCCATATCGTTTATGATATTTTATAACAATTTATTGCTATTTTTATTGATTTTAAAATAGCCTATTTAGTCAAAACGACGCTTCGGGCCATAACGCGGTCGTGGCGCTGTTTTTCTTCAGATTTGATTAACACATATCTGAAAATCTAACTGTTGGATCTTCACAAAATTTACATCATTAGAAAGTTCTTTTCAAAACGAATCCAATGGTTCCAGTTTCGGGAAAATCCGACGGTCGGATCTCCCGGTACAATCGTTTGAAGTTTCGATTTCAAAATACGAACTGCAGCGTCGTTATTCGATTAAATATAGTTATTTATATATATATATATATATAATCGCTTCTGGTGCTGTTTTTCTTTAGATTTGAATTAAACATTCCAGACAATCCAACCGTTGGATTTTTACAAAGTTGGTGCCGTTGGAAAGATATTTCCAAGGCGAACCCAACGGTTACGGTTTCGGGAAAATCCAATGGTCGGATTTCCCGCACTAGTTGTTTGAAATCACGGTTTCAAAACACGAACTGCACGGCCACGTTTCGTTTTAATTTTATTTATATTTATATATTTATATAAATATAGTTCATTCAACAATTTCAATATCGTTTTCACTTCAAATATTTCACTAACGCCTTTAAATTTTGGAAAATTTCGCCATAACCTCCTTTGTACGGGAGGGGCTGGGAAAATTCCCAAATAGCCACACTGACGTCTCATGTCAAAAAGAAAAAGAAAAAGCCAAGCGGCTAGCCAACAGGCTAGCCAACAGGCTCATAAAATCATCACCCAAACAAAAAAGTAAATGTGTACCTATTTGTCGGGCACAAAATTTTATTCCTCTTCTCTAGCCCCTTTGCTATAACCTGTTCAATAAATATGCATGTACACATATACAGTTCTTAACACTTATCATTTTCCATTCAACTTCATATTTGATTCCATTTGGTTTAAAAACACCATTCATTCTAATGCTGTATGCATAGGCAAAAATCCTATCATTAGCTAATTAATGAATATTTCAACTCATGCATATTTATTTGAACGAGTGGCTATTTTTAACACTTCACATTTCAACAATTCGTGTATATAATAAAAATGTGATTTTTATTGTAAAACAATTCATTTCAAAACACTATTATTTCGTATAGTTAATATAGGTGATAAAAATAGGATTTTTATTGTAAAACAATTTATTTCAAAATATGAATACCATTCAACACATGAATTTCAATTCAACGAATGAATATCGATTCAACACATGAAGGTTTTCTATAGTTTCTATATATAGATAAAAATGTGATTTTTATATTTAAAACACGAATACCATTCAACACATGAATTTCTAATCAACGAATGAATATCGATTCAACACATGAAGGTTTTCTATTCAACGAATAAATATAGTTTCAGCAAATGAAAATAATTCAAACACATGAATATTATTCCAAATTTCGGCAGCATAACAGCAGGGTAGTTAAAACACGGACCGTCCCTAGTACGGCTCCTCGCTCTACCTTAAAACCTCGCGGTTTTTGACAATGAGGATCATGCATCTAATTCGCACGCAGGCGGCATGTATATATTTATTTCATTTCCACAAACTAATCCTATGTGGTTTCAACCAAATATTTCTCAACCACAAACGGGTATTTTTCAACCACAATCAATCAATATCAACCACAAACAATTCCAACCAACCATTCGCTATCAATCAATTTTCACACCAATCACGACCAATAAATATCGTCCATGGTTTGTGGACGAGGGGCGTGTGTATATATATATATATATAGCAATTCACTTCTATTTCAACACATATATAATTTTTACAACGCATATATAACTTATACATCGAACGTACAACTTATACAACGCTTATACAAGAGTTGTACAACGCTTATATAACTCATACATCGACTATATATTTTATACATCGTCGTTTTACATATCGTTTATAAATTAGAAATCTCACATTGGGTTCCACTCCACCAAAAATAGCAGAAGGCTCAGAAAAATATGCGGTCTCTTCTAGAATGTAGAAGACGTCCACACGAGCCACTGTCTCTTGTTTCACTGAATTTCGACCACAAAGCAAAAAGATATGATTTCTCAAAGTTTGCAACAGTTTAAAGGTGTTAAAACAGTTGAAAATAAAACAAGCCGATACCTCTCCGAATTTTTCAAAACTAGGTTTTGAATTTTCTTCAAATCCGTTGATTGTTGCTTCGATCGGCCAGCGCCACCTTGTCGGGCTAGGACAGGCGCACGTGCGCCAGGGAGGGGGTCGAACTCGGTGGTCCCCAGGGGGCGGAATCCAGGCGCGAACGGCCGAACTTCTCGAGGGTGGTTCTCCTCCTACAGGCCACGAAAAAATCCAATACTTATATGGATTTGAAGATCATGAGAAGTACTACAAAAACCTTAACTGTGGCGTTGGATTTCATTGAGCGGATCAAAAGAAAAAGAGGAGAGAAGGCGGCGACCAATTTCCGTCGTTCGTTCGAGTCGGGAAGAGAGAAAGCGGGGGGGGGGGGGGGGGTGCGTTCTGACGTGGACCAATGTATATTTTTTTTATTTATAAAGTTTTTAAAAATTCGAAAATACCCCTCGTCACACACGAACACCAATCCAAGCCCAACGACTGTCGCCCCTAGCGTTTTACCCCCATTCCGAACACAATGGGATATGTTTCGTAGGCCCATTCGACTGTTTCAGTCAGTTTTCCTTCAAATTAAAATATAAAACATTCAATATTTGATTTGAACGTGCATTTCAATTTGCCAGGGCCACAAACTGATTCGAAAAATTCCAGAAAAATAAATCTAGCTATGTTTTGACGATACCGTCCCAACAAAACTAGTTTCGTTGAATTCTGAGACCGTTTGCAAAAAGGCCCATTTTTGGTCGATCCAATTTAACTATAATTGACCAAAACACGTTTTCCTTTGGCACGCTCACATACTAACTTCTAAAATTATAAAATTTGAAACCTAGCAATAACTTCACATCCCGGATCCAACAAAAGTGGTTTCATCGAATTCCGAGGTCGTATGCAAAATGGCCAATTTCACGGGCTATATAAATTCCATAGCGACCTTTCTGAAAATTCATTTGGCCATAACTTTTGCTTTCCATTATGAAAATTCGATTTTTCAGATTCGTTAGAAAGGTATTCACTAACAGATTTAAATATTTTTGGTTTCACTCAAATTCGTTTTGTTTTGCACCCGGTACAGTCCGACAAAGTTTGAAGTCAATTTTTGAAACTACAGCGCCATTTCAGGCCTTGTTTATAATTATAATTAAATATATTCGTTTTCAATTGTCGATTCAAACTCACTTTTCATTGCCATTATTTGAAATATTTATTTTAAATATTTAAAATCCATTATTTTAGCCAGTTTAAAAATTTTAAATTGGTTCAGATTTTCTGGGTCGTTACACCCGGAGTTTATTTTGTTTTGTTTTCTTAAACTCTTGGGTGACCAATTTTGTACGGGCAGTCAAGTAGTCGGGATTTACAGATACTTGAAGAGCTGGAGCAGGAAGCTTCAAGATCATATAGCTATAGAGTATTTCCGCTGTGTTGTTAGTGCTGTACTTTGAAAATGATGTATATTCAAGTACAAAGTTATATTTTAAAGTTATGTTATATATTATATGTTATTTGTTCCGCTGTGAGATTCGTGTTACTCTGATGTTGTGTTGTTCTTCTTCTTCTTCTATTCTAAGTTTCTATCTTATCTTTCCTCACCCTCTAATTTCTTTCATTAATCATCCGGTATTTTCGACCCTTGGATGTTCGATATGTGTTGTATATCGGATAACCAAGGTCGACAAAAACCCGGGTCGTTACAGTTGGTATCAGAGCTTAAGTTAAGAATTACCTTGGCTCTGTGGCGTGACTCGGTAGAGATAGGGTTAGTAATACCCTATATTGAGTTTGAGTGTATATATACGAGTGAATGTATTTGTTATTGATATAAAAATTTGTTTTATATTGTGGAGATTTATTGGTTGAGTTGTTTATGGGTTCTGGTCGATCAGTTTGATCCACTGTATCAGTAGGAGTTTATAAACACTCGAATACGATGGGTCGACACGATATGTTTTGAAAAAAGGGGTAAATTAAAATAAGTTTACCTAAGGTATATCTTGATATAGAGAAGATATATATCAAAATTATAATATAGTGGATATATTGGTTGTTATTATAATCAAGTAAGATTATAAATTAAATGGTTATGTAAATAACCAATCAGAATTCGTATAAGTGAAATACCTGAAAGCAGATGAATTAAATCTAAAATTTAAACCAAGGATTGAAATAAAATTCTTGAAAATTGGATAAGTGTTTGTAAATGGATTTGGATTAAAAATAAGGAAAATTTAAGATCCTGGGAGATTTTAAATTGTTTTACAAGCAGTGTGAATTATATTTTGAAATGAATTTCAAAGTGGAAGTGTTTAGAAATGGTTTTATAGTATTGAACTCACTTCGATCGCTGGAAAATAGATTCCGATGATGACAGTTTCATCATCAGTATTCATTTTTGAGTTGTAAGTGACGAATTACTACCAGAGATACTGTTTTGAATTTGTTTTGGGAAAGACAAGTTGTGTTGAATTTCAAAATGGGATTTATAATATAGAATTTGATATATAGAATTAGAATATATAAAATTTGAATATAGAAATTCAAATGGGATTTATAATATAGAATTTGAATAGAATTTGATATATAGAATTTGATATATAGTTTTGAATAATAGAAATGACATAAAATTTGAATAGGAATTAAATAGAATTAACTAAGTCGAAGAGGAATTATTTAATCGAGTTTTGAATTTGAAGTTGAACTTTGAAAGGTGAATTGGATTTGTAAATGGATATTCGAAATCAAAAATAGAACTTAAATTTGAAATTTGAATTCAAATTAGTTAATAAGCAAGTTAAAGTATATTTGAACATGTCATGTTCAAACATAAAAGTGAAATAGACTAAGGAGTTAATTAACAAATTAAGTTAAAACGATTGGATTAAGTTGAAATGAATTAGAAATGTATGGATATACATGAGACAGGTTTGGAATAAAGTATAGAAGTGAAATAGATAGAGTGCTTGACAAAAAGGTATGTATTTAGTTCATATATGAGATTTTTATGTGCCGTATCGGCAAGCCGCTTGGCTTTTTCTTTTTCTTTTGGATTGGTGAGGGCCATGGGAGGCTATTTGAAATATCCCGATGCTCCTGGTACAAAGGAGGTTATAGCGAATTTTTCAGGGAATTTAAGGAGTTAGAATATTTTTAAGATAATTTGATAGTTAGAAATCAATGTATCGATATATATATAGAAGTCGATAAGGAAACGAACATAGAAATCGAATAGTAAAATCAAAAAGGAAGACAAAGAATAAAATCTAGTAAGAATAGAAAGAGGAAGCGTATATGTGTTTAAAAGTGAATAAGTAGTTGTATGGTATTGATTATTCGAGTAAGTATTCATATCTGTTTTAACGTCATAAATGTTATTCAGTCAAGGTCTGAGAGGTAGTTATACCCCAACTTGATTGATTTCATTTTTAACAAATAAATAGTAAGATTTCAGGCTCGAAGATCAATGTTGAATAAGAGTTAGTTGAATATAGTATTTGGGTTGTCGTAACGATGTTTTACACAACATCCGTTTTAACCCAAATAAGTGTAAGCTTGGAAATATAATAAAGAATATTTCCTAAGTATAGAAATAAACGAGATCGGAAAAGAGATAAGTAATTGGAATATTTTCCAATTATAAGTAGCATATATTTTCTAAAGTTTAGAAAATAAAGGAAGGCGATATTCGGAAATGTTTTCCAAATAACATAAAAGGCCAATATGGTTATTGAAAATATTTGGTTAACAAATATTGATAAAGAAATAGAGAAGTAATTTAATTAATGGAATATTAATTAAAGGCTCAATGACATGTTCAAAAGGAAAATTTGATTTTTGAAAAGAGTAAACTGTTTAAAAACTCCTAGGGAAAGACTGTTTGAATTAAAAACAAATTTAACAGAAATTTGTGAAATCAAATTTGAATTAAAGTAAAGCCAGTAAAGTGGTAACTGAGATTGAATTAGAATGATATCAAGACAAATTGGATTGTGAGATTCAAATTTGAAGTGTAATGGGATAATCAAGTTAAGAGTTGGGAATCGAGAAGAAACTCGAGTTAAAATGATATTTGGCTCAGATATAATCGAATGGTGGTGTTGTGGATAAAAGCAGATTGAAATTTGATTGGGATAACATTGGTATATGCTGAGTTGATAGCATATAGAAGTGATAGAGTTGATATGCCGACAAAAGGTACAAGTTTATATTTCTATTGGATATAAGATTTATGAGCCGAATTGGCAAGCCGCATGGCTGTTTGATTTTCTTTTGGGTTAGAGATGCCCAGAGAGGCAAGTTGGAGTTTGAGCTATTAACCAGTACAAAGGAGGTGCTTGCGAAATTTTTCAAAAATGTTAAGGTATTAGAAAATTTTCAGGATTTTTGAAAATTTTCGTTGATAAGAATTAATCAATAATTTAATTGAAATTAAATTGGTTCAGTTGAAACTGAAGTCAAGAAGTGAACAAATATGTTCTAACCAGTCGATAGGGTCGTTCTCTACCATAGCAATTTCGAGGACGAAATTATTTTAAGTGGGGAAAAATGTAATGACCCACATTTGCAAGGGGTATTATAATTAATTTATTTAATTATATAAATAGTGATATAGTGAATTAAATGGTGGAATTAAATAATAGTGAATATTTAATTAAAATAATAAATTAAACAATATATTTAATTTTCAAATAATCAGAATTGGCTGAAATGGGGATATGGTGTGAACTGGATCATCTGTGATATTTAATTCAGCTTGGAATTGAATTTGAATAACGAATATATTATATAAACAACAGTTTGAACGTAGAGTTATAAATTAATTTAAATCGAGCTCGAAATGGCGCTGCAGTTTGTAAATTGGCGATTAAACTTCAACTGGATGTACATGATTCGTTTTAAGCCGGATTTCTGTGAAACAAGAAACGTTGGGAGCTGGTGGAGTATATCTTTCTAGTGGAAGAGAAAAATCAGGATTTCGTCATGTAGATTTTGAGATATGTCCAAATCAAATTTTAAAATAGTCGCTATAAAATCGTTTATCAACCGAAATTGTTTATTCGATATAACTAGATATCGGGTTTGAATTTAGACAAGGTTCTTTTGGGAAAAAGTGATAATTTAATTTTTAGAATTTTATGGTAATTTTTAATAAATTAAATAAGCGACTTTTTATTTGGAGTATTTTGCTCCCTGTAATCAACATTATGAGGTTGCAAAATATGAGTTAACCTACCGGTATTATTATATTTTTGGGATCGTGGCTCATCGCTGGACACAACTATATGTTTACTTCTGTCGATAAGGGTCCGTAAGTGAATGAGATTTTATGAAATGAATACGCCAAACACAAAATACATACATGTATACTTGTGAAGAACCTGTCACTGGTTTAAAAGGAAGACACATGACTGAAAGACATTTAGGAAATTATACAATAAGAGTATATTTTGCCTAAGCCTTAAAACACAAATCCACTTAGCCAAAATGGTTCCACGTCCACATCTTTTGTAAAGGAAACCCGCAGTCAAAAGAATGAAGACGTGGAAGATTAGCAACTAAGAAACTAAACCTTATAAATGACACTTAAAATTCCTTAAAACCTAAAATCCGTTTCTTCAGCAAACTCAAACAACGGCTGCCACTATCACTAAAACGAGGGAGGGAATCATCTTCAGGAAATCTTCTTCCTCTAAATGCCGAACTTCTCCAAACCCATTCAAACCAAACAACTACTCCACAAACAATATTAAAACCAATATAAATACACTATTTCTTCTAATTTATGAAAGTGGTGTATAACAGCCTCAAGCAAGCTGAAACCCACGAGAAATTAAGGAAGCAACAGCTCCTGGGGTTCGACGCATACGACATGGTGAAGACCGAACTTGCTTGCAAAGATTTGAGATCCCTGGTCTGTTGTTGTTGGGTTGAATGCGTATGGAAACAAGGACAGGAGGGGTGATCTTGGTGGTGTAGAATGTCGTACTTGATCCATGAGCTACTGTTAAAAGCTCGATGTCGGATCTGGGATATGGAGCTAGAGTTGGGCGAAATGGAGATGAGGAGGTAGAGTTGAAAACGAGGAGGAGAATGGTGTTGATAGTTTTTGAATTTCATGAAGTGATGTTGGAGGAATTTGCGTTGAAGTTTCGGTGGTCGGAATGGTAAGGAGCAGCGGCTCCAGTTTGTCAAAGATGGAAGAAGAGGATGAACGGGTATGAATGGAAGTGGATGGGTTTTAAAGAGGATAATGGGTCGTATGAAGTGGTAAAGCCCAAATCATATATTTATTAAGTTTAGTTTTAATTTAAATAGAGTAAAACTTCAAAATGTTATTACTCGGTCATATATAATCGAAATTCAGCGAAACAAGATCCCTTAGGATCGTATGGACGAGTACTACCCAATAGACATGACTGGGAGTGGATTCGAGCTCATTTGAATTTGTGATGAAATAAATTGTTTGATTCAAATCAAACAATAGTTTATCGTTCTTTAACGGTGAACTGCTAATGTGAGTAAACCTCACTAACTCTGAACAGTTTATAATTCCATGTATTTTTAGAACTGTTAAATATTGGCTGATTGACTGCGTGTTGACTATTTGATTGAACTGCTAGTCAGTTAGTTGAATTTCTATATTGATTCTGTTTAACAGAATATATCATATGGAACTGAAAGTGATGTCGATTTTATTGTGTAACATCTGTGGATGCAGGGAAACAGGTTGGAGGAATCCGACTGGATTCCTCAACAGTTATTTTAATTCTTTCATATATTGTGATATATGACGAGATTTATAATCTGTTGTTGATTATATGTGTATGGACGATATTGGACATCGTAATTTGATATCTTAAACACCATAACATACCGGGATTTGGAGAAAAGGGGAATTTGTCAAAGTGAATACTGAAAAGAGAATATGTATAAATAGAAATTTATTTATAAATGGATTATTTATAAATAGAAAATACTTAGAAATGAAACCCTAAAGGAATTATTTGCAAACCATTTGCAAATAGATTAGAAAGAGAAATGTTTGTAAACCATTTGAAAATCAAATAGAAAGAGAAAGGTTTGTAAACCATTTATGAATCAATCTGAAAGAGAAATGTTTGTAAACCATTTACAAATGAGATTTGATAGGGAATATTTGTAAAACCTTTACAAATGAAATCGAAAGGGGTATATCTGTAAAACCTTTACAAATGAAATCGAAAAGAAGATATTTGTAAAACCATTTACAAATAGAATTAAAAAGGAAATATTCAGAAAATAAATAGGGTTATAAAGAGGGAAATTTGTTTATAACCGAATAGGATGTTATAAAAAGGAAAACGTTATAAAAAGGAAAACGTTACTAAAAACGAAATCATTTGTAAAGTGAAGAACCGTTACTAAAAGTAAATATTTATAAATGAATAGTTTATTCGAAAAGGAGTTAATCGAATATTGTTATTCGAATATTGGTTTATTCGAATAGAGTTAAAGGAAAGGAATTATCGATTATTAGTTAATCGAAAGGAGTTATCGATTATTAGTTAATCGAAGGGGTTATCGATTATAGTTTAATCGAAAAGAGTTATCGATTTGTTTAATCGAAGTGAGTTATAGAATATTGCTTATTCGAAGGAGTTATCGAATTTATTTATTCGATGGAGTTAATCGATTAGAGTTAAAATAAAGGAGTTAATCGAATATAGTTTATTCGAATAAAATCAATTGAGTTAATCGAATATTAGTGATTCGAATAAAGTAAAAGGAGTTATCAAATATTAGTTATTCGAATAAGAGTTAAATAGAGTTATCAAATATTAGTTATTTGAATAGAGTTAAATGGAGTTAAAGGAATTAATCGAATATAGTTTATTCGAATGGAATTAAAGGAGTTAATCGAATTTGGTTTATTCGAATAGAGTTAAAGGAGTTATCGTCTAGAGTTAACTCAAATAGAGTTAATCCAATAGCTTCAGTCCAATAGAGTTAATTGATAAGGGTTAATCGAATAGAGTAAATCGAATAGAGTTATCTAATATACCTTATCGAAGGAAAGAATTATCGAATAGAGATGATTCGAAAGAGAGTAACGTAAGGAAGTTTGTTAAAGAATTTAAAAGATGAACTTTGTCTATTTCAAGGTTAGAAACGTTATTCAGTTAAGGTCTGAGAGGTAGTATTACCCCGACTTGATTGACTTCGTTTTTAATTTAGAAATGGTTAAGGTTCAAGAGTGAAAGTGGTTAAGTGAATTTAGTAAATTAGTATAGAGGTTTGAGTTGTCGTCGCGATGTTGATTTAAACATCTGTTTGAACCCAAGTAAAGAAGATTTGGAAATGTTTTCCAAATAATAACCAGAAATGTTTTCTGATATAGAAAACAAGAAATGGAAATGTTTTCCAATGGTAATAACATATATTTTCTAAATTTAGAAAATAAGAAATGTTGAATATAGGGAAACAGGAGACAAAAAATGAACTAAGGAGATGAATGTTAAATGATGGTTGATTTGATAGAATTTCCACCTGCAAATAATTTCGTTGTTTGCACACTATTTTTCTTTGATGGTTAAATCATAGACTATCGAAGTTTTGACCATTTTAGCGTTGTTAATATGGAGAGACCGGTTGGATTATTATCCAAAGAACCACTCTGTATTGGCATAAGCGTTGCGAATCATATATGCCAAAGATAATTGAACACGGAGTAAATTGCAAGGGCTACTGTATAAGTCTTAGGTAATAGTGCCTAAGATGGATGTACTGAATAGTGCCTTCGGTTCATCCTGTTCCTGGATGACCGGTATGGATGAATGTCTGATAGAGTATTTCCAGAAAGGTCACGTACATTGATTTCTTCAATCGTACCAAGTGTAACGGCAAGGAATTTTGCTTGATCTGAATCAATCGTTAAACTGGTCTAGACCGTTTGAAACCCCTATTCGTTTTGAGAACACGACAAATTAGAACGCAGACGGAAGAACATTTCATTGTTATTACAACAATTCCATCAGATACAAGAATATACAGAGTATAAATGAATAAAATACATTCAACAAATATCAGAGATTTAAATTACATTTAAATACATCGCAGCGGAAAAATATACAAAATACAACTGAAAGTGATACACGGATACAGAGCTTTTCGAGCATCGTTCCAGCTGTAAATCAGGACCCTGTGAATATAAATCTGCAAAACCAAAACTGCTAGCGGCCCATGCGGAAAATAGGGGCACCCAGAGTTTAGGTTAAAACTATAAACTCCAGGTCAGTCATGTGACTGGTGTGAGAACTAAAACAGTTATTAATATTTGTTTTAAAGTTTGGTAAATCAAGGGACCACGCCGTATAACACGGAACGGGTTTCCTCCCAAGAATACCAGTGCATAGAACAAACAACGCAATGCTAAATAAAGAAAAATGAAGCTGTTATAAGACCCAGGTCCCATCACACAATGCAACGCAAGCCGGAGGATAGGGTTTTCCCTTATAACAGCCAAAGCATGCTTGATACGTTTAAAACACATTCTTTGATACTATTATAGGTGTATAGTGTCAAAACAATTTCAATCATAAATATCAATCATAGACGGCATGGGTACCATATATCATGTCGCCATACTAGTTCTACAATTAAAAACGCAATATCACGTATTGGAAATTGGATTTCCGTCATGAGTCGAGGCAAGGGGGCAAGCTCCTCTCCGCGTTCGAGACACTCTAGCAAATGTCCCAGGACCCCACTATGATCCTTGGATCTTCAGGGCCGGTACTCTCTTACTTTTGAGGATTGATTATTCCTGAACACACGTTTCCCGGTCCTTACAGACCTATATCCGAGGCGCCTCGTATCCAACAACCACACAGGTGAAAAGTATATAAATGTCAGGGATGGTAGGTCACTGACACCACCCTAGCTAGAAAGAAACGTCGTGCTCTCCCTCCAGTCACTATCCCCTTTTTGACTCATACCGAGGTGTGAGGCTCGCGAATTCACGTTATACACAAAGCTACATCACACAGACCATGCTTTGATCATCAATCACAAGACTTTGCTTTACAACAGAAGCCTTAATCAATTGCCACTTACGCGTGCCACACTGGCAATTCACTCCATGCGACTGATGTCCATCGATATACAACCTCTGAGCTCGTACGTCTCAGAGAAGGGCGTTAAGCAAGAGAATAAATTCTCTGCTGCCAAACAGATGCATATTTAATGAAGATTAATCAACACAGAATAAAATCCAATGTCAGACACACAATCCATTTACAAGTTCGTTCTGGGTCTGAACGAAACTGGAGGCACTTTCCTCGCATATCCATCCATCTCCAAGTACGTCTGGATGATCACCAACTGTTTCCCTCATCTTGGGTGTACAACCCAATCAAGATCATCAGTAATCACCCAAACGATGTAAAGACTTCCGGTCTTCAACCACCGTCTTCATCTTTAACATCTCGTCGAATCGGTTATTCAGAGTGGGTATAAACCCGGCCTTTCTGAATAACCCACGTATATGATAAACAAATGTTATACACACACAACGAATGCCTCATTCCAATTCAGAATATCCTTTTATTCACGAAATCACATTCTTAGGGAAAGGTTCCCATTAATTTTATCCAAGATAAATTCTTCTAAATTTATTCTTTAATCCTCCTTTGGATATCATTTCAAACTAGTCGGGATTAGCGAACCACACCGAAGTAGTTATTTATTTTATTTCCCAATCCCAACCTATTCATCCCATGGAGCAAAACTGGTAATACTCCATATCTAACACCATAGTATTATCAGTTAAATTAATTACCAGTTCACGTTCAAATCTAATTAAAGATTTAACTATCGCTTTGGAGCAAAACTGGTGGTACTCCATTCTCGATCACCTTTCAGATTTGATAATTTAAATTATCAATTCCCATTTCAATATGATTAAAGATTCATTAAAACTCCACTTCGTTTTAATCATTTCAAAAATCAATATCCTGTATTTAACTGGGTTAAAGAACCAATGTCATATAAAACACAATTCACGATAAACCCAAATCACATTTGATATTAAATACAAGGCTCTGAATAGAAAATATACCGGCTTATATTCAATATCAAATCCTGAAACCATCAAATATAGTATTGGAAATAACGATATAAAATATATCTTTCAAATTCAGATAACAATATCTGTATAGTCACGAAATCCAACATCGAAATATTCCGAAGATAATTCCGATTCAACTCCAGTCCAATTCACGTATTGGGAATACTGATTACTTTTAAAATCACTTTCAAATTCAATTTATTTATTTCAAAAATAAATTGATTTTAATTCTAGCTTAAAACTAGTTCATTTCGATAAAAATCTATTTTTATCTTTTCAAATATGGAATTTTTCAGCTCAATCTTTCCCAAATCATTTCTTATGATTTTACACAAATTATTGATATTTTTAATAATTTTATCAAGGCCCGTACAGTCGATTTCCATCAACGGCCACCGAACTGCACTTACAGCGACCTTTTCTAAATTTGATTTGGACATAATTCCAAATCCAACCGTTAGATTTCAAATTTCTAATATTCATTGGAAAGCTCTTTTCGATACGAACCCAAGGTTCCGGTTTTAGGAGAATCCGACGGTCGGATCTCCCGCAACGTCAATTCGAAGATAATGGTCGAAATTCACGAACTGCCGCGGCGCGGCGCGTTCTATTCAGGCCATTATACATATAATATATATATTATATGTATTTCGTCGATTTCCTTTTAAAACGTATTTTATAAATCGTTTTAACGAAAATTTAATTCAATTTGAATTCATTTCTATTCAATTCGAATTCAAATTCACTTCCTATTCAATTCGAATTCAATTCATTTTCTATTCGATTCGAATTCATTTCAAATTGATTCAATAAAATTTCAATTTGAATTTTAATCTAATTTAATTTGAATTTCATTTCAAAATATTAAATTTTGAAATCACTTTTCAATATTCATTATAAAACGAATAAAATTGATATAAATATCATTCGCGTCAAAATAACGCATCTCTAATCAACACGGCTTTATATTTCAATAGTTCGTTATTCTATTCAACAAATGAATATTTATTCTATTCAACCCATGAATCTATATTTTTTTCCAACACACGACTAATCTCAACACATGAGTACTGTCAACACATCACTATTTTTGTTATGTAAAATATTTTATAAAATTTTGGTATCTATCATTTGATTTTTAATTAGACTCCTACTGAAAAGTTGTTCTAATTTTAAATATGATAAAGATGTAAATTTTATTATTAAAATATTTTACTCAACACATGAATATTTTCAACACATAAACATCGTCAACACACGACTATTTTTATATTCAACACACGAATTTCCTTTTATAATATTCATTATTTTCGCCGATTGGAATGAGGCCCAATCAATCACCATATAATGTTAATTATATGGATTCCATACAACACATGTATTTAATAGCAACGACAAACAATCAACCATCATCCAAGGTGCACCACACACAACTGCATAAGCATCAAATATAAATAATCAACGCTTACACAGTCTGTCGACCAATCGATCGACATACAATTAAATAATTGGGATTAGTGTATGCCAAATATCATCCCAATACCCGTGTGGGGTTTCAAATAAACAAACACATATTTTTATTTGTGCTGTTGGGCGAAGTGTAAAATTGATCGACCCAATCAATATCAGTCAAATCAGTGTATATAAACAAATCGGCCGATTTGTTTATAAATATTTATTTATTCACTTTCACGTTAAAAATTATATTTTAACGATAAAATATTTTTAACTATATAAATATTTTATTTCCTTTCAACACAAGAATATTTTATTATCTATTTCACATCAACTTCACAAACAAATTTTCACGACATATCAATCAAACAAACAAGCCATCCATGGTCTGTGGATGACGTGTGTCGGGTGCTGCTAAGCACCGTCTGCATCCTAGTATATATATATATATATAACTAGAAAAAGAAATTGAAGAGTGAGAAATTCTCACAAATAGCTATTCCAACTCCATGACACTTCAAAAGTAGGAAATCATCACTGTTCCCGCCTTTCGTCATTTTCGTCGCCCGTAGCCACTACATATATAAAAATCACATTTTTATATTGCTATTCAATATATAAAAATTGAATTTTCACTTCACTTTTCAATCTATAAAAATCGAATTTTCACTTCGCTTTTATATAGATAAAAATTCTATTTTTACATTGCTACTATATAGATAAAAATTCTATTTTTATCACGCTATTCTTTATAAAAAGATTTCGCCTTTTCAAATATAAAGATTTCGCCTTTATTTCAATACATATATAAAGGTGATATTTTTACTATCTTACCTACATAAAAATTATATTTTTATACTTCTACATCAATGAAAATCCTATTTTTATCGAAGTAAAAATCGTATTTTTACTTCACTACTTAATTAAAAATTATATTTTTAATTTTCACACCATATAAAAATATCGTCTTTCCTAGATTAAAAATCACTTCTTTATATCGTTAAAAATCTACTCCTTACACGAATAAAAATCTATCTTTTTCTTTGTTATAAAATCAAATCTTTTCTTTGTTTAAAAATTCTATTTTTATTTTACTTCTATATAAATAAAAATCTTTCCTTATCTCTTTTAAAAATCTATGTTTTATAATTTAAACAAAATCAGATTTTTTTATTAAATAAGCTACACCAAATATTTAAAACAAATTTAAAAAAAGAAACAAAAACAAAAAAAACTTACAGCGAATCGATGGGGTTTGTGGGCTGTGCGGTGGGGTTTCCAGTGGAGGGGGAGCTGACGTGGAGGCCTGGGGAGGCGGGGATCGCCAACTGCGCGTGGTGGAGGTGCTCAATCGGTGGAGCGATGACATGGCTCGATCGATTTGGGGGGAATCAGTTTTTTGGGGTTACAGCGGTTTAGAGAAGGAGGAGAGAAAAGGGGGGCGCGGATCGAAGGTGAGGTGCGCGAGGGTCTTGATGAGGTAGCGACGGAGCACCGCCGCCGGCGGCGGCCTGCGAGCTCGAGCGTGCGTTTTTTTTCTCTGTATCGATTTTGAAAAGGGGGGGGGCCTGAGAGAAGATATAGGGAGGGAAGTTTTATTTTTTTATTGATTTTAATTATTTACTTTACAAAAAGTTGACTTTTTCATACGACCTCTAAACGAGGCCCACCGCCTGTCGTCCATAGCGTTTTACCCCCATTCCAAACACAATGGGATATGTGTCGTAAGCTGATTCGATCGTTTTGATCAGTTTTCGTCAAAATCAACATATTACTCTACATATTGATTTTGAACGCGCATTTCAATTTACTGGGGCCACATATTAACTCTAAAAATTCCAGAAAAATATTTTCTAGCTTTGTATTGACGATACGGTCCTAACAAAACTAGTTTCATCAGATTCTAAGACCGTTGGAAAAATGGCCATTTTCCAGTCGATTAAAATCCACTGAAACTGGTCAAACGCGTTTTCCTTTGCCACGCTCACATATTGATTCAAAAAATTATGAAATTTGGAATCTAGCAATAATTTGACATCACGGATTCAACAGAAGTTTTTTCGTCGAAATCCGAGGTCATTTGCAAAATGTCTATTTTTAAGGGCCTGAATTCCATAGCGACTATTCAGAATTTTCAACTGGACATATCTTTTGATTCCCGCTATGAAATTTCAATTTTTCGGATATGTTGGAAAGATATTCTCAATTAGATTCCAATATTTTTGGTTTCACTAAAATCCGGATTGTTTTGCACCCGGTACATTCAATTGAAGTTTGAAATCGAATTATCGAACTACCGCACCATTTTCAATTCTATTTATAATTATATATAATTATTTATATTCTAATGACGACGTATATAATATATACGTTCGAATCTATTTAAAATAAATTTCTCGTCTATATTATTTAAAATAATTCATTTTAAATGTATAAAATTCCCTAAAATTGCCAAAATAAAAATTTTAAACTAGCTCGCATTTCGGGGTTGTTACAATCTCCCCCACTTAAAACTTTTCGTCCCCGAAAAGGAACAAAGTCGAAAGTGGTTTGATCAATCAACTCTACGTTCGACCTGACTTTCATTCTCCAACCTTTCAGTTTCTGAGAATTTTCGATTTCTTCAAAAATTTGGCTAACACCCAGAATTTTCGAAAAATTTCGCCATAACCTCACCTGCACCGGGAGCCACGGGAAAATCCCGAAATTGCCATACAGGCCTTCTGATCTCAAAAAGAAAAAGAAAAAGCCAAGCGGCTAGCCAATAGGTTCATAAAATCATCATCACCCAAACAAAACAGTAAATTATAGTAAACATGTACCTATTTGTCGGGAAAACAAATTTTATTCTCTGCTCTAGCCTCCTTGCTAGGACCTGTTCAATGTAAGTACATGTATATGCAAGAAAATGCGACCAATTTTCAATACAATTCAATGTTTGATTCAATTAGGCTAAATGGTTCAAAATTATCAAACAAATAAACAAACAACACAAACATCAATCAATTAGTGAATCAGAGTTTCAAATTCATAATTTTGATATATATACAAAAATCATGTTTTTGATGCCAATTCACAACAATGTATTCTAGCTATATTGTTTTGGTTCTCACACCACTCTAATGGAAATATATAGAAATCACACCTTCGAAACTCGAATATGAATACTGATGATGATGCACCATCATCAGAATCATCCCCGGGTGTCTAGAATGTGATTCTATATCTACCCAGTATATTAAAACTTCGAATATACGTTCATGACGCGTATACGCGAAATCTTTGTATATTGGATTGTCCAAATTCAAAATAAATAAATAATCAAATACGTATAAAATGGTTTAAATTTTCAAAACAAAGTTGTTTTCATTTGAAAAATATACTCTTCACACTCGTTCCAGGATACTACTGATCCTATCTCTAACGAATCATTCTAATTGGATATTACTAATCCAATATTTGATGAATTCTTTCGTTCGGTTCTAATGTGTCTTGTTCTCGAGCTCTGTAAACCAAAGCTCTGATACCAACTGTAACGGCAAGGAATTTTTCTCGATCTAAATCAGTCGTTAAACTGGTCTAGACCGTTCGAAACCCCTATTCGTTTTGAGAACACGACAAATTAGAATGCAGACGGAAGAACATTTCATTGTTATTACAGCAATTCCATCAGATACAAGAATATACAGAGTATAAATGAATAAAACACATTCAACAAATATCAGAGATTTAAATTACATTTAAATACATCGCAGCGGAAAAATATACAAAATACAACTGAAAGTGATACACGGATACGGAGCTTTCTGAGCATCGTTCCAGCTGTAAATCCGGACCATGTGAATATAAATCTGCAAAACCAAAACTACTAGCTGCCCGTGCGGAAAATAGGGGCACCAAAGGTTTAGGTTAAAACAATAAACTCCAGGTCAGTCATGTGAATGGTGTGAAAACTAAAACAGTTATTAATATTGGTTTTAAAGTTTGGTAAATCAAGGGACCACGCCGTATAACACGGAACGGTTTTCCTCCCAAGAATACCAGTGCATAGAACAAACAGCGCAATGCTAAATAAAGAAAAATGAAGCTGTTATAAGACCCAGGTCCCATCACACAATGCAACGCAAGCCGGAGGATAGGGTTTTCCCTTATAACAGCTAAAGCATGCTTGATACGTTTAAAACACATTCTTTAATACTATTATAGGTTTATAGTGTCAAAACAATTTCAATCATAAATATCAATCATAGACGGCATGGGTACCATATATCATGTCGCCATACTAGTTCTACAATTAAAACCGCAATATCACGTATTGGAAATTGGATTTCCGTTATGAGTCGAGGCAAGGGGCAAGCTCCTCTCCGCGTTCGAGACACTCTAGCGAATGTCCCAGGACCCCACTATGATCCTTGGATCTTCAGGGCCGGTCCTCTCTTACTTTTGAGGATTAATTATTCCTGAACACACGTTTCCCGGTCCTTACAGACCTATATCCGAGGCGCCTCGTATCCAACAACCACACAGGTGAAAAGTATATAAATGTCAGGGCTGGTAGGTCACTGACACCACCCTAGCTAGAAAGAAACGTCGTGCTCTCCCTGCAGTCACTATCCCGTTTTTTACTCATACCGAGGTGAGGCTCGCGAATTCACGTTATACACAAAGCTACGTCACACATACCATGCTTTGATCATCAACCACAAGACTTTGTTTTTCAACAGAAGCCTTGATCAATTGCCACTTACGCGTGCCACACTGGCAATTCACTCCATGCGACTGATGTCCATCGATATACAACCTCTGAGCTCGTACGTCTCAGAGAAGAGCGTTAAGCAAGAGAATAAATTCTCTACTGCCAAACAGATGTATATTTAATAGAGATCAATCAACACAAAATAAAATCCAATGTCAGACACACAATCCATTTACAAGTTCATTCTGGGTCTGAACAAAACCAGAGGCACTTTCCTCGCATATCCATCTATCTCCAAGTACGTCTGGACGATCACCAACTGTTTCCCTCATCTTGGGTGTACAGCCCAATCAAGATCATCAGTAATCACCCAAACGATGTGAAGACTTCCGGTCTTCAACCGCCGTCTTCATCTTTGACATCTCGTCGAATCGGTTATTCAGAGTGGGTATAAACCCGGCCTTTCTGAATAACCCACGTATATGATAAACAAATGTTATACAAACACAACGAACGCCTCATTCCAATTCAGAATATCCTTTTATTCACGAAATCACATTCTTAGGGAAAGGTTCCCATTAATTTTATCCAAGATAAATTCTTCTAAATTTATTCTTTAATCCTCCTTTGGATATCATTTCAAACTAGTCGGGATTAGCGAACCACACAGAAGTAATTATTTATTTTATTTCCCAATCCCAACCTATTCATCCCATGGAGCAAAACTGGTAATACTCCATATCTAACACCACAATATTATCGGTTAAATTAATTACCAGTTCACGTTCAAATCTAATTAAAGATTTAACTATCGCTTTGGAGCAAAACTGGTGGTACTCCATTCTCGATCACCTTTCAGATTTGATAATTTAAATTATCAATTCCCATTTCAATATGATTAAAGATTCATTAAAACTCCACTTCGTTTTAATCTTTTCAAAAATCAATATCCTGTCTTTAACTGGGTTAAAGAACCAATGTCATATAAAACACAATTCACGATAAACCCAAATCACATTTGATATTAAATACAAGGCTCTAAATAGAAAATATACCGGCTTATATTCAATATCAAATCCTGAAACCAACAAATATAGTATTGGAAATAACGATATAAAATATATCTTTCAAATTCCCATAACAATATCTATATAGTCGCGAAATCCAACATCGAAATATTCCGAAGATAATTTCAATTCAACTCCAGTCCAATTCACGTATTGGGAATACTGATTACTTTTAAAATCACTTTCAAATTCAATTTATTTATTTCAAAAATAAATTGATTTTAATTCTAGTTCCAAACCAGTTCATTTCGATAAAAATCTATTTTTATCTTTTCAAATATGGAATTTTTCAGCCCAATCTTTCCCAAATCATTTCTTATGATTTTACACAAATTATTGATATTTTTAATAATTTTATCAAGGCCCGTACAGTCGATTTCCATCAACGGCCATCGAACTTCACTTACAGCGACCTTTTCTAAATTTGATTTGGACATAATTCCTGTAACGACCCGCAAATTCCCGCCCTTTGAATCGACCATAAACCACACAGGTCTGACCCAAAAAGTGAAAATCTACGAATACATTAACTTTGGGCATACAACACATTACAACAGATAACATAAGACTTTTATAACACTATAATAAATACATCAGAGTACAGAATATACATATCAGAGTACATTGGAATATAATTACAGCGGAAGATAAATACAAAAAAATGTAATATACTGCAATGGAAGAACACAGCGGAAGACTCTCTATCTCTGGACACAGCTTTAAGCTTCAACCCAGAATCCTGCTTAATATATCTGCAAAAATAGCTACTCGACTGCCCGTGTGGAAAATATGGGCACCCGAGTTTGTCAGTGGACAAACTACAGGTCAGTCATGGGACTGGTGTGAGAATTCTACTTAACCTATATAATATAATAAGGCTAATCACAGGACCACGCCTCTTTCGCGGAACGGGTTTCTCCTATGGATTGCCAGTGCATGACTAAAGTAAATCGTCAAAATAACGCAATGCTTTTTAGAAAAATGAAACCATTATAAGACCCAAGTCCCATCACACAATGCAATGCAAACCGGAGGATAGGGTTTACCTTATAATGATCAAAAGATGCTTGATACGATAGATACGGTATTATATAATAATAGTGTGCAACCAATTTGAAATCCATCAAAGTAAATGTATCAATCCTAGACGGCATGAGTGCCCCATCCCACTATGTCTCCATATATAGGTATACAATCAAAACCGCGTGATGTCGTATTGGAAATTTGGGTTTCCATCTGAGTCAAGGCTAGGGAGGAGATCCTTACCGATTCGAGACACTCCAGCAAATGCCCCAGGATTGGTACTCTGTCCAACCCTTGGATCCTGCAGGGCCGGTCCATACGTTAACGCTTAATGGATTGGCAATTCCTGAAAACACGCTTCCCGGTCCTTTTGGACCTATAATACGGCCAGTGGCGACCGCATAAACCGAGGCCTCGAAAAATCCAACAACCACAATGAATAAATGCCAGCGCTGGTAGGTCCCTGGCACCACTCTAGCTAGAAAGCAATGTGTGCACTCCCTGCGTTCCCTTCTCCCGTTTTAGACTCTACCAGGCTGTGAGGCTTGCGAAGTCACGATATACACAAAGCTATGCCTGAATAGACTGTGCTTTGATCATCAACCACAAGGCCTGCTTTTCAACAAAAGCCTTGATTAATGCATCTTAGTATGCCACATTGTCAGTCCATACTATACCATTGATACCTACCAATATATAACCTCTAAGCTCGTACGTCTCAGAGAAGGGTGTTAACCACCAAACAAATATATATTGAGAGAGATCAACGAATGTAGTATAAAGGACTACAACGTCAGACATATATTCCATTTATAAACTTATGCCCTGGGTCTGAGCGAAAGTCAAATCCGTACAAATCAACACTTCGTCCGAACGGCCACCACTGAAGCCCTTTCAAGGTAGCTACTCCTCTCATGGGTCTCAGTGGCAACACATCCATACGATGATTGAAGACTTGTTAATTGAAAAAGGGATTAAACAAAATATACATTTTGTCAAATAGAAAAAGAATATTTATTTATATTTAGTAAATAAATATGAAAAGAAATTAAAACATATATTTACAAATAGTGTAAATTAATAAGAAAATTTTAAAACATTTATTTATACTTAGGTAAATAAATAAGAAAAAGGATGCTTAACCCGAGGTTGGATTGAGTTGTGATGTAAACCTGCCCGGACCCGCCCAGCTGTCCAGTAATCACAACAATACCTATCCAATATGGGAGGTTAAAGCATATTAAAATTTTCTAAATTTACATTTTATATATGTAAATTACTACAAATATTTAGAGTAAATAAAATAAAACATAGAAAAAAAGACATTTATTTACATTAGATAAATAAAAGATTAAATAAAATTACATACCTATGTAATTAAGATTATAAGAATAAGATTTCATTTTTCATTTGTATTTTGAGATGCAAATGAAATTAGAATAAAGATTTTGTTTTATTTGTATTTTTAGTGCAAATAAAATATGGAATAAAAATAACACCTTTATTTACATTTTCCTATGTAAATAAAAAGAATAAAAGAACAAAATTTAGTGACAAGCTTTATTTACAATTTTTTTTATGTAAATAAAAGAACAAAATTTTCACATTTTTATTAATATAAAGAGAAAGAACAGAATTTTTACATTTTGTTAGAAATGTACATTTTTTTGTTGAATGAAAATAACTATACATTTTTGTCATCTTGTTATCATGAAATGGTTGTAAAATAAATTAGACAAAACTAAATTACCATGTTAATTGTAATAATATAGTTGAAACAAAGTTAACATGTGCGGGATTTGAACGGTCTTGGTCGATTCTGCGATCGATTGGGGTCGGGCAAAATCCGTACTGTTACAATTCCAAATCCAACCGTTAGATTTCAAATTTCTAATATTCATTGGAAAGCTCTTTTCGATACGAACCCAACGGTTCCGGTTTTAGGAGAATCCGACAGTCGGATCTCCCGCAACGTCAATTCGAAGTTAATGGTCTAAATTCACGAACTGCCGCGGCGCGGCGCGCTCTATTTAGGCCATTATATATATATAATATATATATTATATATATTTCGGCGATTTCCTTTTAAAACGTATTTTATAAATCGTTTTAACTTAGTTTTCAAAATCATTTCAACACTATTTCAATTTCAAATCGATTTGATTTCATTTCAGTTCGAATCCATTTCAATTTTATTTAATTCGAATTCAAATTCGTTTCAATTCAATTCAATTTGAATTTACCTTCTACTTAATTCAATTCGAATTCATTTCAAATTGATTTCAATTCAATTTCAGTTCGTTTTAAATTTCATTCAAAATGATTTCAATTCGTTTTTAGCTCAATTTCAATTTAATTCAATTTGAATTCATTTCTATTCAATTCGAATTCAAATTCACTTCCTATTCAATTCGAATTCAATTCATTTTCTATTCGATTCGAATTCATTTCAAATTGATTCAATAAAATTTCAATTTGAATTTTAATCTAATTTAATTTGAATTTCATTTCAAAATATTAAATTTTGAAATCACTTTTCAATATTCATTATAAAACGAATAAAATCGATATAAATATCGTTCGCGTCAAAATAATGCATCTCTAATCAACACGGCTTTATATTTCAATAATTCGTTATTCTATTCAAAAAATGAATATTTATTATATTCAACCCATGAATCTAAATTTTTTCCCAACACACGACTAATCTCAACACATGAGTACTGTCAACACATCACTATTTTTGTTATGTAAAATATTTTATAAAATTTTGGTATCTATCGTTTGATTTTTAATTAGACTCCTACTGAGAAGTAGTTCTAATTTTAAATATGATAAAGATGTAAATTTTATTATTAAAATATTTTACTCAACTCACGAATATTTTCAACACATGAACATCGTCAACACACGACTATTTTTATATTCAACACATGAATTTCCTTTTATAATATTCATTATTTTCCCCAAATGGAATGAGGCCCAATCAATCACCATATAATGTTAATTATATGGATTCCATACAACACATGTATTTAATAGCAACGACAAACAATCAACCATCATCCAAGGTGCACCACACACAACTGCATAAGCATCAAATATAAATAATCAACGCTTACACAGTCTGTCGACCAATCGATCGACATACAATTAAATAATTGGGATTAGTGTATGCCAAATATCATCCCAATACCCGTGTGGGGTTTCAAATCAACAAATACAGATTTTTATTTGTGCAGTTGGGCGATGTGTAAAATTGATCGACCCAATCAATATCAGTCAAATCAGTGTATATAAACAAATCGGCCGATTTGTTTATAAATATTTATTTATTCACTTTCACGTTAAAAATTATATTTTTAACGATAAAATATTTTTAACTATATAAATATTTTATTTCCTTTCAACACAAGAATATTTTATTATCTATTTCACATCAACTTCACAAACAAATTTTCATGACATATCAATCAAACAAACAAGCCATCCATGGTCTGTGGATGACGGGTGTCGGGTGCTGCTAAGCACCGTCTGCATCCTAGTATATATATATAACTAGAAAAAGAAATTGAAGAGTGAGAAATTCTCACAAATAGCTATTCCAACTCCATGACACTTCAAAAGTAGGAAATCATCACTGTTCCCGCCTTTCGTCACTTTCGTCGCCCGTAGCCACTACATATATAAAAATCGAATTTTCACTTCGCTTTTCAATATATAAAAATCGAATTTTCACTTCGCTTTTATATAGATAAAAATTCTATTTTTACATTGCTATTATATAAATAAAAATTCTATTTTTATCACGCTATTCTTTATAAAAAGATTTCGCCTTTTCAAATATAAAGATTTCGCCTTTATTTCACTACATATATAAAGGTGATATTTTTACTATCTTACCTATATAAAAATTATATTTTTATACTTCTACATCAATGAAAATCCTATTTTTATCGAAGTAAAAATCGTATTTTTACTTCACTACTTAATTAAAAATTATATTTTTAATTTTCACACCATATAAAAATATCGTCTTTCCTAGATTAAAAATCACTTCTTTATATCGTTAAAAATCTACTCCTTACACGAAAAAAAATATATCTTTTTCTTTGTTATAAAATCAAATCTTTTCTTTGTTTATAAATTCTATTTTTATTTTACTGCTATATAAATAAAAATCTTTCCTTATTTCTTTTAAAAATCTATGTTTTTTAATTTAAACAAAATCAGATTTTTTTTTATTAAATAAGCTACACCAGATATTTAAAACAAATTAAAACAAAAAGAAACAATAACAAAAAAAACTTACAGCGAATCGATGGGGTTTGTGGGCTGTGCGGTGGGGTTTCCAGTGGAGGGGGAGCTGACGTGGAGGCCTGGGGAGGCGGGGATCGCCAACTGCGCGCGGTGGAGGTGCTCAATCGGTGGAGCGACGACATGGCTCGATCGATTGGGGGGGGAATCAGTTTTTGGGGGTTACAGCGGTTTAGAGAAGGAGGAGGAGAGAAAAGGGGGCGCGGATCGAAGGTGAGGTGCGCGAGGGTCTTGGGGAGGTGGCGACGGAGCACCGCCGGCGGAGGCGGCCTGGGAGCTCGAGCGTGCGTTTTTTTTTTCTCTGTATCGATTTTGAAAAGGGGGGCCTGAGAGAAGATATGGGGAGGGAAGTTTTATTTTTTTTATTTATTTTAATTATTTACTTTACAAAAAGTTGACTTTTTCATACGACCTCTAAACGAGGCCCACTGCCTGTCGTACGTAGCGTTTTACCCCCATTCCAAACACAATGGGATATGTATCGTAAGCTGATTCGATCGTTTCGATCAGTTTTCGTCAAAATCAACATATTACTCTACATATTGATTTTGAACGCGCATTTCAATTTACTGGGGCCACATATTAACTCTAAAAATTCCAAAAAAATATTTTCTAGCTTTGTATTGATGATACGGTCCTAACAAAACTAGTTTCATCAGATTCTGAGACCGTTGGAAAAATGGCCATTTTCCAGTCGATTAAAATCCACTGAAACTGGTCAAACGCGTTTTCCTTTGCCACACTCACATATTGATTCGAAAAATTATGAAATTTGGAATCTAGCAATAATTTGACATCACGGATCCAACAAAAGTGGTTTCGTCGAAATCCGAGGTCGTTTGCAAAATGTCTATTTTTAAGGGCCTGAATTTTATAGCGACTATTCAGAATTTTCAACTGGACATATCTTTTGATTCCCGCTATGAAATTTCAATTTTTCAGATTCGTTGGAAAGATATTCTCAATTAGATTCCAATATTTTTGGTTTCACTAAAATATGGATTGTTTTGCACCCGGTACATTCAATTGAATTTTGAAATCGAATTATCGAACTACCACGCCATTTTCAATTCTATTTATAATTATATATAATTATTTATATTCTAATGACGACGTATATAATATATACGTTCGAATCTATTTAAAATAAATTTCTCATCGATATTATTTAAAATAATTCATTTTAAATGTGCAAAATTCACTAAAATTGCCAGAATAAAAATTTTAAACTGGCTCGCATTTCCGGGTTGTTACACCAAGAGTGGAAGCGGAGAAGGAAACTTCTTTAGCTAACACATAATGTATTGTTGTAGACGTCAATTAGTGATTTTCGATGGATCTGACAATGTGGTATTCGAAGTGAATCTGATGTGATGATAAAGCGTAACCTCAAGCCTCATAATCCGGTAAATGACAGAAATTAGGCAGGCAACATGGCTAAGTCGGTCGCTCCGAAGTAGGGTGTATAATCACCTGATTTAGAGTTTCATTTACTTCTAAAAATCTATTGTTGTTGCTGTCCCATTCGAGAAACGGTTGCCGATCCCAACCGTTGGTGATATACATTCGATACACTCAAGAAAAATGAGTGGTCGGTCATGTGTGGTCGGGTTGTAAGATGTTCTTGTTGAACCCAGTGTATTCCTTTCTAGAGGTACACTAGCGAAAGGTGGTTCCATACCTTGTCATAGTTGGAAATCCATTACCCAATACGTGCTTGCGGTTTTGATTGTATACTATATACGTTGAACGTGAGATGAAAGCGTTTCTGCTAGATGATTATTATATTCTGGTTGATAGACATTATTATAATATCAAAAGGTTTTTGATATAAAGATATTTTGGATTCTCATAAGGGAAAAACCTGTTCCGTTATATGGCGTGCTCTTATGAGATATCGTTTACTTGTTCGAACTGTTTAAAACTGTTTTACTCATACCAGTCCCATGACTGACCCGGAGTTTATTTTATTTTGTTTTCCCTAAACTCTTGGGTGCCCAATTTTGTACGGGCAGTCAAGTAGTCGGGATTTACAGATACTTGAAGAGCTAGAGCAGGTGGCTTCAGGATCATATAGCTATAGTTTATTTCGCTGTGTCGTAAGTGCTGTACTTTGAAAATGATGTATATTCAAGTACAAAGTTATATTTCAAAGTTATGTTATATATTATATGTTATTTGTTCCACTGTGAGATTCGTGTTACTCTGATGTTGTGTTGTTCTTCTTCTTCTATTCTAATTTTCTATCTTATCCTTCCTCACCCTCTAATTTCTTTCATTAATCATCCGGTATTTTTGACCCGTGGATGTTCGATATGTGTTGTATATCGGATAACCAAGGTTGACAAAAACCCGGGTCGTTATATTTCTGTTCTGCTATTATTTTTTTATGTGTTATATTCCAAAAAATTACCCTTGCCACTGTAGAACGGGGGTTTGGGGTCGTCATATGTGATAACTTAAATTATCAAATTTGGGAAATGATCGAAAGTGGAGTATCACCAGTTTTACTCTAGGTGATAGTCAAGTTTTTAATTAGATTTGAACATGAAATGGTAATTAAATTCACCGATAACACTGTGGTGCTATATATGGAGTATTACCAGTTTTGCTCCATGGGATGAGTAGGTTGGGATTGGGAAATTAAACAAATGATTACTTCGGTAAGGTTAGCTAATCCTGACTAGTTGATAAACCTTAAATTGGTTTGGAATCAATACCCAAAGGAAGATTAAAGAATAAATTTAAAGAATTTATCTTTGATAAAATTAATGGGATCCTTTCCCAAATGATATGAATATTTAAATAAATGAATACTCAGAATTGGAATGAGGCATATGTTGTGTTTTTATAGCACTTTTTTATAAAATACGTGGTTATTCAAAAAGGCTAGGTTTATACCCATTTTGAATAACTGATTCGACGATAAGTCGATAATGAAGACGGTGGTTGAAGACCGGAGGTCTTCACATCGTCTGGATAATTACTAATGTCTTGATTGGGCTGTACACCCAAGACGAGGTAATAAGTGGTGATCGTCCATGCGTACTTGGAGATCGACCAGATATGCGAGCACCTCTCTCCTTTATTGGACATATGGGATGCGGAATAAGGTGCCTCCGGTTTCGTTCAGACCCAGAACGGATTTGTAAATGAATGTATGTCTGACATTGGATTTTATTCTGTGCTGAGTGATCTCTATTAAATATATATCGGTTTGGCGGCAGATAATTTATTCTCTCGCTTAACGCTCTTCTCTGAGACATATGAGCTCAGAGGTTATATATCGATAGATATCAGTCACATGGCATGAATTGTCAGTGTGGCATGCCGAGATGCAAATGATCAAGGCTTGTGTTGAAAAGCAAAGCCTTGTGGTTGATGATCAAAGCACGGCTTTAAATTGCACAACTTTGTGTAGCATTAATTCGTGAGCCTCACACCCTGGTGTGAACCAAAAACGGAAAGGACGGTAGGGAAATGGACATATGTTAGTTCTAGCTACGAGTAACGTCATGGTATGGAGCCCAGGCTGTTTACTCATGTGGATGTTGCACACTTTTATTACTTGATGGGAGACGAGGTACCTCAGATATATAGGCACTGCGGGGCTAATGGATATTATATCGGTCACTACGGGACTGATGGATATGGTCGACATAGTGACCATTTTAGAGGTTCGATAGAACCGGCTAACATATAGTTTATGGTGTAACCAATCATCGACGGATGACTGGCCCTACCGATCCGAGTGCAGTTGCAACTGAATCCTGAGGCTCTTGCTAGGGTGTCTCAAATGTGCACAAGATGATCCCTATCCTTGGTTCATAGATGGAATCCAACTTCCAATATGACATTGTGTGGTTTTAATTGTATAACTAGTATGGCGATGTAATATATGGGTACCTACGCCACCTATGATTGATAAATTTATATTTGAACTTGATTTCTTCACTTATAGTAATAATAAAATATGAAATTTCACGTACCAAGCATTTTTGGCTATTATAAGGTAAAAACACTATCCTCCGGCTTGCGTTGCATTGTGCGATGGGACCTGAGTCTTATAATAGCTTCATTTCTCTCTTACATTGCGCTATTTGTTTTATGCACTGGTATTCTTGGGGGTAAACCCGTTCCGTGTTATACAACTTGGTCCCTTGATTTACCTAACTTTAAAATCAAATTAATAACTTTTTTAGTTCTCACACCAGTCACATGACTGACCTGGAGTTCATTGTTTTAACCTAAACTCTGGGTGCCCCTATTTTCCACATGGGTGGCTAGTTGTTGGGTTTTTGCAGATATTTCATTTCCAGGATCCTGGATTTACAGCTGGAGTTATATTTGGAAAGCTCCGTGTCCATGTATATCTTTCAGTTGTGTTTTGTATTATTTTTCCACTGCATTGTAATTTTAAATCTCTGATGTTTATCAAATGTATATTATTTGTTCATACTTTGTATATTCTTGAACTCTGATGTAAATTGTTGAAATAAGCAAGGAAATGTTCTGTCGTTTGTATTCTGATTTGTCATGTTTTCAACTTAATCCGGGCTTTCCTTTACGGGGAAGTTTGGGTCGTCTCAACCACCCACCTTGAACAACACCCCTAAAATCAAGGATGTACATCAAATTAATCAAATAGAGGAACTAAAGTAATAATGGAAGAATTGTTGCCGATGGAGGTAGTTAACCCCAATTGGTCATGGCATAGCTCCTGTTTTGGTTGTTTTAATTGTGACCTAAAGGTTAAGGATTCTCTACTTCATTCTCTTACTTCATTCCAGTAGTGTTCACCAAATCATCCTGCTTAATTCTGGATTCTCTACCATGTGCACAGTTGTTAAAGTGGTTTTCAGTATTAGTAGAGAGTATAAAAATATCTAACCTCGGTTTATTTAACAACCAAATGCTTATATTTTTCAAATGGTTGACTCTTTTACATTCAAAATGGTCCATAATTGATATCAAAATATCAGATTTTTCTGTAAAACATTTCATGTTCAAAATGGAATATTCTTCATATTAAAACTCTATTAAAACCAACTTAGAATATTAAAACAATTCCAATATTTAAAATAATTCAAACATTTAAAATAGTTGAATTTGTTTATATATTAAAATGGTTTAAATATATTTGAAATGGTTTGAAAATAAATAGTTAATACATTTAAAAGTTTTTATATGAGTAGTTTATGTAAAAATAGGATTTATCATATTTAGGTAAATAATTATACTTAAAAATCAAAGTAGTGTATAAAGTAAATAGTTAATTTCTGAAGTAGATTATATAAAAATAGTTAGTATATAAGTTAAAATAAATTAGTTGATAAAGTAAAATAGCTATTTAGAAAAATAGTTTACATAATGATTTAAAATAAAATAATTTATAAAATGTTTGATTTTGAATTGTCTCTTCCCAATTTCAACAAACTTGAAGTCACTTTTCAATTTTAAATCAAATCGACTTAATTTCGATATTTCAAATCAAATCGATTTCCATTTCAAATTCAATTAATTCTAATCGATTCAATCCAAATATTTAGAATTTCCAAGTAAAATTACCATTTTTTATTATTTCAGTTTATAACAATCTCGTATTCACAATCCAATTATCACTTTAAATCAAGATAATTTAAAGTAAATTTTAAAAGCGGATAAACCAATTTATTTTCAATAGACCCAATTCATGTCAATTTCGTTTTTAACTTTATTTTTACAACATTAAATAATTTCCATTAGCGTTTATATTTTAAGATCCAAAGTTCAAATTCAAAGGAAATCGACTTATAAAACATCATTTATATTATCTTTAAAACAATATTTTGATATTCAACGTTAAAAAATCTTTTATTTAACCAAACAGTGTTGGTATATAATTTTCTATCCTATGGCCAAGTGATACTTAAAATTTAATTTTAGTATTTCAGGAATGGGTATATATCATTTCAATCCAAATTAGGATCATAAGCATTTATCATTTCAACCTACATTCTTAATTCATTTTAATGATAAATCCCAAGTTTATTTGTTGCCTGTAACATCTAGGGTAAAAGATGGGATTAATTAGCAGAAACAATCATATATAATAAATGTGAATAACGGGTAAATTCACATAATTAATATTGATAAGCCAAACATATTAATCCAAGGTTGTAACATCCCTTTTGAAAAGTTAACACAAAGATTTTTTAGTAGAGTGGTTAGCGCATGGTGTTGCTTTACAAGAGGCCTGAAGTTTGAGTCTCATGTTTGTCACATATGGTATTAGAGCCTATACCCAGCCATAATTGTGCATGTAATATTGCGAAGGTCAGTCAGTGTAGTATTGGTGCGGGTTACATGCATAATGCCTGGGTGGTGAGTGATACGAGCCAACGAAGAAGTTAGACTCTTTAGTGCTCTGTAATATCCCTTTCAAAAAGATAACATAGAGATCTTTTAGCACAATGGTTACTGCTTGGTGTTGCTTTATGGAAGGTCGGGGGTTCCAATCCGTGATTATAAAAAAGGAATCCATCGAAATCAATATATCCAAATAGTTCAATATAAAGTCAGTTTACTAGTCACAGGTATCGGGTTTAATCTAGTAATTAGATTTAAAATCTAACCTAACCATTCAAATTAAATTAACAATTAAATTAGATTATACTATCGATGCAAATAAAATTTAATATGCATTTTTAACCAACAAACAACATCCAATACAATCATACCATAATATGATTTTAATCCAACTAATAATCATATATTTTAGTTAAGTGCGAGTGCGTTTAATCAGTCACCTTTGATTTCGATCGTTTTTGATATTCAATTATAGGTCCAAATTTTAACTATATCCAAATCCAACTAAACCAGCTCTATATCGTTTGGAATTTTGATACGATACCAACGAAACGAACCATACATCAATATGAGTTCGCATGCAAAAGTTATACACATTTGGATTTCAAAATATATAAAATAATTCTAAATATCCTCACCCAATCACAAATTTCCATGTCATCCACCTTCTTCCTCAATAAGGGCAAGCTATAGCCGTATACAAACCCAAAACCATCCCCATCTATGATCAATGCAGCATTAAAATGCCACCGTTACCATGACCAAACACCACCACTACGTCCGCCGTCTCAATCTTCTCCAACACCCAAATATGATCCCCTTTGGTCTCCTCTACGGTCCCCAATCGCACTAATATCGCGCTACCTTCCAAGCAATATTTTGGTGATTTTACTACAAACGACGATGAACCACCATACTAATGTGAAGATCTAACAAAGATCCATGACTTTGTATTTGGATGTTTCTCGAATCGTTGCATGAATCGAGAGAGATTAGGAGATGATGGTTTGGAATATTAGCGGTCATCGAAAACTAGGGTCTCCCATGATAAAGAATTGATTTGTTTTATTATTTTAATAAAATAATGTCTTGGTTTTTGTGTTTTGAAGCCTAAAAGGATCAGAGTCTAAATCAGGCTTGCTAACATCAAACCATAAGCTTAAAGGCCTTTTGAACACAATGGAACTAGTGGAAAAGCCCAGTTCTAAAGTCTACAGAAGTTGCCCTTAAAAATTTAATTATTCAAATTAAACTGCATATACGAATCCTTATGCGTTTTAAATTTGCATGATCAAATGACAAGTCTGATGGCTACGAAATTTGAAATCTTGCAATAATTTAATACTCCAGATTCGATGAAACTAATTTTGTCGAAACCCAAGATCAATTGAAAATTGAAAATTGATTATTTTAAATTTCAAATCTTTAATCTATGCGCGTTTATATAGCACACGATCACATAAAAACTCCAATTGTCACGAAACTTGAAATCGTACCCTAATTTACAATTCTAGATCCATTAAAACTAATTTCATCGAATTGTGATATTATTTGCAAAATGGTTATTTTAACAGGTTAATAAATATATATTGTATTCAGTTTTCATTAATTCAATTTCAAAGCTTCTTGATTTTATTTAATTCAAAATTGAAATTTAGATTTATCGTATAAGTCAAATTTCATTTATATTAAATTTCAATTTTTGATTAATGATCAAACTTAATTTTTAATTTCAATTTTGCGTTAGTTAACTCAATTCATTTAAAACATCAATATTAGTTTCAGTTTCAATGTTTATCAATACAAACCAAATCATAGTTTTATTTACAGTCAATACAAGTTCCTATTATCAATATAAATTGAATTTCACTACTTAAACAATTATACAAAGTTCACCAAAAAAATTTCACAATTAAGCCATTAATTTTTTTATTCTAACCATAATTATACTTAAAATCTTATTAAATTCAATAACTTAAAAGGTCAAAAAACACAAGTTGTTACACTAAATTTAGACTTTTTAATATTTTAATAGTTTAGTGAGCATAACGTATTTTGGCTTAAATACAAAATTTTTGCCTTTACATACATTGGTTAAATTGGCAAAATGTCCGTTCATTAAATCATGATATACTGCGCTAAATTTGAAGTTGTTAGCATTAACAATTTGCTTTGATGAACCATAAAATGATTTTTCTTAGTTGTCATATTGAATTAAGTGAATCTGAAGTTTCATAATTGTTAAAGGGGTTTTATTTATGATATATGTCTAGTTTCATAACATGTAAAATTTTGTTTGTAATTTAGATGCTATTTACTTTCAAATAATTGATGGTGGATGATTTTAAATGTTGCGACTGGAATTTTTTTGTAGTTAGTTTGTGTATGGTTGTATTATTTTAGATATTATAATAAATTTGTTATGGTTATTACTTTCAACCTATGCTAATTTTTCAAAGAACTCTTATGACTTATGGTACGTTTTGATCTTAAGTTTGCTTACATTTAAGATTATGGGTGAGGGTATAGTTGTATGATTAGTATGTTCTTCCGATTGAATTGCTTATTAGTTAAACCTTATTTGTTAATGTCAACCTTTCAAAATTATATTTATAGCCGTAGTCCATTTATTTGAGTCTTGCATAAGATGTTTGTAATTCATTATAATTTCAGTTATTATTATTTATTTTAAGAATTGGAAATTTTCTTTATAAGTTTCAAGTAGTGCTAAAAATGTGAATTTTTTTTCTTTTAGCACTGCACCGCCATGCGTAAACAAAAGCACACAATTTTGCACT
Source organism: Allium sativum (assembly GCA_030737875.1). Taxonomy (NCBI): domain Eukaryota; kingdom Viridiplantae; phylum Streptophyta; class Magnoliopsida; order Asparagales; family Amaryllidaceae; genus Allium; species Allium sativum. Next base: position 455,856,384 of record CM060920.1, on the reverse strand, counting down.
TTTAAAACCATGTATATATTAAAAGTTTTGTGTGCTTATAGCCACAGTCTAAGTTTATGATTAGATTCTTTTTATTGAATATATTTATTACATATTTTTCATTGTAATTAAGCGTAGATCCGGGTTCGCACAGGTTATAAAAGAATGATGCGTATTTCATTCATTTTAATTAAAAGTAGGGAACCATCATCGAATGTACCTTAATGTATCTTTTTATAGTAAATATTTAGTGAAAGAATTATGATAAGGCCATAAATGAACTAACATACTGTAACGACCCGAAAATTCCCAACTTTCGAACCGACTTTAAACCGCACAAGTCAGATCCAAAATGACAGAAACCCCCGAGACATTAATATTGGACATATAACACATCAGACAGAAAAAAGGACTTTTCATTAACATCTTCACAATGTTACATCAGAGTATAGAATATACAGAGAATATTACATTGCAAAACACAGGAAAAACATACATTCAAGGGAGGACTATCAAATGATCTGGACACAGCTCCAGCTTGAATCCGGAATCATTCTTTATTAAATATCTACAAAACCTAAACTAAAAGTTGCTCGCGTGGAAAATTATGGGCACCCAAAGTATAGACAAACACAATAAACTCCAGACCTGTCATAGGACTGGTGTGAGAACCAAAAACAGTTGTTACACTTTATTTTAAAGTAAGGTAAATCATGGGACCAAGCCGTATAACTCGTAACCGGTTTTCTCCATATGAATACCAATCCTATTAGAGTGTAAGGATTTTTGATAACCGCAAACTCCCGTGCCACGGAAGCAAGGATAATCATTGCAATATAACACATTTATCATATCAGCAGATTATAGATAATAGCATAACACATGAAATCATAGAACAATTCTCATCATCATTAAATGTCATCAACATCAGAGTTGCACAGACATAGGATACTACTTAATGCATAAAGGTTCCAATAAATAGAAAATAAGTTTAGAACATTATCAAATACAACATAGATAAAGTGATATCTAAATGTCCAAAATAAGAGATAAAAGATAATCTTCGTCTTCTGCCAAAAGGACACCTCATGGTATGGTGCATATCCAAAAGAAAGCCTATTACCTGTTTACTTGGCTGCCCATGTAAAAATAAGGGCACCCGAGTTTGCAAGTGAAAACTAACTACGAGTCAATCATGGGACTGGTATGAGAAATATTACTTAACTTATCTAATAAGAAGGCTAAACACAGGACCACGCCACTAACGCGGAACAGGTTTACTCCATTGGATTGCCAGTGCATAAATAAAATCTTTTAAACAATGCAATGCTTTTTAGAAAAATGAAACCATTATAAGACTAAAGTCCCATCACACAATGCAACGCAAACCGGAGGATAGAGTTTTACCTTATAATGGTCAAACATGATTGATACATATAAAACAAAAATCATTTGATATTATTATTAGTGTCTAATCAGTTTAAAACACTTTCAAACTAAGTGTATCTATCATAGATAGCATAGTACCCCATCCTACTATGTCGCCATATATAGGTGTACAATCAAATCAGTAATATCGTATTGGATATTGGGTTTCCATCATGAGTCAAGGCTAGGAATGGTCTCCTTACTGATTCGGGTCACCCCTAGCAAGACGACCCAGGATCACACCTATGGGCGACCCTTAGATCCTCCAAGGCCGGTCCACACATGCTTTAGTGGATTAGTTATTCCTGAACGCATGTTTCCCAATCCTATCAGACCTATCATTTGGCCAATAGCGACCAATATACCGAGGGCCCTCACAATCCATTATCCACATAAGTAAAATTATTTGGGCTCCATACCATGACACCACTCCTAGCTAGAAAGAAACACATGCACCCTTTTGGTCCTTTGTCCCATTTTTGACTCCTACCGGGGTATGAGGCTCGCGAATTACCGTTATACACAAAGCTATACTAATTAAAGCTGTGCTTTAATCATCAACCACAAGGCTCTGATTTTCAACAAAAGCCTCGATTAATTGCATCTTAGCATGCCACATTGACAATCCACGCCATGTAACTGATGTCTATTAATATATAACCCCTAAGCTTATACGTCTTAGAGAGGGATGTTAAGCAAGAGAATAAATTCTCCACCATCAAACAGGTATATATTTAATAGAAATCAATTAACACAAAACAAAATCCAATGTCAGGCACACATCTACTTACAAGTCTGTTCTGGGTCTGAACGAAACTAGAGATACCTTATTCCTCGTCCCATATGTTCAAAATGGAAGAGAGGTTCTCGCATATCCGGACAATCAACAAGTACGTCCGGACAATGTAACAACCCGAAAATCTGGGCCAGTTTAAAATTTTTATTTTGGCTATTTTAGCGAATTTTGAATATTTAAAATGAATTATTTTAAATAATATCGACGAGAAATTTATTTTCAATAGAATTCGACGTATATATTTATATACGTCGTCGTTAGAATATAAATATTTATATATAATTATAAATAGAATTGAAAATGGCGCGGTAGTTCGATAATTCGATTTCAAACTTCAATTGAATGTACCGGGTGCAAAACAATCCGGATTTTAGTGAAACCAAAAATAATGGGATCTAATTGATAATATCTTTCCAACGAATCCGAATAATCAAGATTTCATATCGGGAATCAAAAGATATGTCCAGTTGAAAATTCTGAATAGTCGCTATGGAATTCAGGCCCTTAAAAATGGACATTTTGCAAACGACCTCGGATTTCGACGAAACCAGTTTTGTTGGGTCCGGGATGTAAAGTTATTTCTAGGTTTCAAATTTCATAATTTTTCGAATCAATATGTGAGCGTGGCAAAGGAAAACGCGTCTGACCAGTTTCAGTTGATTTTAATCGACTGGAAATTGGCCATTTTTCTAACGGTCTCAGAATTCGACGAAACTAGTTTTGTTAGGACCGTATCGTCAATACGAAGCTAGAAAATATTTTTCTGGAATTTTTCTAGTTAGTATGTGACCCCGGTAATTTGAAATGTACGTTTAAAATTCAATATAGTGATTTAAATGTAAATCTAACGAAAACTGATTGTAACGTTCGAATCAGCTTACAATGCATATCCCATTGTGTTCGGAATGGGGGTAAAATGCTATGGACGACAGGCGGTGGGCCTCGTTTCGAGGTCGTATGTAAAAGTCAGCTTTTTGAAAATTAATTAATTAATTAAAAAAAAAAAAAGAGGAAGCCTCTCCCCGTTAACCCGCTTAGGCCCCCCCCCCCCTTATTTTCAAAATCACTTCAGAATAAAAAAAAAAAGGGGAAAGACGAACCGGACCTCAGGGAGGCCGCCGCCCAGCCTCCTGGCGCCGCCGCGCCAAGCGCAGCGCCCCCCTCCTCCACTTCCTCTCCGTCCCCTTCTTCTCCTCCCCTTCGTTCTTCGAGCCCCACGCTTCCCAAAACCACCGCAACCCGAACCCGCCCTGAAACCCTAGCTGAAGCCGCCACAGCTCCAAGCTCGCCCTCCACCGCCAGTCGCTACCGTGGCCCCCCCTTTTCCGTGCTGCTGATCTGAAGCGAAACCCCCCCCCCCCCTGTAAGTTTTTTCTGCTTTGTAAACTGATTTTTATTTTCTTTTCTAAAATAAAACCGATTTTATTTTATATTTTAAAACTGAACATTTATTTTCATTTTAAAATTGAAATAAATGTTTTAAGAGAATAAAGAAAAAGATCGAATTTTTATAAAGAAAAAGATTGAATTTCTATCATAAAAAGATTAGGTTTTTCTTCGCTTAAAGAAGGGATATTTCTTTGAATGAAAATAAATTTTCTTTAATTTCGAAGATAGATTTATGTTTGATTTCGAAAATAGATTTTCTTTGAATTGGAAAATAGATTTTCCCTAGAATTGAAAAAGAGACTTTCTTTGAAATGAAAGATTAGATTTTCTTAGAATTGAAATATTTTTATGAGGATAAAAATATGATTTTAACTAATATGTTATGAAAATATTTTTAGAAATTTAAAAATATAATTTACGTCGTATATACGGTATTAATAAAATAGCTACAATGGGTTTTAGAAAAAATAGTAAATTAGGAAAAGTAAAGATTTTTAAAATAGGAAAAGTAAAGATTTTTAAAATAGGAAAAGTAAAGATTTTTAAAATAGGAAAAGTAAAGATTTTTAAATAATAAAAATGTGATTTTTATATATTGAACTTCGAAATAAAAATAGGATTTTTATATGTTGAACTTCGAAATTAAAAATGAGATTTTTATATATTGAATAGCGAACTAAAAATTCGATTTTTATATATTGAATAGCGAACTAAAAATTCGATTTTTATATATTGAATATCGAACTAAAAATTCGATTTTTATATATTGAATAGCTAACTAAAAATTCGATTTTTATATATTGAATAACGAAGTAAAAATTCGATTTTTACATATGTAGAGAATACGGGCGAAAGCAACAAAAAGGCGATAGCGATGAAGATTTCTATCAATGAAGTGCCGTGGAGCTTGGATAGCTATATGTGAGAATTTCTCACCTTTCAATTTAATTTTTCTAGTTATATATATATATATACTAGGATGCAGACGGTGCTTAGAAGCACCCGACACAATCGTCCACAGACCATGGACTTGTTTGTTTGGTTGCATAGATTAGTTGAATTATTTGTTTGAATTGAATTGTTTGGTGAGATGAAATTGATTTGATTGATGTGTGAATGGCGTGGGCCTTCACTAGACCGGGGATAAGGCTAGGCCTTGTCCCGTTTCTAGTATCGTGCCGTTATGCCACCGAAATTTTCTAAAATATGTTAGAAAATAAAAATATCATTTTATTGTGTAGATGAATTGAATAGAAATTCATAGGTTGAAATAAAATGTTTTATCGTTAAAAATATAATTTTTAACGTGAATGTGAATAAATGAATAGTTATAAACAAATCGGCCGATTTGTTTGTATATACACTGATTTGACTGATATTGATTGGGTCGATAAATTTCACACATCGCCCAACTGCACAAATAAAATCTGTGTTTGATTGTTTGAAACCCCACACGGGTGTTGGGATGAAATTTGAAGTTCACTCATCCTGATTGATTAAATGTGTCGATCGATTGGTTGACAGGCTGTTATAAGCGTTGAATATCTATATTTGATGCTTATACAGTGTAGTGCACTTTGGTTGATGGTTGATTATTTTTCAATGTAATTATATACATGTGTTGTATGAAAATCCATATAATTAACTTTATATGGTAATTGATTGGGCCTCATTCCAATTTGAAAAATAAAGAATGTTATAAAATAAAAGTTCATGTGTTGACAGTACTCATTCATTGAGATTGGTCATGTGTTGAACGAAATATTTTAGTAATAAAATTTACATCTTTATCGATATAAAATAAAAGTTCATGTGTTGACAGTACTCATTCATTGAGATTGGTCATGTGTTGAACGAAATATTTTGATAATAACAACTATTTTGAAAAAGAAATATTTGAAATAGAATATTTGAAAATAGCAATTTATGAAGCCGTGTTGATTAGATTGACGCCATTTTGACGTGAACGATATTTATATCGATTTTAACGATTTCGAAATGAATTGAATTGAAAACGATTTCGAAATGAATTGAATTGAAAACGATTTCGAAATGAATTGAATTGAAAACGATTTCGAAATGAATTGAATTGAAAACGATTTCGAAATGAATTGAATTGAAAACGATTTCGAAATGAATTGAATTGAAAACGATTTCGAAATGAATTGAATTGAAAACGATTTCGAAATGAAAGGAATTGAAAACGAATTCAAATTGAATCGAAAGCAAATTGAAATGAATTCAAATTGAATTGAAATTTGAATTGAATAGAAATGAATTTCAAAACGAATTTATAAAGAAGAATTCAATTTTGAATTGAATTGAAAAGGAAGTTGAAATTGCTTTTGAAACGAATTTAAAACTATTTATATAATTCGTTTTAAATAGTAATCGGCGAAATATATTATATATATATTATATATATAATATAATGGCCTGAATAGAACGCGCCGCGCCGCGGCAGTTCGTGAATTTCGACCATTTATTTCAAACGGACTTTGCGGGAGATCCGACCGTCGGATTCTCCTAAAACCGGAACCGTTGGGTTCGTATCGAAAAGAGCTTTCTAACGAATATTAGAAATTAGAAATCTAATGGTTGGATTTGGAATTATGTCCAAATCAAGTTCGAAAAAGGTCGCTGTAAGTGCAGTTCGATGGCCGTTGATGGAAATCGACTGTACGGGCCTTGATAAAATTATTAAAAATAGTAATAATTTGTGTAAAATCATAAGAAATGATTTAGAAAGAATTGGGATGAAAAACTCCATATTTGAAAAGATAAAAATAGATTTTTATCGAAATGAACTAGTTTCGAACTAGAAATATAATTCTATTTATTTTTAAATAAATAAATTGAATTTGAAAAGGGTTTTAAAAATAACCAGAATTTCCAATGATTGCATTGGAGTGGAATTGAATCGAAATTGTCTTCGGAATATTTCGATGTTGGAATTCGTGATTATACAGATGTTGTTATGGAAATTTGAAAGATATATTTATATCGTTATTTCCAATACGACATTTGTTAGTCGTAGAATTCGATATTGAATATAAGCCGATATATTTTTTATTCAGAGCCTTGTATTAAACATCGAATGTGATTTGGGTTTGTCGTGAGTGGTGTCTTCACTAACACTGTTCTTGAACCCAGTTGAGAAAAGATTAAATCTTTTTATTTAGATTTAATGAAGTGTACCAATTAAATAATATTTAATTGGAATTGAATTGATATTGATTTTTGGGTTTATCGTGGACAGTGTTTTAAATAACACTCGTTCTTTAACCCGATAATTAATGAAGGTGATTTTGGGTTTATTGTGAACTGTGTTTTTAAATGACACTGATTCTTTAACCCAGTCGAAGATTAAAACTAAGTGGAGTTTTAATGAATCTTTAATTAGATTGAAATGATCGAAAGTGGAGTATCACCAGTTTTGCTCCAGGCGATAGTTAAATCTTTAATTAGATTTGAACGTGAAATGGTAATTGAATTTACCGATAACACTGTGGTGTTAAATATGAAGTATTACCAGTTTTACTTCATGGGATGAATAGGTTGGGATTGGGAAATTAAAACAAATGATTACTTCGGTAAGGTTCGCTAATCCCGACTAGTTTGAATTGATATTCAAAAATAGATTAAAGAATAAATTCAAGAATTTATCTTTGATAAGATTAATGGGAGCCTTTCCCTATGAATGTGAAATTCAGAAACTAACTGTCGGTTAGCTAAGCAGAATGGTTTTCTGGATATTGATCTGATGTTGGTTTCGGCCTTCGGGGTTAATATTTAGGGAATTATTCTCTTGATTAATTTACGGTTAGTGACTGATGAATTGGAATGAGGCGTATGTTGTGTTTGTGTAACACTTATTTAAAATATACGCGAGTTATTCGGGAAGACCGGGTTTATCCCATTCTGAATAACTGATACGACGATAAGTCGAAGATGAAGACGATGGTCGAAGACCGGAGGTCTTCACGTCGTTTGGGTGATAACTGATGATCTTGATTGGGCTGTACACCCAAGAAGATGGAAACAGTTGGTGATCGTCCAGACGTACTTGGAGATCGATGGATATGCGGGGTACTAGGTGCCTCCGGTTTCGTTCAGACCCAGAACGGACTTGTAAATGGACTGTGTGTCTGACATTGGATTTTAGTCTGTGTGTTTGATTTCTATTAAATATATATATATATATCTGTTTGGCGGCGGAGAATTTATTCTCTTGCTTAACGCCCTTCTCTGAGACGTACGAGCTCAGGGGTTATATATTGATGGATATCAAACGCATGGAGTGAATTGCCTGTGTGGCATGCCTAAGTGGCAATTGATCGAGGCTTCTGTTGAAAAGCAAAGTCTTGTGGTGATGATCAAAGCACGGCCTTTGTGGCGTAGCTTTGTGTAACGTTTACCTTGCGTGTTTCACACCCGGTATGAACCAAAAACGGGAGACGGACGTCAGGGAGGGCATGCGTTTCTTTCTAGCTAGAAGTGGCGTCAGTGGTTTTACATGCCCTGACGAGTTTGACTTATGTGGTTGTTGCTGTTGCGAGGCGCCTCGGTTATATCGGTTTCGGCCGAATGCATTCTGGTCGGCTGACGGACCAGACTTACACCCCATAGGGTGGGGAGACGTAGTGTTCAGGCATAATAATCCACTCCGTGTGGACCGGCCCTGAGGATCCAAGGGGCAGTTGCGGCTGTTCCTGAGGGGCGGGCTAGAGCGTCTCGAATCGGTTGAGGACTATCTTTTGCCTCGGTTCATAGATGGAAACCCAATTTCCAAATACGTGATTCTGCGGTTTTATTTGTAGAGCCTAGTATGGCGACATAGTGGGATGGGGCACTCATGCCGCCTATGATTGATACTTATGATTTGAAGTTGTTTTATACACTATGCACTTATGATAGTATCAAATGATTTGTTTTAAACGTATCAAGCATTCTTTGGCTGTTATAAGGTAAAAACCCTATCCCCCGGCTTGCGTTGCATTGTGTGATAGGACCTGGGTCTTATAACAGCTTCATTTTTCTTTATTTAGCATTGCGCTATTTGTTTTATGCACTGGTATTCTTGGGAGGAAACCCGTTCCGTGTTATACGGCGTGGTCCCTTGATTTACCTAACTTTAAAATAAAGATTAACTGTTTTAGTTCTCACACCAGTCACATGACTGACCTGGAGTTTATTGTTTTAACCTAAACTCTGGGTGCCCTTATTTTGACACGGGCAGCTAGTAGTTTTGGTTTTGCAGATTTATATTCACAGGATCCTGGTTTACAGCTGGAACGATATCCGGAAAGCTTTGTATCTGTATATCTACTTCTAGTTGCGTATTGTATTATTTTCCGCTGCTATGTATTTAAATGTATTTAAATCTCTGATATTTCTGTGTAATATTTATTCATTTATACTCTGTATATCCTTGTAATCTGATGCATTGTTGTAATATACAATGAAATGTTCTTCTGTGTGCGTTCTGTTGTGGTTTGTTCTCGAACTATCCGACGCTTTCCTTTACGGGGAAGTTGCGGGTCTTGACAGTTGGTATCAGAGCTTTGGTTTGCAAAGCTCGAGAACAAGGCACATTAGAACCATACGAAAGGATTCATCAGATATTGGATTAGTAATATCCAATTAGAACGACTCGTTAGAGATAGGATCAGTAGTATCCTAGAACGGGTGTGAAGAGTATATTTTTCAAAGGAAAACATTTTTGTTTTGAAAATTTAAATCAACTATTCGTATTTGATTATTTGTTTATATTGATTTTGGACAATTCAGTATATAAAGAATTTGCATATACGCCTTGCAAACGTATATTCAAAATTTTAATATATTGGATAGATATAGATTCACACTCTAGTCGCCCGGACATGGTCCTGATGATGAAGTATACCATCACCAGCATTTATTTTCGAGTGACGAAAGTGTGATATCTATATATTTCCATTAGACTGGTGTGAGAACCAAAACTTATATAGTTAGAACACCTTGTTGTGATTTGGCATCAAAAACATGATTTTTTGTGTATGTATCAAAGTTATGGATTTGAAACTCTAATTCACTAATGGATTGATGTTTGTGTTGTTTGTTTATTTGTTTGCTAATTTTTAGCCATTTAGCCTAACAGAACCAAATATTGAATTATATTGAAAATTGGTCGCATCTGCTTGCATATACATGTATATCATTGAACAGGTCATAGCAAGGAGGCTAGAGCAGAGAATAAAATTTGTTTGCCCGACAAATAGGTACATGTTTACTACATAATTTCCTGTTTTGTTTGGGTGATGATGATTTTGTGAGCCTATTGGCTAGCCGCTTGGCTTTTTCTTTTTCTTTTTGAGATCTGAAGGACCGGGGAAGCTATTTGAAATTCCCCGATGCTCCCGGTGCAGGGGAGGTTATGGCGAAATTTTTCAAAAATTTAGGGTGTTAGCCAAATTTTTGAAATTTTAGAAAATTCTCAGAAACTGAAAGGTTAGAGAATGGAAGCCTGATCGAGCGAAGAGTTGATTAATCAAACCACTTTCGACTTTGTTCCTTTTCGGGGACGAAAAGTTTTAAGTGGGGGAGATTGTAACAACCCGAAAATCTGGGCCAGTTTAAAATTTTTATTTTGGCTATTTTAGCAAATTTTGAATATTTAAAATGAATTATTTTAAATAATATCGACGAGAAATTTATTTTCAATAGAATTCGACGTATATATTTATATACGTCGTCGTTAGAATATAAATATTTATATATAATTATAAATAGAATTGAAAATGGCGCGGTAGTTCGATAATTCGATTTCAAACTTCAATTGAATGTACCGGGTGCAAAACAATCCGGATTTTAGTGAAACCAAAAATAATGGGATCTAATTGATAATATCTTTCCAACGAATCCGAATAATCAAGATTTCATATCGGGAATCAAAAGATATGTCCAGTTGAAAATTCTGAATAGTCGCTATGGAATTCAGGCCCTTAAAAATGGACATTTTGCAATCGACCTCGGATTTCGACGAAACCAGTTTTGTTGGGTCCGGGATGTAAAGTTATTTCTAGGTTTCAAATTTCATAATTTTTCGAATCAATATGTGAGCGTGGCAAAGGAAAACGCGTCTGACCAGTTTCTGTTGATTTTAATCGACTGTAAATTGGCCATTTTTCTAACGGTCTCAGAATTCGACGAAACTAGTTTTGTTAGGACCGTATCGTCAATACGAAGCTAGAAAATATTTTTCTGGAATTTTTCTAGTTAGTATGTGACCCCGGTAATTTGAAATGTACGTTTAAAATTCAATATAGTGATTTAAATGTAAATCTAACGAAAACTGATTGTAACGTTCGAATCAGCTTACGATGCATATCCCATTGTGTTCGGAATGGGGGTAAAATGCTATGGACGACAGGCGGTGGGCCTCGTTTCGAGGTCGTATGTAAAAGTCAGCTTTTTGAAAATTAATTAATTAATTAAAAAAAAAAGAGGAAGCCTCTCCCCGTTAACCCGCTTAGGCCCCCCCCTTACTTTCAAAATCACTTCAGAATAAAAAAAAAAGGGGGGGAAAGACGAACCGGACCTCAGGGAGGCCGCCGCCCAGCCTCCTGGCGCCGCCGCGCCAAGCGCAGCGCCCCCCTCCTCCACTTCCTCTTCGTCCCCTTCTTCTCCTCCCCTTCGTTCTTCGAGCCCCACGCTTCCCAAAACCACCGCAACCCGAACCCGCCCTGAAACCCTAGCTGAAGCCGCCACAGCTCCAAGCTCGCCCTCCACCGCCAGTCGCTACCGTGGCCCCCCCCCCTTTTCCGTGCTGCTGATCTGAAGCGAAACCCCCCCTGTAAGTTTTTTTCTGCTTTGTAAACTGATTTTTATTTTCTTTTCTAAAATAAAACCGATTTTATTTTATATTTTAAAACTGAACATTTATTTTCATTTTAAAATTGAAATAAATGTTTTAAGAGAATAAAGAAAAAGATCGAATTTTTATAAAGAAAAAGATTGAATTTCTATCATAAAAAGATTAGGTTTTTCTTCGCTTAAAGAATGGATATTTCTTTGAATGAAAATAAATTTTCTTTAATTTCGAAGATAGATTTATGTTTGATTTCGAAAATAGATTTTCTTTGAATTGGAAAATAGATTTTCCCTAGAATTGAAAAAGAGACTTTCTTTGAAATGAAAGATTAGATTTTCTTGGAATTGAAATATTTTTATGAGGATAAAAATATGATTTTAACTAATATGTTATGAAAATATTTTTAGAAATTTAAAAATATAATTTACGTCGTATATACGGTATTAATAAAATAGCTACAATGGGTTTTAGAAAAAAATAGTAAAATAGGAAAAGTAAAGATTTTTAAAATAGGAAAAGTAAAGATTTTTAAAATAGGAAAAGTAAAGATTTTTAAATAATAAAAATGTGATTTTTATATATTGAACTTCGAAATAAAAATAGGATTTTTATATGTTGAACTTCGAAATTAAAAATGAGATTTTTATATATTGAATAGCGAACTAAAAATTCGATTTTTATATATTGAATAGCGAACTAAAAATTCGATTTTTATATATTGAATAGCGAACTAAAAATTCGATTTTTATATATTGAATAGCGAACTAAAAATTCGATTTTTATATATTGAATAACAAAGTAAAAATTCGATTTTTACATATGTAGAGAATACGGGCGAAAGCAACAAAAAGGCGATAGCGATGAAGATTTCTATCAATGAAGTGCCGTGGAGCTTGGATAGCTATATGTGAGAATTTCTCACCTTTCAATTTAATTTTTCTAGTTATATATATATATATACTAGGATGCAGACGGTGCTTAGAAGCACCCGACACAATCGTCCACAGACCATGGACTTGTTTGTTTGGTTGCATAGATTAGTTGAATTATTTGTTTGAATTGAATTGTTTGGTGAGATGAAATTGATTTGATTGATGTGTGAATGGCGTGGGCCTTCACTAGACCGGGGATAAGGCTAGGCCTTGTCCCGTTTCTAGTATCGTGCCGTTATGCCGCCGAAATTTTCTAAAATATGTTAGAAAATAAAAATATCATTTTATTGTGTAGATGAATTGAATAGAAATTCATAGGTTGAAATAAAATGTTTTATCGTTAAAAATATAATTTTTAACGTGAATGTGAATAAATGAATAGTTATAAACAAATCGGCCGATTTGTTTGTATATACACTGATTTGACTGATATTGATTGGGTCGATAAATTTCACACATCGCCCAACTGCACAAATAAAATCTGTGTTTGATTGTTTGAAACCCCACACGGGTGTTGGGATGAAATTTGAAGTTCACTCATCCTGATTGATTAAATGTGTCGATCGATTGGTTGACAGGCTGTTATAAGCGTTGAATATCTATATTTGATGCTTATACAGTGTAGTGCACTTTGGTTGATGGTTGATTATTTTTCAATGTAATTATATACATGTGTTGTATGAAAATCCATATAATTAACTTTATATGGTAATTGATTGGGCCTCATTCCAATTTGAAAAATAAAGAATGTTATAAAATAAAAGTTCATGTGTTGACAGTACTCATTCATTGAGATTGGTCATGTGTTGAACGAAATATTTTAGTAATAAAATTTACATCTTTATCGATATAAAATAAAAGTTCATGTGTTGACAGTACTCATTCATTGAGATTGGTCATGTGTTGAACGAAATATTTTGATAATAACAACTATTTTGAAAAAGAAATATTTGAAATAGAATATTTGAAAATAGCAATTTATGAAGCCGTGTTGATTAGATTGACGCCATTTTGACGTGAACGATATTTATATCGATTTTAACGATTTCGAAATGAATTGAATTGAAAACGATTTCGAAATGAATTGAATTGAAAACGATTTCGAAATGAATTGAATTGAAAACGATTTCGAAATGAATTGAATTGAAAACGATTTCGAAATGAATTGAATTGAAAACGATTTCGAAATGAATTGAATTGAAAACGATTTCGAAATGAATTGAATTGAAAACGATTTCGAAATGAAAGGAATTGAAAACGAATTCAAATTGAATCGAAAGCAAATTGAAATGAATTCAAATTGAATTGAAATTTGAATTGAATAGAAATGAATTTCAAAACGAATTTATAAAGAAGAATTCAATTTTGAATTGAATTGAAAAGGAAGTTGAAATTGCTTTTGAAACGAATTTAAAACTATTTATTTAATTCGTTTTAAATAGTAATCGGCGAAATATATTATATATATATTATATATATATAATATAATGGCCTGAATAGAACGCGCCGCGCCGCGGCAGTTCGTGAATTTCGACCATTTATTTCAAACGGACTTTGCGGGAGATCCGACCGTCGGATTCTCCTAAAACCGGAACCGTTGGGTTCGTATCGAAAAGAGCTTTCTAACGAATATTAGAAATTAGAAATCTAATGGTTGGATTTGGAATTATGTCCAAATCAAGTTCGAAAAAGGTCGCTGTAAGTGCAGTTCGATGGCCGTTGATGGAAATCGACTGTACGGGCCTTGATAAAATTATTAAAAATAGTAATAATTTGTGTAAAATCATAAGAAATGATTTAGAAAGAATTGGGATGAAAAACTCCATATTTGAAAAGATAAAAATAGATTTTTATCGAAATGAACTAGTTTCGAACTAGAAATATAATTCTATTTATTTTTAAATAAATAAATTGAATTTGAAAAGGGTTTTAAAAATAACCAGAATTTCCAATGATTGCATTGGAGTGGAATTGAATCGAAATTGTCTTCGGAATATTTCGATGTTGGAATTCGTGATTATACAGATGTTGTTATGGAAATTTGAAAGATATATTTATATCGTTATTTCCAATACGACATTTGTTAGTCGTAGAATTCGATATTGAATATAAGCCGATATATTTTTTATTCAGAGCCTTGTATTAAACATCGAATGTGATTTGGGTTTGTCGTGAGTGGTGTCTTCACTAACACTGTTCTTGAACCCAGTTGAGAAAAGATTAAATCTTTTTATTTAGATTTAATGAAGTGTACCAATTAAATAATATTTAATTGGAATTGAATTGATATTGATTTTTGGGTTTATCGTGGACAGTGTTTTAAATAACACTCGTTCTTTAACCCGATAATTAATGAAGGTGATTTTGGGTTTATTGTGAACTGTGTTTTTAAATGACACTGATTCTTTAACCCAGTCGAAGATTAAAACTAAGTGGAGTTTTAATGAATCTTTAATTAGATTGAAATGATCGAAAGTGGAGTATCACCAGTTTTGCTCCAGGCGATAGTTAAATCTTTAATTAGATTTGAACGTGAAATGGTAATTGAATTTACCGATAACACTGTGGTGTTAAATATGAAGTATTACCAGTTTTACTTCATGGGATGAATAGGTTGGGATTGGGAAATTAAAACAAATGATTACTTCGGTAAGGTTCGCTAATCCCGACTAGTTTGAATTGATATTCAAAAATAGATTAAAGAATAAATTCAAGAATTTATCTTTGATAAGATTAATGGGAGCCTTTCCCTATGAATGTGAAATTCAGAAACTAACTGTCGGTTAGCTAAGCAGAATGGTTTTCTGGATATTGATCTGATGTTGGTTTCGGCCTTCGGGGTTAATATTTGGGGAATTATTCTCTTGATTAATTTACGGTTAGTGACTGATGAATTGGAATGAGGCGTATGTTGTGTTTGTGTAACACTTATTTAAAATATACGCGAGTTATTCGGGAAGACCGGGTTTATCCCATTCTGAATAACTGATACGACGATAAGTCGAAGATGAAGACGATGGTCGAAGACCGGAGGTCTTCACGTCGTTTGGGTGATAACTGATGATCTTGATTGGGCTGTACACCCAAGAAGATGGAAACAGTTGGTGATCGTCCAGACGTACTTGGAGATCGATGGATATGCGGGGTACTAGGTGCCTCCGGTTTCGTTCAGACCCAGAACGGACTTGTAAATGGACTGTGTGTCTGACATTGGATTTTAGTCTGTGTGTTTGATTTCTATTAAATATATATATCTGTTTGGCGGCGGAGAATTTATTCTCTTGCTTAACGCCCTTCTCTGAGACATACGAGCTCAGGGGTTATATATTGATGGATATCAAACGCATGGAGTGAATTGCCTGTGTGGCATGCCTAAGTGGCAATTGATCGAGGCTTCTGTTGAAAAGCAAAGTCTTGTGGTGATGATCAAAGCACGGCCTTTGTGGCGTAGCTTTGTGTAACGTTTACCTCGCGTGTTTCACACCCGGTATGAACCAAAAACGGGAGACGGACGTCAGGGAGGGCATGCGTTTCTTTCTAGCTAGAAGTGGCGTCAGTGGTTTTACACGCCCTGACGAGTTTGACTTATGTGGTTGTTGCTGTTGCGAGGCGCCTCGGTTATATCGGTTTCGGCCGAATGCATTCTGGTCGGCTGACGGACCAGACTTACACCCCATAGGGTGGGGAGACGTAGTGTTCAGGCATAATAATCCACTCCGTGTGGACCGGCCCTGAGGATCCAAGGGGCAGTTGCGGCTGTTCCTGAGGGGCGGGCTAGAGCGTCTCGAATCGGTTGAGGACTATCTTTTGCCTCGGTTCATAGATGGAAACCCAATTTCCAAATACGTGATTCTGCGGTTTTATTTGTAGAGCCTAGTATGGCGACATAGTGGGATGGGGCACTCATGCCGCCTATGATTGATACTTATGATTTGAAGTTGTTTTATACACTATGCACTTATGATAGTATCAAATGATTTGTTTTAAACGTATCAAGCATTCTTTGGCTGTTATAAGGTAAAAACCCTATCCCCCGGCTTGCGTTGCATTGTGTGATAGGACCTGGGTCTTATAACAGCTTCATTTTTCTTTATTTAGCATTGCGCTATTTGTTTTATGCACTGGTATTCTTGGGAGGAAACCCGTTCCGTGTTATACGGCGTGGTCCCTTGATTTACCTAACTTTAAAATAAAGATTAACTGTTTTAGTTCTCACACCAGTCACATGACTGACCTGGAGTTTATTGTTTTAACCTAAACTCTGGGTGCCCTTATTTTGACACGGGCAGCTAGTAGTTTTGGTTTTGCAGATTTATATTCACAGGATCCTGGTTTACAGCTGGAACGATATCCGGAAAGCTTTGTATCCGTATATCTACTTCTAGTTGCGTATTGTATTATTTTCCGCTGCTATGTATTTAAAGTATTTAAATCTCTGATATTTCTGTGTAATATTTATTCATTTATACTCTGTATATCCTTGTAATCTGATGCATTGTTGTAATATACAATGAAATGTTCTTCTGTGTGCGTTCTGTTGTGGTTTGTTCTCGAACTATCCGACGCTTTCCTTTACGGGGAAGTTGCGGGTCTTGACAGACAACTATCACTTTAACCCTTTACTGGGAGCTAACCAATGCAGGGCATCAGTAGTTGTCCATTTGATGTGAAGATAGTCAGTCTTCAACCTCCGTATTCAATGTCTTCGACTTTAAAACGTTGTATAATTATTTGAAATGAGATTTAACTCAGTTTTTTCAAATAATTCTCATATATATATATATATATATATTATTCAAATCATTTAATATCGTTAATAATATTTTATAATGATTTATCTCTATTTTTATTTATATAAAAATATCCCATTTAATTTGAACGACGTTACAGGTCATTTCGCGGCTGTGGTGCTGTTTTTATCCAAATTTGAATTACACATTTCTCGAAATATAACCGTTGGAACTTAACAAATTTAATACTATTGGAAAGATCTTTTTAAAGTGAACCCAACAGTTCCAATTCTGGAAAAATCCGACGGTCGGATCTCTCGGTATAATCGTTTAAAGTTACGATTCCAAAACGTAAACTACTGCGTGCGATTCGTTTAATTTTAATATATATATATATATAATTCGTTCGACGATATCAAAATCATTCATTTTATTTCATGTAAATTTTGTACAATTCATATTCATGTTAAAAATTATATTTTTAACATGCAAACATATATTTCAAGGTATGTCCATTTAATCCACTTCATTAACGTGTTAAAAATAATATTTTTATCTAACCAAAAACATTTTAACATTCGATCCCTTTATACAACTTCACTAATATGTTAAAGATGATGTTTTTATCTAACAAAACATTTTTAACATATGATTCTTTTATTCTAATTTAACATGATAAAAATGTCATTTTTAATGACAACATATTTTAATATGCAATTCTTTTTATCTAAACTAACACGTTAAAAGTTACATTTTCAATGACAAATCATATTTTAATATGTAATTTTTTTTATTTAAACTAACATGATAAAAATGTCATTTTCAATGACAAAACATGTTTTTAATATGTAATTCTTTTTATTTAAACTAACGTGATAAAATGTCATTTTTAATGACAAAGCATGTTTTAATATGTAATTCTTTTTATCTAAAAAAACATGTTAAAAGTGACATTTTAATGACAAAACCTATAGCAACATATAATTCTTTTTATCTAAATAAACATGTTAAAAGTGACATTTTTAATGAGAAAACCTGTATTGACATATAAATCTCTTTTTTTCTACTTCCCTAATGTGTAAATGCCATTATTCTAATGAATCAATACAAATTTAACTATTAACATCGCTAACATGTAAATGACATGATTTTATTGAGTTAAAACATATTATTGTTTTTCTACTTCGCTAACATGCAAATAATAATGTTTTAATAAACAAACATATATTAACAAATGACCATTTTTCTACTTTGCTAACATGCAAATGATTACATTTTAATAAACAAAGCATGCATTAACAAATGATCATTTTTCTACTTTGCTAACATATAAATGATTACATTTTAATTAACAAGACATGCATTAACAAATGATCATTTTATACGTTGCTAACATGTAAATGATTACATTTTAATTAACATGACATGTATTAACAAATGATCATTTTCTACGTTGCTAGCATGTAAATGATTACATTTTAATAAACAAAACATGTATTAATAAATGATCATTTCTACGTTGCTAACATGTAAATGATTACATTTTAGTAAACAAAACATGTATAAATAAATGATCATTTTCTACTTTTCTAACATGTAAATGATTACATGTTAATTTAGAAAAATCTCTTTAATGAATCAGACATACAATAAAAATATAATTTTATTGTCTAATCTTTTTATTTAAAACATGATTCTTTTTAATGGATCTAACATGCAATAAAAGTGTAAATTTTATTGTCTAATCTTTTTTATTTAAAACATGATTCTTTTTAGTGAATCTAACATGCAATAAAAATGTAATTTGTATTGTCTAATCTTTTTATTTAAAACATGATTCTTGTTAATGAATCTAAAATGCAATAAAAATTTAATTTTTATTGTCGTAAAAACATTTCTTTTCATATATACAATAAAAATATGATTTATATTGTATAAACATTTTTATCCAACATGAACATTTTATTGATTCATATGTATAATAAAAATATGATTTTTATTGTATAAACAATTTCTTTTCAAACATGAACAATTTATTGATCATATATACAATAAAAATATGACTTTTATTGATTTTTATTGTATAAACAATTCCTTTTCAAACATGAATATTTTTCTAACATACACAATTCAATCCAGCCATTCATCGCAATTACAAACAATCAACTCAAATTTTATATAATACATATATGAATTTTATATAGCGTATATACAAATTTCACATCACAATCAACAATAAATTTTATTTTAAATTAGAGATCTCACAATGGTTTTGAATTTGCCTAAATTCATAGCACTCTCCAAATATGTCCTAGTCTCTTCTATAATGTAGAAGACGTTTTCACGATCTCAATGGTTCCTATTTCATGTGATTTCAACATCGTATGAACAAGTTATGATTTTTTAAAGGTTCATGGTATTTTAACTTTAATTAACTAAATTATTAAATAAGAAGTATCACCTTCTTCCTTCAGTAAACTAAGGCCGCTTTTTTTCACTTGTGTTCAAAACTAGGTCAGAGCTTTGCAATCAACACACTCAACTTCGTGACAATCAGACAGCTCCACGTCGGAGAGCTTGGAAATCCACACCAGAAGGTCCCCCTCTCGCCGAACTCGATCGCAGAAAGGAGAATATGCAGCGATGCGAACGAAGGCGCTTCACGGCGATGGTCTGAACGAAATACTCCACTTCGAAAGATCAAACCCGTATGGATTTATAGAAGGAAGAGTTCTCTTCAAATTTGCCTTAAGAATTGATCGATTTTATTGTGTAGATCAGAAATTATTGAAGGGGGAAGGATCGAACAATTTTCACCATTGAATGAGATGATGGAGGTGATGGCTTTGAATTAGAATTAGGGTTAATGAATTTTCTTATTGGGCAATATTTATAATATTTAATTCTTTAATTCTTAAAAGGCCCGTTAATCCATACGAGCTCCAAATCTGAGACGACCCCAAACCCCGTACTGACGGCGGCAAGGGTAATCCGTGGAATATAACACAGAAACAGATAATAGCAGAACAAAATTAAATAAATACACCAGATAATGAACAATAAAATATACTGGATAAAAGTAATCATCAGAGTTACGCAGTATACAGGATCATACTTAGTAAAAATATAGTTCAGCTATACATAAATGTCTACAGCGGAAAACAAACATAATATGTACAATAGGAGCTGAACAGCATAAATAGAGATAGATGATAGAATCCATCTTCAGCTCCAGCTATCCAGAAAGAACCAGCTAAACCTGAATACAAGGCTGCCCATGTAGAAAAAGGGGCACCCGAGTTTGAAAGTGAAACAAACTACGAGTCAGCCATGGGACTGGTATGAGAAATCTACTCAACACATATATAATATGGCTAATCACAGGACCACGCCACTTTCGTGGAACGGGTTTACTCCATTGGATTGCCAGTGCTTTAAAACAAATCATTCTTTTAACTATCGCAATGCTTTTTATAAAAATGAAGTCGTTATAAGACTCAGTTCCCATCACACAATGCAACGCAAACCGGAGGATAGAGTTTTTACCTTATAACGGCTAAAATATGTTTGATATGAATAAAAATAAGGCATTTGATATTATTGCTAGTGTTTATTTGTTACAAAAACAATTTCAAATCATAACTATCAATCATAGACGGCATTAATGCCCCATACCACTATGTCGTCATATATAGGTATACAATCAAAACCGCACAGTCACGTATTTGGAAATTGGATTTTCGTCATGAACCAAGGCAAAAGATAGTCCTTACCGAATTCGAGACAATCTAGCCCATGTCTCAGGCACAGCCGCAACCGTACCTTGGATCGTCAGGGCCGGTCCACACGAAGTGGATTATAATGCCTGAACAATGCGTCCCTCCGCCCTTTGGGGGGTAAATGAGCCAACGAATGACTCCATCGGACCAGGATTGTCCGATCTAACCGAGGCGCCTCGCAATAGCAACAACCACATAGGTGAAAAGTATATAAATGTCAGGGCTGGTAGGTCACTGACACCACCCTAGCTAGAAAGAAAACGCACGTCCCCCCTGAGGTCCTGCTCCCGTTTCTGGTTCATACCGGGGTGTGAGGCTCGCGATTTCACGTTATACACAAAGCTACGCCACACAGGCGGTGCTTTGGTCATCACCACAAGACTTTGCTTTTCAACAGAAGCCCTGATCACTGCATCTTAGCATGCCACACAGGCAATTCATGCCATGCGACTGATGTCCATCGATATACAACCTCTGAGCTCGTGCGTTTCAGAGAAGGGCGTTAAGCAAAAGAATAAATTCTCCACCGCCAAATAGATGTATATTTAATAGAGATCAATCATCACAGAATAAAATCCAATGTCAGACACACAGTCCATCTACAAGTCCGTTCTGGGTCTGAACGAAACCGGAGGCACTATATACCTCGCAAACCCATCGATTACCACGTACGTCTGGACGATCACCACTCATTATCCATATTTCGGGATACCTCCCAATCAGGACCTCGGTTACCATCCAAACGAGGTGAAGATCTCTGGTCTTCGACCACCGTCTTCATCTTCGACTTTCAATCGCCGATCAATTATTTGAAATGAGAATTAACTCGGCCTTTTCAAATAATTCACGTATATTTAGAATTTCAAATCAATTTATTTCAATGGTCAAATCATTCGACAACACCAATTTTGTTCTTTAATGGAATTTTCACACCAAACACATTCAACCATCAAATACCACATAAATTGAGCAAATTCAGTTTATTTCCATTCCATATCGTTTATGATATTTTATAACGATTTATCGCTATTTTTATTTATTTTAAAATAGCCAATTTATTCAAAACGACGCTTCGGGCCATAACGCGGCCGTGGCGCTGTTTTTCTTCAGATTTGATTTACACATATTTGAAAATCTAACCGTTGGATCTTCACAAAATTTACATCATTAGAAGGGTCTTTTCAAAACGAATCCAACGGTTCCGGTTTCGGGAAAATCCGACGGTCGGATCTCCCGGTACAATCGTTTGAAGTTTCGATTTCAAAATACGAACTGCAGCGTCGTTATTCGATTAAATATAATTATATATATATATATATATAATCATTTCTGGCGCTGTTTTTCTTCAGATTTGAATTAAACATTCCAGACAATCCAACCGTTGGATTTTTACAAAGTTGGTGCCGTTGAAAAGATTTTTCCAAAGCGAACCCAACGGTTGCGATTTCAGGAAAATCCGATGGTCAGATCTCCCGGTATAATCGTTTGAAGTTTCGATTTCAAAATGCGAACTGCACGGCCACGTTTCGTTTTAATATATTTATATAAATATAGTTCATTCAAAAAAATTCCTCTATCATTTTCACTTCAAATATTTCACTAACGCCTTTAAATTTCGGAAAAATTCGCCATAACCTCCTTTGTACGGGAGGGGCTGGGAAAATCCCCAAATAGCCACACGGGCATCTCATGTCGAAAAGAAAAAGAAAAAGGCAAGCGGCTAGCCAACAGGCTCATAAAATCATCACCCAAACAAAACAGTAAATGTGTACCTATTTGTCGGGCACAAAATTTTATTCCTCTTCTCTAGCCCCTTTGCTATAACATGTTCAATAAATATGCATGTACATATATACAGTTCTTATCACTTGTCATTTTCCATTCAACTTCATATTTGGTTCCATTTGGTTTAAAAACACCATTCATTCTAATGTTGCATGCATAGGCAAAAATCATATCATTAGCTAATTAATGAATATTTCAACTCATGCATATTTATTTGAACGAGTTGCTATTTTTAACACTTCACATTTCAACAATTCATGTATATAATAAAAACGTGATTTTTATTGTAAAACAATTCATTTCAAAACACTATTATTTTATATAGTTTATATAGTTGATAAAAATAGGATTTTTATTATAAAACAATCTCTTTTAAAACGAGATTATTTTACACAGTCCATATAGTGGATAAAAGGTGATTTTTATTATAAAACAATTTATTTCAAAATGTGAATACCATTCAACACATGAATTTCAATTCAACGAATGAATATCGATTCAACACATGAAGGTTTTCTATAGTTTCTATATATAGATAAAAATGTGATTTTTATATTTAAAACACGAATACCATTCAGCACATGAATTTCTAATCAACGAATGAATATCGATTCAACACATGAAGGTTTCCTATTCAATGAATAAATATAGTTTCAGCAAATGAAAATAGTTCAAACACATGAATATTATTCAAAATTTTGGCAGCATAACGGCAGGGTAGTTAAAACCGGGACCGTCCCTAGTACGGCTCCTCGCTCTACCTTAAAACCTCGCGGTTTTTGACAGTGGGGATCATGCATCTAGTTCGCACGCAGGAGGCATGTTTTATTTATTTCATTTCCACAAACTAATCCTATGTGGTTTCAACCAAATATTTCTCAACCACAAATGGGTATTTTTCAACCACAATCAATCAATATCAACCACAAACAATCCCAAACAACCACTCGCTATCAATCAATTTTCACACCAAACACAACCAATAAGTATCGTCCATGGTTTGTGGACGAGGGGCGTATATATATATATATATTTATATATAGCAATTCACTTCTATTTCAACACATATATAATTTTTACAACGCATATATAACTTATACATCGAACATACAACTTATACAACGCTTATACAAGAGGTGTACAACGCTTGTATAACTCATACATCGACTATATAATTTATACATCGTCGTTTTCCATTTTGTTTATAAATTAGAAATCTCACATTGGGTTCCACTCCACCAAAAATAGCAGAAGGCTCAGAAAAATATGCGGTCTCTTCTAAAATGCAGAAGACGTCCTCACGGTCACGATGTTTCCTGTTTCATCGAATTTCGTCAAGAAACGAAAAAGATATGATTTTTCAAAGTTTGCAACGGTTTAAAGGTGTTAAAAGTGTTGAAAATAAATCTGGCCGTATACCTTTCAATATGGTTCAAAACTAGGTTTGATCTTTTCTCCCAATCCGAAGCACGATATGCCGATCAGCCTGTGCCACGTCGATGAGCTTGGAGAGGCGCACCTGCACCCCTGACGGCGGCGAACTCGGTGGCGGCGAGGAGGAGGAAATCGACCGCGAACAGCGCAAATTTGGAGGAGGAGATCTCGCTGATGGGGCGACGAGGGGTGGCGTACCAGCTATGGATGTGAAGCTCTCGGAGAGATCTACAAAAAGTTCCAAAGGGTCGGGGGTCAACGAGGCGTGTGGCAGCCGGAAAAAGCTCGGGAACAGGCGAATAGGTTTCCGCCTTTGATCGTCGGGGAGAGAGAAAGTATTTTCTTTTTTTTAAAAAAAAAAAATTCTGATTGGTCCGTGGAGTTTTAAAGGGGTTTTCTGACACGACCACCAATCTAAACCAACGACTGTCGTCCCAAGCGTTTTACCCCCATTCCGAACACAATGGGATATGTTTCGAAGGCCCATTCGAATGTTTCAGTCAGTTTTCCTTCAAATTAAAATATAAAACATTCAATATTTAATTTGAACGTACATTTCAATTTGCCAGGGCCACAAACTGATTCGAAAAATTCCAGAAAAATAAATCTAGCTATGTTTTGACGATACGATCCCAACAAAACTAGTTTCGTCGAATTCTGAGACTGTTTGCAAAAAGGCCCATTTTTTGGTCGATCCAATTTAACTATAATTGACCAAAACACATTTTCCTTTGCCACGCTCACATATTAGCTTCAAAAATTATGAAATTTGAAACCTAGAAATAACTTCACATCTCGGATCCAACAAAAGTGGTTTCGTCGAATTCCGAGGTTGTATGCAAAATGGCCAATTTCACGGGCTATATAAATTCCATAGCGACCTTTCTGAAAATTCATTCGGCCATAACTTTTGCTTTCCGCTATGAAAATTCGAATTTTCAGATTCCTTAGAAAGGTATTCACTAACAGATTTAAATATTTTTGGTTTCACTAAAATCCGTTTTGTTTTGCACCCGGTACAGTCCGACAAAGTTTGAATTCAATTTTTGAAACTGCAGCGCCTTTTCAAGCCTTGTTTATAATTATAATTAATTATATTCGTTTCCAATTGTCGATTCAAACTCACCTTTCATCGCTATTATTTAAAATATTTATTTTAAATATTTGAAATCCATTATTTTAGCCAATTTAAAAATTTTAAATTGGTTCAGATTTTCTGGGTCGTTACAATCTCCCCCACTTAAAACTTTTCGTCCCCGAAAAGGAACAAAGTCGAAAGTGGTTTGATAAATCTACAATCACACAACACAACCAACGATCAAATCGTTTTAACCTTTCAAAAATATACTGATCAACTTCAATATTCCTTTAAAATCATTCAGACTATAGAATTAAAAGTGCACATCCATGAAAGGAAAATAACAACAGAGTAGAGAATTAAATGGTAATGCAAAGTAGGGTAAATGTACCTTGCACCGGAGTCAATCAGAGATATCTACTCGGCATCTGGGATAGGCTTTATGAATGCTCTCCTCGGTTTCCCAAGTACAATCTCGCGAATCTCCACTCCATTGCACTTTGACTAAGTGAACCTTCTTGTTCCTCAGCTCTTTGGTTTCTTTGCCGATAATCTTTAGCGGCTCTCGTTTCACAGCTAATTCTGGAGTAATTTCAATATCCTGTTGAGCTGCTTCTTCCACGATCAAGTCTAGATCATGAACGTGCTTTCGAAGTTGAGATATATGAAATATATCATGAACTCCAGGAAACCAGTCAGGCAGTTTGACCCTATAAGCGAGAGTTCTGATCCGTTCCAGAATAGGAAACGGACCAATGAATTTGGGCGCCAACTTTCTAGTTTTACCGAACCGGATAACTCCTCTCATCGGCGATACTTTCAAATATACATAGTTGCCAACAACAAAGGATATATCTCTTCTTCTATCGGCATAGCTCTTTTGTCGGCTTTGAGCGCCGAGTAATCGCTTTTTAATAAAATCGACTTTGTCGGCAGCTTCTCAAATCATATCAGGCCCTAACACAAGTCTATTTCCAGGTTCGACCCAGCAAGCAGGAGATCGGCACGGTCTACCATACAATGCTTCGAATGGCGACATTATCAGACTCGGCTGGTAGCTGTTATTATATGAGAATTCAGCCAAATGCAGATGGTTTTCCCATGATCCACCGAAATCTATAACACAAGCCCGCAATAGATCTTCTAAAATACGATTCACCCTCTCAGTCTGACCGTCTGTCTGAGGATGATAAGCGGTGCTTAAGTTCAACTTCGTTCCCAGCTCGACTTGAAATGCTTCCCAGAATTGCTAGTGAATATTGTATCTCTATCACTGACTATGTTGAGCGACACTCCATGTAGTCTAACTATTTCCCTAAAGTATATCTGCGACAGACTCTGAGCAGTTCTGTTTGATCTGACAGGTATGAAATGGGCGGTCTTCGTGAAGCGATCTACGATCACCCAAATGTTGTCATTTCCTTTTCTGGTCCTGGGCAGACCATCAATAAAATCCATAGAAATATGTTCCCACTTCCAACCAGGAACTTCTAGTGGTTGTAACAATCCAGCCAATTTCTGTTGGTCGCTTTTGACTAGCTGGCAAGTAGGGCATCGGCTAACATATATTGAAACGTCTCTTTTCATAGCCTTCCACCAGAATGTTCGTTTGAGATCGTTATACATTTTGGCCACACTAGGATGGATACTCAGCTTGGACTTGTGACACTCGTCTAACACTTCTCTTTTGAGCTCGGGAATGTCAGGAACACAAATCCTTCCTTTTAATCTCAGGGTCTCATCGTTATCTATTTTAAAACACGAGGGCTCGCCTTTCTGAATCCTCTTAATCATATCCTTAATAAAGTTATCCTCCTTCTGAAGAATAGATATTTTGTCAATCAAGGAAGTCGTGATAATAAAGCTGGCGATCATTACATTCTTTCGGCTCAGCGCATCGGCCATGACATTGGCTTTCCCTGGAGTATATATAATTTCAAAGTCATATGCTGCAAGAAACTCCATCCAATGTTGCTGCCTCAAATTTAGGTCCTTCTGAGTGAATAGGTACTTTAACGATTGGTGATCTGTAAACAGTTCAAATCTCTCACCCAGAAGATAGTGCCTCCAGATTTTCAAAGCGAACACAATAGCCAATAACTCAAGATCATGAGTTACGTAGTTCTTCTCGTGTGGCTTCAGCTGACGGCTAGCATAAGCAATCACTTGGCCCCTTTGCATTAACACTGCGCCAAGGCCTTCTCTAGAAGCATCAGTCCAGACCTTTAAATCCTGGTTTCCATCGATGATGGTTAACACTGGAGCAGTTGTTAATCTCAACTTTAGCTCTTCAAAAGCCTCCTCACTTTCTGGAGTACATTTGAATTTAGAGTGCTTCTTTGTAAGCTTCGTTAAATGACCAGATATTTTCGAAAAGTTTTTAATGAACTTCCGGTAATAGCTAGCCAATCCGAGAAAACCGCGGACTTCAGTGAGGGTACTGGGCTGTTTCCAATTCTAAATAGCTGTGATTTTGCTTGGATCCACAGCGATTCCTTCTTTCGATACTACGTGGCCCAAAAATTTTACTTCATCTTGCCAGAATATACATTTGGAAAACTTTGCTTTCAATACATTCCTTCTGAGGATTTCTAACACTTGTTCCAAATGTTTTTCATGTTTGGCCTTTGATTTAGAGAAGATTAGAATATTGTCAATGAAAACCAGAACAAATTTATTCAAAACCTCTCTAAACACTCTATTCATCAGATCGACAAAGTAAGCTGGAGCGTTACATAAGCCGAATGGCATTACTAACCACTCGTAGAATAAGTCGGGACCTCTGAATGCTGTCATTGGAACACACTCTTCGGCAATTCGAAGTTGATGGAAGCCTGTAGCTAGGTCCATTTGTGAAAATACTTGTGCTCCATTTAATCGATCTAACAAATCAACAATTCGCGGAAATGGATATTTATTCTTTATGGTCTGTTTGTTCAGATCACGATAATCCACACATAGACGTAGAGTACCGTCAGATTTTGGGACAAACACAACTGCTACACCCCAATCAGAGAAACTAGGCCTGATCAGACCTTTCCATACTAGTTGTCGTATTTGATTGTCTAATTCCTCCTTCTCTTTCAAGGACATTCTTCGAATAGGGTGAACTACCGGCCTTGCATTCGGAATCAAAGCAATCTTAAAATCTATTTCTCTCTGCGGAGGTAAGCGAACAACTTCCTCGAACACATCCGCATAGTTCTTAACGACAGGAATATCTTTGACCAGGTCGGGAATATTCTCTGTGATCTCAGGGACATTTTCTATTTGAGCTGGAGAAACATTCAAAGCTGCCCAGATGTCTTTTCTATTAGCATTCTGACCTTCACAGGGAATGGTTATATAATCACCTGATTTAATCCTCGCCTTTACGACTCTGTCGGCGCATTTAACTTCAGCTTCATATTTGGTCAACCAGTCTAACCCCAAGACAAGATCAAACTCTTTAAAATTCATGACGACCGCGATGGTAGGAAACCGATAACGAGAGAAAGAAATCGGCACTCCACAAACCCAACTGAGATCAATGGAACCCCCAACCGGATTCTGGACAGTCATTGGATCCTTGAGCTTTTTCAAATTCAAATCCAGTTTCTTAGCTACATCTTTGGCAATGAAACTTCGTGACGCGCCTGTGTCAAACAGTACTTTGACTGGAATGTTTTTGACAGTAAGCGTGCCTTCTAAAACATCGGCCCTTTCTTGACTAGATGAGGGCACAGAAGTTTCTGCTACTTCATTTACCTGAGCTTCTTTGGTCGTTTTTAATAGCCGGCAATCTTGCTTTACATGACCAAACCGATGGCATTGATTGCATCTTTTACTTTCCCGGTCTTCTTGCCGGATTTAAACCCATCCTCCTTTCGTTTCTTCGGAGATTTGCATTTTCCTTGCAAATGTCCTTGCTTACGGCAGTTATTGCATATGGCAGTCGTTACTGGTTCTTTTCCAGATCTGGCCCTCTTCCGATTTACTTTGGGTTTGTTACTGACCTCAGACATCGTACTGGCCTCCGGACGATCAGTTTCAGACTCCTTTTTATTACTAGAACAGACTTCCTCTTCGTCCCGCAACACTCCTTTATTATGGAGATCTTCATATGATAAGCCATGTATATCATTTCAGAAAAAGGAAGCTTCACATTCCTCAGCACACTATTCTGATATCTCCTTTGCAGGCCATGAATAAATCTCAGATTTTTCCTCTTTGGATCTTGAATCAGATGAGGAGCAAAGTGAGCAAGTTCGTTGAATTTCTTATGATATTCTGGGATGGTCATATCACCTTGTATCAAATAAGAAAATTCATCACATAATCGCTCGGTTGCTTCGGGAGGAGTAAATCTTCCTAGGAAAATCTCTTTGAATCTCTCCCAGGTGATATCACCTTCTGGATTATCTTTTATGATTGTTTCCCACCATATTAAAGCTTCTCCATTAAGCACTCAAGATGCTACTAATCTTTTCTGGTCGTCTCTCAGCTGGAAACGCTCAAATATTCTTTCTGCAGAGCTCACCCAAGCTTGAGTTTGAATAATAGATTCATTGCCCGAGAATTGTGCTCCACCCAGATTCCGATATCTCTTAAATAGAGCCTCTAGATCGGGTTCTGCATTTCTCCTGTTTCTGACACTCAATTTTCTAGTACCTCTGCAAATGGCAGATCAAGCGTTAGGTCACAGAAAAGATAATTTTCAAACATAGAAACATATACTTCAATGTAAATGTGTCTATTGAGGTGTAATTTCATTCTGCTTTACTCATACTAGGATATTGCTGATCCTATCTGTATAGAGTTACCCGTCCTAGAACAATACTGGTTCTATTTCTGACGAGTTCGTTCAAATGTTATATTCCAGAACTAAGCTTAACCAAAGCTCTGATACCAAATGAGACGACCCCAAACCCCGTACTGACGGCAACAAGGGTAATCCGTGGAATATAACACAGAAACAGATAATAGCAGAACAAAATTAAATAAATACACCAGATAATGAACAATAGAATATACTGGATAGAAGTAATCATCAGAGTTACACAGTGTACATGATCATACTTAGTAAAAATATAGTTCAGCTATACATAAATGTCTACAGCGGAAAACAAACATAATATGTACAATAGGAGCTGAATAGCATAAATAGAGATAAATGATAGAATCCATCTTCAACTCCAGCTATCCAGAAAGAACCAACTAAACCTAAATACAAGGCTGCCCGTGTAGAAAAAGGGGCACCCGAGTTTGAAAGTGAAACAAACTACAAGTCAGTCATGGGACTGGTATGAGAAATCTACTCAACACATATATAATATGGCTAATCACAGGACCACGCCACTTTCGTGGAACGGGTTTACTCCATTGGATTGTCAGTGCTTTAAAACAAATCATTCTTTTAACCATCGCAATGCTTTTTATAAAAATGAAGTCGTTATAAGACTCAGTTCCCATCCCACAATGCAACGCAAACCGGAGGATAGAGTTTTTACCTTATAACGGCCAAAATATGCTTGATACGAATAAAATAAAGGCATTTGATATTATTGCTAGTGTTTATTTCTTTCAAAAACAATTTCAAATCATAACTATCAATCATAGACGGCATTAATGCCCCATACCACAATGTCGTCATATATAGGTATACAATCAAAACCGCACAGTCATGTATTTGGAAATTGGATTTCCGTCATGAACCAAGGCAAAAGATAGTCCTTACCGAATTCGAGACAATCTAGCCCATGTCTCAGGCACAGCCGCAACCGTACCTTGGATCTCAGGGCCGGTCCACACGAAGTGGATTATAATGCCTGAACAATGCGTTCCTCCGCCCTTTGGGGCGTAAATGAGCCAACGAATGACTCCATCGGACCCGGATCGTCCGATCTAACCGAGGCGCCTCGCAACAGCAACAACCACATAGGTGAAAAGTATATAAATGTCACGGCTGGTAGGCCAGTGACACCACCCTAGCTAGAAAGAAAACGCACGTCCCCCTGAGGTCCTGCTCCCGTTTCTGGTTCATACCGGGGTGTGAGGCTCGCGATTTCACGTTATACACAAAGCTACGCCACACAGGCGGTGCTTTGGTCATCACCACAAGACTTTGCTTTTCAACAGAACCCCTGATCACTGCATCTTAGCATGCCACACAGGCAATTCATGCCATGCGACTGATGTCCATCGATATACAACCTCTGAGCTCGTGCGTTTCTAAGAAGGGCGTTAAGCAAAAGAATAAATTCTCCACCGCCAAACAGATGTATATTTAATAGAGATCAATCATCACAGAATAAAATCCAATGTCAGACACACAGTCCATCTACAAGTCCGTTCTGGGTCTGAACGAAACCGAAGGCACTATATACCTCGCAAACCCATCGAACACCATGTACGTCTGGACGATCACCACTCATTATCCATATTTCGGGATGCCTCCCAATCAGGACCTCGGTTACCATCCAAACGAGGTGAAGATCTCCAGTCTTCGACCACCGTCTTCATCTTCGACTTTCAATCGCCGGTCAATTATTTGAAATGAGAATTAACTCGGCCTTTTCAAATAATTCACGTATATTTAGAATTTCAAATCAATTTATTTCAATGGTCAAATCATTCGACAACACCAATTTTGTTCTTTAATGGAATTTTCACACCAAACACATTCAACCATCAAATACCACAATAATCGAGCAAATTCAGTTTATTTCCATTCCATATCATTTATGATATTTTATAACGATTTATCGCTATTTTTATTTATTTTAAAATAGCCAATTTATTCAAAAAGACGCTTCGGGCCAT
This sequence comes from Allium sativum, assembly GCA_030737875.1. Taxonomy (NCBI): domain Eukaryota; kingdom Viridiplantae; phylum Streptophyta; class Magnoliopsida; order Asparagales; family Amaryllidaceae; genus Allium; species Allium sativum. The sequence goes on along the minus strand of CM060920.1, from coordinate 455,824,401 downwards.
AACGCGGCCGTAGCGCTGTTTTTCTTCAGATTTGATTTACACATATCTGGAAATCTAACCGTTGGATCTTCACAAAATTTACATCATTAGAAGGGTCTTTTCAAAACGAATCTAACGGTTCCGGTTTCGGGAAAATCCGACGGTCGAATCTCCCGGTACAATCGTTTGAAGTTTCGATTTCAAAATACGAACTGCAGCGTCGTTATTCGATTAAATATAATTATATTTATATATATATAAATATAATCGTTTCTGGCGCTGTTTTTCTTCATATTTGAATTAAACATTCCAGACAATCCAACCGTTGGATTTTTACAAAGTTGGTGCCGTTGGAAAGATTTTTCCAAAGCGAACCCAACGGTTGCGATTTCATGAAAATCCGATGGTCGGATCTCCCGGTATAATCGTTTGAAGTTTCGATTTCAAAATGCGAACTGCACGGCCATGTTTCGTTTTAATTTTATCTATATTTATATATTTATATAAATATAGTTCATTCAAAAATTCCTATATCGTTTTCACTTCAAATATTTCACTAACGCCTTTAAATTTCGGATAAATTCGCCATAACCTCCTTTGTACGGGAGGGGCTAGGAAAATTCCCAAATAGCCACACGGGCGTCTCATGTCGAAAAGAAAAAGAAAAAGCCAAGCGGCTAGCCAACAGGCTCATAAAATCATCACCCAAACAAAACAGTAAATGTGTACCTATTTGTCGGGCACAAAATTTTATTCCTCTTCTCTAGCCCCTTTGCTATAACCTGTTCAATAAATATGCATGTACATATATACAGTTCTTATCACTTGTCATTTTCCATTCAACTTCATATTTGGTTCCATTTGGTTTAAAAACACCATTCATTCTAATGTTGCATGCATAGGCAAAAATCATATCATTAGCTAATTAATGAATATTTCAACTCATGCATATTTATTTGAACGAGTTGCTATTTTTAACACTTCACATTTCAACAATTCATGTATATAATAAAAACGTGATTTTTATTGTAAAACAATTCATTTCAAAACACTATTATTTTATATAGTTTATATAGTTGATAAAAATAGGATTTTTATTATAAAACAATTTCTTTTAAAACGAGATTATTTTACACAGTCCATATAGTGGATAAAAGGTGATTTTTATTATAGAACAATTTATTTCAAAATGTGAATACCATTCAACACATGAATTTCAATTCAACGAATGAATATCGATTCAACACATGAAGGTTTTCTATAGTTTCTATATATAGATAAAAATGTGATTTTTATATTTAAAACACGAATACCATTCAACACATGAATTTCTAATCAACGAATGAATATCAATTCAACACATGAAGGTTTCCTATTCAATGAATAAATATAGTTTCAGCAAATGAAAATAGTTCAAACACATGAATATTATTCAAAATTTTGGCAGCATAACGGCAGGGTAGTTAAAACCGGGACCGTCCCTAGTACGGCTCCTCGCTCTACCTTAAAACCTCGCGGTTTTTGACAATGGGGATCTTGCATCTAGTTCGCACGTAGGCGGCATGTTTTATTTATTTCATTTCCACAAACTAATCCTATGTGGTTTCAACCAAATATTTCTCAACCACAAATGGGTATTTTTCAACCACAATCAATCAATATCAACCACAAACAATCCCAAACAACCATTCGCTATCAATCAATTTTCACACCAAACACAACCAATAAGTATCGTCCATGGTTTGTGGACGAGGGGCGTATATATATATATATATATATATATATATATATATATATATTTGTATATAGCAATTCACTTCTATTTCAACACATATATAATTTTTACAACGCATATATAACTTATACATCGAACATACAACTTATACAATGCTTATACAAGAGGTGTACAACGCTTGTATAACTCATACATCGACTATATAATTTATACATCATCGTTTTCCATTTTGTTTATAAATTAGAAATCTCACATTGGGTTCCACTCCACCAAAAATAGCAGAAGGCTCAGAAAAATATGCGGTCTCTTCTAAAATGCAGAAGATGTCCTCACGGTCATGATGTTTCCTGTTTCATCGAATTTCGTCAAGAAACAAAAAAGATATGATTTTTCAAAGTTTGCAACGGTTTAAAGGTGTTAAAACTGTTGAAAATAAATCTGGCCGTATACCTTTCAATATGGTTCAAAACTAGGTTTGATCTTTTCTCCCAATCCGAAGCACGATATGTCGATCAGCCTGTGCCACGTCGACGAGCTTGGAGAGGCGCACCTGCACCCCTGACGGCGGCGAACTCGGCGGCGGCGAGGAGGAAATCGACCGCGAACGGCGCAACTTTGGAGGAGGAGATCTCGCTGATGGGGCAACGAGGGGCGGCGTACCAGCTATGGATGTGAAGCTCTCGGAGAGATCTACAAAACGTTCCAAAGGGTCGGGGGTCAACGAGGCATGTGGCGGCCGGAAAAAGCTCGGGAACTGGCGAATAGGTTTCCGCCTTCGATCGTCGGGGAGAGAGAAAGTATTTTCTTTTTTTAAGAAAAAAATTCTGATTGGTCCGTGGAGTTTTAAAGGGGTTTTCTGACACGTCCACCAATCTAAACCCAACGACTGTCGTCCCTAGTGTTTTACCCCCATTCCGAACACAATGGGATATGTTTCGAAGGCCCATTCGAATGTTTCAGTCAGTTTTCCTTCAAATTAAAATATAAAACATTCAATATTTAATTTGAACGTACATTTCAATTTGCCATGGCCACAAACTGATTCGAAAAATTCCAGAAAAATAAATCTTGCTATGTTTTGACGATACGGTCCCAACAAAACAAGTTTCGTCGAATTTTGAGACTGTTTGCAAAAAGGCCCATTTTTTGGTCGATCCAATTTAACTATAATTGACCAAAACACATTTTCCTTTGCCACGCTCACATATTAGCTTCAAAAATTATGAAATTTGAAACCTAGCAATAATTTCACATCCCGGATCCAACAAAAGTGGTTTCGTCGAATTCTGAGGTCGTATGCAAAATGGCCAATTTCACGGGCTAAATAAATTCCATAGCGACCTTTCTGAAAATTCATTCGGCCATAACTTTTGCTTTCCGCTATGAAAATTCGATTTTTCAGATTCGTTAGAAAGGTATTCACTAACAGATTTAAATATTTTTAGTTTCACTAAAATCCGTTTTGTTTTGCACCCGGTACAGTCCGACAAAGTTTGAATTCAATTTTTGAAACTGCAGCGCCTTTTCAAGCCTTGTTTATAATTATAATTAATTATATTCGTTTCCAATTGTCGATTCAAACTCACCTTTCATCGCTATTATTTAAAATATTTATTTTAAATATTTGAAATCCATTATTTTAGCCAATTTAAAAATTTTAAATTGGTTCAGATTTTCTGGGTCGTTACAAAATCAAGCCCAATGACTGTCGCCCCTAGCTAAATACCCCCATTCGGGACATAATGGACTATATTTCGTAAGCCCATTTGACCGTTTCAGTCTGATTTTCTCTAAATTTAAATATAAAATGTTTAATATTAAATTTGAACGTACATTTTAATTTACCGGAGCCACATACTGACTCCAAAAATTTCCAAAAAACAATTCTAGCTATGTTTTGACAATATGATCTTAACAAAATTAATTTCATCGAATTTGGAGACCGTTTGAAAAATGGGCCTTTTAATGGTTGATCCAATTAACCAGAAATCACCAAACACGTTTTAATTTACCACGCTCACATATTAATTCCAAAAATTATGTAAATTTAAACCTAGAAATAATTTGACATTCCGGATCCAACAAAAGTGGTTTCGTCAAAAACGCAGGTCGTTTGCATAATGGCTATTTTTAATAGCTTTGTTTTTATTTAAAACTGGAATTTTTCAAATTCCGACATGTTTTCTATCAAAATTTCTTAAAATAAATTTTTTAAATTGGTTCTGATTTTCTGGGTTGTTACAATCTCCCCCACTTAAAATCTTTTCTTCCCCGAAAAGGAAACAATATTAAAGTAGGAAACAAAACGGAAAATGCAAAATATTGTAAATGTACCTCATCACAAGCGCTAATCAGAGGTGTCCACACTGCACTTAGAATAAGTCTTTTTAATGCTATCCTCGGTCTTCCATGTGCCGTCTATAGGATCTCCGCTCCACTGCACTTTGACTATATGGATTCTTTTGTTTCTCGGAACTCTAGTTTCTTTGCCAATAATTTTCACTGGCTCTCTTCTCATTGCTAAGCTTGGGATATTATCCAAATCTTGCTGCGCAACTTCCTCCATAATCAGATCTGGATCATGTACATGCTTTTGAAGTTGAGACATATGAAATACATCATGTGCTCCTGGCAACCAGTCAGGCAACTGAACCCTATAAGCAAGAGTTCCAATTCTTTTGAGTATAGGGAATGGACCAATGAATCTAGGCGCCAACTTCCCTATTTTCCCGAAACGAACTACTCCTCTCAATAAGGAAACTCTCAAATATACATAATCACCAACAGCAAATGCTAAATCTCTTCTTCTCGAATCTACATAACTCTTCTGTCGGCTATAAGCTATTTGTAGTCGCTTCTTAATGAAATCGACTTTATTCGAAGCTTCTTGAATCATATCGGGACCCAGTACTAGTCGACTGCTTGGTTATACCCAACATACGGGAGATCTAAATGGTCTGCCATACAATGCTTCGAATGGTGATATTTGTAAGCTTGCCTAGTAATTGTTATTATATGAAAACTCAACCAAATGCAAGTGATCTTCCCTGATCCGCCAAAATCAAGAATGTAACAACCCGAAAATCTAGGCCAGTTTAAAATTTTTATTTTGGCAATTTTAGTGAATTTTGAACGTTTAAAATGAATTATTTTAAATAAAAACGACGGAAAATTTATGTTGAATAGAATAGAACATATATATTATATATGTCGTCGTTAGAATATAAATAATTATATATAATTATAAAAGGAATTGAAAATGGCGCGGTAGTTCGATAATTAGATTTCAAACTTCAAATGAATGTATCGGGTGCAAAACAAACTGGATTTTAGTGAAACCAAAAATAATAGGATCTATTTTAGAATATCTTTCCAACGAATCCGAAAAATCGAAATTTCATAGCGGGAATCAAAAGATATGTCCAGTTGAAAATTCTGAATAGTCGCTATGGAATTCAGGCCCTTAAAAATGGGAATTTTGCAAACGACCTCGGATTTCGACGAAACCACTTTTGTTGGATCCATGATGTCAAATTATTGTTAGATTCCAAATTTCATAATTTTTAGAATCAATATGTGAGCATGGCAAAGGAAAACGCGTTTGACCAGTTTCAGTTGAATTTAATCAACTGGAAAATGGCCATTTTTCCAACGGTCTCAGAATTCGACGAAACTAGTTTTGTTAGGACCGTATCATCAATACGAAGCCAGAAAATATTTTTCGGGAATTTTTAGAGTTAGTATGTGACCCCGGTAAATTGAAATGTGCGTTCAAATTCAATATATAGAGTTATATGTTGATTTTGACGAATACTGATCGAAACGATCGAATCAGCTTACGATACATATCCCATTGTGTTCGGAATGGGGGTAATTAGCTATGGACGATAGGCGGTGGGCCTCGTTTTGAGGTAGAAAATAAAAGTTGCTTTTTGGTGGAAAATAAAATAATTAAATAAAAAAAACCTCTCCTTAGTTGACCAGGCCCCCCCCCCTTTCAAAATCGATTCAGCAGAGAAAAGAAAAGAAATAAAAAAAGGGGGGGCGACTCGCCGCCGCCGCCCACCAGAGACGTCGCGCCTCTGGCGCCACCTTCCCAGGCAGAGCCGACTACCCCCAGACCCCCTCCTTCCTATCTCCTTCCTTCTCTGATGCCAAATCCCACGCCCTAACCCAAACCACCTGAAAACCCTACGCCGCCACAGCTCCTCCGCCACCTACACTAACCCCCACCACTCCGACGTCCAACTTCCCCCTCTCGCCTCCAGCTCCCTCTCCTCCTCCTGAGAAGCCACGACAGCGAATGCGGGCCCCACCGCCAATGTCAGTCCACCGATGTCTGAACGGAGCCGCTGCCACCCACGCCGGCCGACAAACACCACCCCTGACCCGAAAAACAGTAAGTTTTGTTTTCTTATTTATTTTATTTACATTTATTTCAATTTATTTATGTTTTAAAATATAATTACTATATAAAAAAAATCAGTTTTGTCTTTGTAATAGGAAAGAATAAAAAGATTTAATTTTTATAAATAAAAACGTTATATTTTTATTATAGCAAAAGTATGATTTTTATTTTTATATATGAAGAAGCTTTGATTTTGAAGATAGGAAAGATCTCATTTTTAGACGAGAAAAGGGCGGATTTTTGAGGAGTAAAAGATGTGATTTTTAAATAAGTGGAAGACGATATTTTAAAACAAGAAAGGCGATTATTTTTGTAAAGAAAGGTTGAATTTTTAAAACAAAAAAGATTCGATTTTTATAATTCAAAGATTAGGATTTTTATGTATTGAATAACGAAATAAAAATTCGATTTTTATATATTGAATAACGAAGTAAAAATTCGATTTTTATATATTGAATAACGAAGTAAAAATTCGATTTTTATATATTGAATAACGAAGTAAAAATTTGATTTTTATATATTGAATAGCGAAGTAAAAATTCGATTTTTATATATTGAATAACGAAGTAAAAATTCGATTTTTATACACTAAATAGCGAAGTAAAAGTAGGATTTTTATATATTGATTAACGAAGTAAAAATTCGATTTTTATGTATTGAATAGCAAAGTAAAAATTCGATTTTTACACATGTAGTGAATACGGGCAACAAAAGTGATGAAAGGCGAGCACGGTGAAGATGTTCTACATAGGAAGTGTCGTGGAGTTGGGATGGCTATTGGTGAGAACTTCTCACTCTAAATTTCTTTTTCTAGTTATATATATATATATATATATATTAGTTTGCAGACGGTGCTTAGCAGCACCCGACACCTGCCATCCACAGACCATGGATGACTTGTTTGTTTGATTGATATGTTGTGAAAATTGTTTGTGTTGTTGATGTGAAATCGATAATAAAATGTATATGGTTGAAATAAATATTTTATCGTTAAAAATATAATTTTTAACGTGAATGTGAATAAATAAATATTTATAAACAAATTGACCGATTTGTTTATATACACTGATTTGACTGATATTGATTGGCATGATAAATTTTACACATCGCCCAACTGCACGAATAAAAATATGTGTTTGTTGATTTGAAACCCCACACGGGTGTTGGGATGATATTTGGGGTACACTAATCCCAATTATTTAATTGTATGTCGATCGATTGGTCGACAGACTGTGTAAGCGTCGATTATTTATAATTGATGCTTATGCAGTTGTGTGGTGAACTTTGGATGATGGTTGATTGTTTATCGTTGCTATTATATACATGTGTTGTATGGAATCCATATAATTAACGTTATATGGTAATTGATTGGGCCTCATTCCAATCGGGAAAACAATGAATACAATATTTATGTGTTGAATACAAAAATAGTCATGGGCTGATGATATTTATGTGCTGAAACTATTCATGTGTTGAGTAAAATATTTTAACAATAAAATTTACATATTTATCATATTTAAAATTAGAACTACTTCCAAGTAGAAGTCAAACGATAGATACCATAGTTTTATAAAATATTTTACATAACAAAAATAGTCGTGTGTTGACAGTACTCATGTGTTGAGATTAGTCGTGTGTTGAAAGAGATATAGATTCATGTGTTGAATGGGATAAATATCCATTTGTTGAATAGAATAACGAATTTATTGAAATATATAAAGCCGTGTTGATTAGAGTTGCGCTGTTTTGACGGAATGATATTTATATCGATTTTATTCGTTTTACAATGAATATTGAAAAGTGATTTCAAAATTTAATATTTAGAAATGAATTCAAATTGAATTAAATTGAAATTGAATTAAAAACGAATTGAAATCGTTTTGAGTGAAATTTAAAATGAACTGAAATTGAATTGAAATCAATTTTGAAATGAATTCGAATTGAAGTAAATAGAAGGTAAATTCAAATTGAATTGAATTAAAATGAATTAGAATTTGAATTGAATTGAAACGAATTTGAATTCGAATTAAATAAAAATTGAAATGAATTCGAATTGAATTGAAATCAAATCGATTTGAGATTGAATGTAAAGTTGAAATTGTTTTTGAAACGAATTTAGAGCTATTTATAAAATTCGTTTTAAAAAGAAATCGATGAAATATATATAATATATATATATTATATATATATAATGGCCTGAATAGAACGCGCCGCGCCGCGGCAGTTCGTGAATTTCGACCATTGACTTCGAATTGACGTTGTGGGAGATCCGACCGTCGGATTCTCCTAAAACCGGAACCATTGGGTTCGTATCGAAAAGAGCTTTCCAATGAATATTAGAAATTTGAAATCTAACGGTTGGATTTGGAATTATGTCCAAATCAAATTTGGAAAAGGTCGCTGTAAGTGCAGTTCGATGGCCGTTGATGGAAATCGACTGTACGGGCCTTGGTAAAATTATTAAAAATATCAATAATTTGTGTAAAATCATAAGAAATGATTTGGGGAAAATTGGGCTGAAAAATTCCATATTTGAAAAGATAAAAATAGTTTTTTATCGAAATGAACTAGTTTTGAACTAGAATTAAAATCAATTTATTTTTGAAATAAATAAATTGAATTTGAAAGTGATTTTAAAAACAATCAATATTCCCAATACGTGGATTGGACTGGAGTTGAATCGAAATTATCTTCGGAATATTTCGATGTTGGATTTCGTCATTATACAGATATTGTTATGGGAATTTGAAAGATATATTTTATATCGTTATTTCCAATACGATATTTGTTGGTTTCAGAATTTGATATTGAATATAAGCCGGTATATTTTCTATTCAGAGCCTTGTATTTAATATCAAATGTGATTTGGGTTTGTTGTGAATCGTGTTTTAGATGACATTGGTTCTTTAACCCAGTTAAAGGCAGGATATTGATTTTTGAATGGATTAAAACTAAGTGGAATTTGAATGAATCTTTAATTAGATTAAAATGTGAATTGATAATTTAAATTATCAAATCTGAAAAGTGATCGAGAGTGGAGTATCACCAGTTTTGCTCCAAAGCGATAGTTAAATCTGTAATTAGATTTGAACGTGAAATGTTAATTAATTTTACCGATAACACCGTGGTGTTAGGTATGGAGTATTACCAGTTTTGCTCCATGGAATGAATAAGTTGGGATTGGGAAATAAAATAAATAACTACTTCGGTGTGGTTCGCTAATCCCGACTAGTTTGAAATGATATCCAAAGGAAGATTAAAGAATTAATTTAGAAGAATTTATCTTGGATAAAATTAATAGGAACCTTTCCCTAAGAATGTGATTTCATGAATAAAAGGATATTCTGAATTGGAATGAGGCGTTCGTTGTGTTTGTGAAACATTTGTTTATTATATATGTGGGTTATTCAGGAAGGTCGGGTTATACCCATTCTGAATAACCGATTCGACGAGATGTTGAAGATGAAGACGGTGGTTGAAGACCGGAAGTCTTCACATCGTTTGGGTGATTACTGATGATCTCGATTGCGCTGTACACCCAAGATGAGGGAAACAGTTGGTGATCATCCAGACGTACTTGGAGATCGATGGATATGCGAGGAGAGTGCCTCCGGTTTCGTTCAGACCCAGAGCGAACTTGTAAATGGATTGTGTGTGACATTGGATTTTATTCCGTGTTGATTGATCTCTATTAAATATACATCTATTTGGCGGCGGAGAATTTATTCTCTTGCTTAACGCCCTTCTCTGAGACGTACGAGCTCAGAGGTTGTATATCGATGGACATCAGTCGCATGGAGTGAATTGCCAGTGTGGCACGCGTGAGTGGCAATTGATCAAGGCTTCTGTTGAAAAGCAAAGTCTTGTGGTTGATGATCAAAGCATGGCCTGTGTGGCGCAGCTTTGTGTATAACGTGGATTCACGAGCCTCACACCCCGATATGAACCAGAAACGGGAGAAGGACTCGGGGGGGGGGGGACATGCTTCTCTTTCTAGTTAGAGGTGGTGTCGGTGCTTAAACTGGCCGACATTTATATTCTTTTCACCTATGTGGTTGTTGCTGTTACGAGGCGCCTCGGATATGGAGTCAGTAGGCTCATTTACGCCCCCATAGGGCGGTGAGACGTACTGTTCAGGGTTTTATTTAATCCACATCGAGTAGACCGCCCCTGAAGATCCTAGGGTCTATGCGTTCTGATCCTGAGACTCGGACTAGACAGTCTCGAATCGGTGAGGATTATCTCTTGCCTCGGTTCATAGATGGAAATCCAATTTCCAAATACGATATTGTGCGGTTTTGATTGTAAACCTATATTTGGCGACATAGTGGCATGGGACGCTCATGTCGCATATGATTGATATTTATGATTGAATTTGCCTTTGAAACATATATGCACTAGTAATAATATCAAGTGATTTTGCTTTACACGTATTAAGCATATTTTGGCCAATATAAGGTAAAACCCTATCCGCCGGCTTGCGTTGCATTGTGTGATGGGACTTGGGTCTTATAATAGCTTCATTTTTCCAAAAAGCATTGCGCTGTTTGTTCTATGCACTGGTATTCTTGGAAGGAAACCCGTTCCGTGTTATACGGCGTGGTCCCTTGAATTACTATCTTTAAAGTAAAGTTTTAAATAACTGTTTTAGTTCTCACACCAGTCACATGACTGACCTGGAGTTTATTGTTTTAACCTAAACTCTGGGTGCCCCTATTTTCAACACGGGCAGCTAGTAGTTTTTGTTTTGCAGATTTATATGCACAAGATCCTGATTTTGCCGCTGGAATGATGCTCGGAAAGCTCTGTATCCGTGTATCACTTTCAGTTGTGTTTTGTATATTTTTCCGCTGCTATGTGATTTATTGTAATCTCTGATATTCTTCGAATGTATTTTATTCATTTATACTCTGTATATTCTTGTATCTGATGGAATTGTTGTAATAACAATGAAATGTTCTTCTGTATGCGTTCCAATTTGTCGTGTTCTCAAAATGAATAGGGGTTTCGAACGGTCTAGACCGGTTTAACAACTGATACAGATCGAGCAAAGTTCCTTGCCGTCACATTTGGTATCAGAGCTTTGGTTTACAGAGCTCGAGAACAAGACACATTAGAACCATACCAAAGAATTCATCAGATATTGGATTAGTAATATCCAATTAGAATGACTCGTTAGAGATAGGATCAGTAGTATCCTAGAACGAGTGTGAAGAGTATATTTTTCAAATGAAAACAATTTTGTTTTGAAAATTTAAACCATTTTATTCGTATTTGAATATTTATTTATAATTGATTTGGACAATTCAGTATATAAAGATTTTGCATATACGCGTCATGAACGTATATTCGAAGTTTTAATATACTGGATAGATATAGAGTCACATTCTAGACACCCGGGGATAATTCTGGTGATGTGGCCACATCATCAGTATTTATATTCGTGTTTCGAAGGTGTGATATCTATATATTTCCATCAGACTGGTGTGAGAACCAAAGCTAACATAGCTAGAATACATTGTTGTGAATTGGCATCAAAAACATGATTTTCTGTATATATATATATCAAATTATGAATTTGAAACTCTAATTCACTAATTGATTGATGTGTGTGTTGTTTGTTTATTTGTTTGATAATTTTGAACCATTTAGCCTAATTGAATCGAATATTGAATTGTATAGGAAATTAGTTGCATTTGCTTGCATATACATGTACTTACATTGAACAGGTCATAGCAAGGAGGCTAGAGCAGAGAATAAAATTTGTTTGCCCGACAAATAGGTACATGTTTACTATATAATTTACTGTTTTATTTGGGTGATGATGATTTTACGAGCCGATTGGCTTTTTCATTTTCTTTTTGAGATCAAAAGGCCTATATGGCAATTTCGGGATTTTCCCGTGGCTCCCGATGCAGGGGAGGTTATGGCGAAATTTTTCGAAAATTTAGGGTGTTAGCCAAATTTTTGAAGAATTTGAAAATTCTCAGAAACCGAAAAGTTGGAGAATGGAAGCCAGATCGAACGTAGAGTTGATTGATCAAACCACTTTCGACATTGTTTCTTTTCGGGGACGAAAAGTTTTAAGTGGGGGAGATTGTAACAACCCGAAAATCTGGGCCAGTTTAAAATTTCTATTTTGGCAATTTTAGTGAATTTTGAACGTTTAAAATGAATTATTTTAAATAAAAACGACGAAAAATTTATGTTGAATAGAATATAACGTATATATTATATATGTCGTCGTTAGAATATAAATAATTATATATAATTATAAAAGGAATTGAAAATGGCGCAGTAGTTCGATAATTCGATTTCAAACTTCAAATGAATGTACCGGGTGCAAAACAAACTGGATTTTAGTGAAACCAAAAATAATAGGATCGATTTGAGAATATCTTTCCAACGAATTCGAAAAATCGAAATTTCATAGCGGGAATCAAAAGATATGTCCAGTTGAAAATTCTGAATTGTCGCTATGGAATTCAGGCCCTTAAAAATGGGAATTTTGCAAACGACCTCGGATTTCGACGAAACCACTTTTGTTGGATCTGTGATGTCAAATTATTGTTAGATTCCAAATTTCATAATTTTTAGAATCAATATGTGAGCGTGGCAAAGGAAAACGTGTTTGACCAGTTTCAGTTGATTTTAATTGACTGGAAAATGGCCATTTTTCCAACGGTCTCAGAATTCGACGAAACTAGTTTTGTTAGGACCGTATCGTCAACACGAAGCCAGAAAATATTTTTCGGGAATTTTTAGAGTTAGTATGTGACCCCGGTAAATTGAAATGTGCGTTCAAATTCAATATATAGAGTTATATGTTGATTTTGACGAAAACTGATCGAAACGATCGAATCAGCTTACGATACATATCCCATTGTTTTCGGAATGAGGATAATTAGCTATGGACGACAGGCGGTGGGCCTCGTTTTGAGGTCGAAAATAAAAGTTGCTTTTTGGTGGAAAATAAAATAATTAAATAAAAAAACCTCTCCTTACATTGACCAGGCCCCCCTTTTCAAAATCGATTCAACAGAGAAAAGAAAAGAAAATGAAATAAAAAAAGGGGGGGCGCGACTCGCCGCCGCCGCCCACCAGAGGCGTCGCGCCTCTGGCGCCACCTTCCCAGGCGGAGCCGACCACCCCCAGACCCCCTCCTTCCTATCTCCTTCCTTCTCCGATGCCAAATCCCACGCCCTAATCCAAACCACCTGAAACCCTACACCGCCATAGCTCCTCCGCCACCTGCACTAACCCCCACCACTCCGACGTCCAACCTCCCCCTCTCGCCTCCAGCTCCCTCTCCTCCTCCTGAGCAGCCGCGACAGCCAATGCGGGCCCCACCGCCAATGTCAGTCCACCGATGTCTGAACGGAGCCGCTGCCACCCACGCCGGCCGACAAACACCACCCCTGACCCGAAAAACAGTAAGTTTTGTTTTCTTATTTATTTTATTTACATTTATTTCAATTTATTTCTGTTTTAAAATATAATTACTGTATAAAAAAATCAGTTTTGTCTTTGTAATAGGAAAGAATAGAAAGATTTAATTTTTATAAATAAAAAGGTTATATTTTTATTATAGCAAAAGTATGATTTTTATTTTTATATATGAAGAAGCTTTGATTTTGAAGATAGGAAAGATCTCATTTTTAGACGAGAAAAGGGCAGATTTTTGAGGAGTAAAAGATGTGATTTTTAAATAAGTGGAAGACGATATTTTTAAACAAGAAAGGCGATTATTTTTGTAAAGAAAGGTTAAATTTTTAAAACAAAAAAGATTCGATTTTTATAATTCAAAGATTAGGATTTTTATATATTGAATATCAAAGTAAAAATTCGATTTTTATATATTGAATAACGAAGTAAAAATTCGATTTTTATATATTGAATAACGAAGTAAAAATTCGATTTTTATATATTGAATAACGAAGTAAAAATTCGATTTTTATATATTGAATAATGAAATAAAAATTCGATTTTTATATATTGAATAACGAAGTAAAAATTCGATTTTTATATATTGAATAGCGAAGTAAAAATTCGATTTTTATAAATTGAATAGCGAAGTAAAAGTAGGATTTTTATATATTGAATAACGAAGTAAAAATTCGATTTTTATATATTGAATAGCAAAGTAAAAATTCGATTTTTACATATGTAGTGAATACAGGCAACAAAAGTGATGAAAGGCGAGGACGGTGAAGATGTTCTACATAGGAAGTGTCGTGGATTTGGGATAGCTATTGGTGAGAACTTCTCACTCTAAATTTCTTTTTCTAGTTATATATATATACTAGGATGCAGATGGTGCTTAGCAGCACCCGACACCCGCCATCCACAGACCATGGATGGCTTGTTTGTTTGATTGATGTGTTGTGAAAATTGATTGTGATGTTGATGTGAAATTGATAATAAAATGTAGATGGTTGAAATAAATATTTTATCGTTAAAAATATAATTTCTAACGTGAATGTGAATAAATAAATATTTATAAACAAATCGACCGATTTGTTTACATACACTGATTTGACTGATATTGATTGGGATGATAAATTTTACACGTCGCCCAACTGCACAAATAAAAATATATGTTTGTTGATTTGAAACCCCACACGGGTGTTGGGATGATATTTGGGGTACACTAATCCCAATTATTTAATTGTATGTCGATCGATTGGTCGACAGACTGTGTAAGCGTCGATTATTTATTTTTGATGCTTATGCAGTTGTGTGGTGCACTTTGGATGATGGTTGATTGTTTATCGTTGCTATTATATACATGTGTTGTATGGAATCCATATAATTAACGTTATATGGTAATTGATTGGGCCTCATTCCAATCGGGAAAACAATGAGTACAATATTTATGTGTTGAATACAAAAATAGTCATGTGTTGATGATATTTATGTGCTGAAACTATTCATGTGTTGAGTAAAATATTTTAACAATAAAATTTACATATTTATCATATTTAAAATTAGAACTACTTCCAAGTAGAAGTCAAACGATAGATACCATAGTTTTATAAAATATTTTACATAACAAAAATAGTCGTGTGTTGACAGTACTCATGTGTTGAGATTAGTCGTGTGTTGAAAGAGATATAGATTCATGTGTTGAATGGGATAAATATCCATTTGTTGAATAGAATAACGAATTTATTGAAATATATAAAGTCGTGTTGATTAGAGTTGCGCTATTTTGATGCGAACGATATTTATATCGATTTTATTCGTTTTACAATGAATATTGAAAAGTGATTTCAAAATTTAATATTTAGAAATGAATTTAAATTGAATTAAATTGAAATTGAATTAAAAATGAATTGAAATCGTTTTGAGTGAAATTTAAAACGAACTGAAATTGAATTGAAATCAATTTTGAAATGAATTCGAATTGAAGTAAATAGAAGGTAAATTCAAATTGAATTGAATTAAAACGAATTAGAATTTGAATTGAATTGAAACGAATTTGAATTCGAATTAAATAAAAATTGAAATGAATTCGAATTGAATTGAAATCAAATCGATTTGAGATTGAAGGTGAAGTTGAAATTGTTTTTGAAATGAATTTAGAACTATTTATAAAATTCGTTTTAAAACGAAATCGACAAAATATATATAACATATATATTATATATATAATGGCCTGAATAGAACGCGCCGCGCCGTTGCAGTTCGTGAATTTCGACCATTGACTTCGAATTGACATTGCGTTAGATCCGACCGTCGGTTTCTCCTAAAACCGGAATCGTTGGGTTTGTATCGAAAAGAGCTTTCCAATGAATATTAGGAATTTGAAATCTAACGGTTGGATTTGGAATTATATCCAAATCAAATTTGGAAAAGGTCGTTGTAAGTGCAGTTCGATGGCCGTTGATGGAAATCGACTGTACGGGCCTTGGTAAAATTATTAAAAATATCAATAATTTGTGTAAAATCATAAGAAATGATTTGGGAAAAATTGGGCTGAAAAATTCCATATTTGAAAAGATAAAAATAGATTTTTATCGAAATGAACTAGTTTTGAACTAGAATTAAAATCAATTTATTTTTGAAATAAATAAATTGAATTTGAAAGTGATTTTAAAAACAATCAATATTCCCAATACGTGGATTGGACTGGAGTTGAATCTAAATTATCTTCGGAATATTTCGATGTTGGATTTCGTCACTATACAGATATTGTTATGGGAATTTGAAAGATATATTTTATATCGTTATTTCCAATACGATATTTGTTGGTTTCAGAATTTGATATTGAATATAAGCCGGTATATTTTCTATTCAGAGCCTTGTATTTAATATCAAATGTGATTTGGGTTTGTTGTGAATCGTGTTTTAGATGACATTGGTTCTTTAACCCAGTTAAAGGCAGGATATTGACTTTTGAAAGGATTAAAACTAAGTGGAATTTTAATGAATTTTTAATTAGATTAAAATGTGAATTGATAAATTAAATTATCAAATCTGAAAAGTGATCGAGAGTGGAGTATCACCAGTTTTGCTCCAAAGCGATAGTTAAATCTGTAATTAGATTTGAACGTGAAATGGTAATTAATTTTACCGATAACACCGTGGTGTTAGGTATGGAGTATTACCAGTTTTGCTCCATGGGATGAATAGGTTGGGATTGGGAAATAAAATAAATAATTACTTCGGTGTGGTTCGCTAATCTCGACTAGTTTGAAATGATATCCAAAGGAAGATTAAAGAATAAATTTAGAAGAATTTATCTTGGATAAAATTAATGGGAACCTTTCCCTAAGAATGTGATTTCATGAATAAAAGGATATTCTGAATTGGAATGAGGCGTTCGTTGTGTTTGTGTAACATTTGTTTATTATATACGTGGGTTATTCAGGAAGGCCGGGTTATACCCATTCTGAATAACCGATTCGACGAGATGTCGAAGATGAAGACGGTGGTTGAAGACCGGAAGTCTTCACATCGTTTGGGGGATTACTGATGATCTCGATTGGGCTGTACACCCAAGATGAGGGAAACAGTTGGTGATCGTCCAGACGTACTTGGAGATCGATGGATATGCGAGGAAAGTGCCTCCGGTTTCGTTCAGACCCATAACGAACTTGTAAATGGATTGTGTGTCTGACATTGGATTTTATTCCGCGTTGATTGATCTCTATTAAATGTACATCTGTTTGGCGGCGGAGAATTTATTCTCTTGCTTAACGCCCTTCTCTGAGACGTACGAGCTCAGAGGTTGTATATCGATGGACATCGGTCGCATGGAGTGAATTGCCAGTGTGGCACGCGTGAGTGGCAATTGATCAAGGCTTCTGTTGAAAAGCAAAGTCTTGTGGTTGATGATCAAAACACGGCCTGTGTGGCACAGCTTTGTGTATAACATGGATTCGCGAGCCTCACACCCCGGTATGAACCAGAAACGGGAGAAGGACTCGGGGGGGGGGGGGGACATGTGTCTCTTTCTAGTTAGAGGTGGTGTCGGTGGTTAAACTGGCCGACATTTATATTCTTTTCACCTATGTGGTTGTTGCTGTTGCGAGGCGCCTCAGATATGGAGTCAGTGGGATCATTTACGCCCCCATAGGGCGGGGAGACGTACTGTTCAGGGTTTTATTTAATCCACATCGAGTGGACCGCCCCTGAAGATCCTAGGGTCGATGCGTTCTGATCCTGAGACTCGGACTAGACAGTCTCGAATCGGTGCGGACTATCTCTTGCCTCGGTTCATAGATGGAAATCCAATTTCCAAATACGATATTGTGCGGTTTTGATTGTAAACCTATATTTGGCGACATAGTGGCATGGGACGCTCATGTCGCCTATGATTGATATTTATGATTGAATTTTCCTTTGAAACATATATGCACTAGTAGTAATATCAAGTGATTTTGCTTTACACGTATTAAGCATATTTTGGCCAATATAAGGTAAAACCCTATCCTCCGGCTTGCGTTGCATTGTGTGATGGGACTTGGGTCTTATAATAGCTTCATTTTTTCAAAAAGCATTGCGTTGTTTGTTCTATGCACTGGTATTCTTGGGAGGAAACCCATTCCGTGTTATACGGCGTGGTCCCTTGAATTACTATCTTTAAAGTAAAGTTTTAGATAATTGTTTTAGTTCTCACACCAGTCACATGACTGACCTGGAGTTTATTGTTTTAACCTAAACTCTGGGTGCCCCTATTTTCGACACGGGCAGCTAGTAGTTTTGGTTTTGCATATTTATATTCACAAGATCCTGATTTACCGCTGGAACGATGCTCGGAAAGCTCTGTATCTGTGTATCACTTTCAGTTGTGTTTTGTATATTTTTCCGCTGCTATGTGATTTATTGTAATCTCTGATATTCTTCGAATGTATTTTATTCATTTATACTTTGTATATTCTTGTATCTGATGGAATTGTTGTAATAACAATGAAATATTCTTCTGTTTGCGTTCCAATTTGTCGTGTTCTCAAAACGAATAGGGGTTTCGAACGGTCTAGACTGGTTTAATGACTGATTCAGATCGAGCAAAGTTCCTTGCCGTCACATATACATGCCCGCAACAAGTTTTCTAATATGCAATTCACTCTCTCAGTCTGGCCATCTGTTTGAGGATGATAAGCGATGCTTAGATTTAACTTTGTCCCGAGCTCCTCTTGGAATGCTTCCCAGAATTTACTAGTGAATATCGGATCACGATCACTAACAATACTACTGGGAACTCCATGTAGTCTAATGATTTCTCTGAAATAAATTTGTGCCAGACTTTGAGCTGTTCTAGTTGATCTTACAGGAATAAAATGGGCGGTCTTCATGAAATGATCTACGTTCACCCATATACTGTCATTGCCTTTCCTAGTTCGAGGCAAACCATCTATGAAATCCATGGAGATTTGATCCCACTTCCAATCTTGAACCTCTAGTGGTTGCAACAATCCTGTGAGTTTCTGTTGATCGCTTTTGACTTATTGGCAAGTAGAACACCTGCTAACATATAAGGAAATGTCACTTTTCATCGCCTTCCTCCAGAATGTGCACATAAGACCATGATACATCTTACTTACTCCTGGATGGATGCTAAGTTTAGATTTGTGACATTCAACCATTACTTCTCTTTTGAGCTTAGGAATATCTGGAACACAGATTCGGCCTTGCAATCTAAGAGTCCCTTTCCTATCAATTTGGAAGCTTGAAGCATCACCCTTTCGAACTCGTTCGCTGATTATTTGAATAAACTTATCGTTTTTCTGAAGAATAGAGATCTTATCGATCAATGAATGCGTGATAATGCGATTGGCGATGATCGCATTCTTTCTGCTGAGCGCATCAGCTACAACATTGGCTTTCCTTGGAGTATACAAAATATCGAGATCGTATGCCATAAGAAATTCTAACAAACGCTGCTGCCTCAAATTCAAGTCCTTCTGGGTGAATAGGTACTCTAATGATTTATGATCTATATATAATTCGAACTTCTCACCCAAAAGATAGTGCCTCCATATTTTCAAAGCAGACACGATGGCTAGCAACTCAAGATCATGAGTAGGATATCTCTTCTCATGCTGCTTCAACTGACGGCTAGCATAAGCAACTACTTGTCCTCTTTGCATTAATACCGCACTAACACCTTCAAGAGAAGCACTTGTATAGATGGTCAAATCTTGATTGCCATCAATAATAGTCAACACTGGGGCAATAGTCAACCATAATTTCAGCTCTTGGAAAGCTGCCTCTCATTCAGGCGTCCAATTAAACCTTGTATGCTTCTTGGTAAGCTTGTTAATGGACATGATAGCTTCAAAAAATCTTTAATAAATTTCCGATAATACCAGCCAATCCTAGAAAACTTTTGACTTTTGTAGGCGTGCTAGGCTGCTTCCAATCTCGAATGGTTGTGATTTTGTCTGGATGTACTGAAATTCCTTTCTTCAATACTACATGACCGAGGAACTTCACTTCTTCTTGCTAGGATATGCATTTAGAAAATTTGGCTTTTAAAAAATTCTTTCTCAGAATTTCCAAAACTTCTTCCAAGTGCTTTGCATGCTCGGCAGTGGACTTAGAGAAGATTAAAATGTTGTCAATAAAAACCAGCACAAACTTATTCAAGACATCATGGAATACCCTGTTCATTAAATCGACAAAGTAAGCAGGAGCGTTACATAAGCCGAATAGCATTACTAACCACTCATAAAATAAGTCTGGACCTTTGAAAGCTGTCAAAGGAACACACTCTTCAGTAATACGCAATTGATGGAAATCTGTAGCTAGGTCCATTTTTGAAAACACTTGCGCTCCATTCAAGCGATCTAACAAATTATCAATACGCGACAATGGATATTTGTTCTTCAGCGTCTGCTTATTGAGGTCTCGGTAATCCACACATAGTCTGAGAGTACTGTCTGACTTTGGAACAAACACTACTTCTGCAACCCAATTTGGAAAGCTAGGCCTGATCATACCTTTCCACAAAAGTTGTTTAGTTTGATTACTCAATTCTTCTTTCTCTTTCAACATCATTCTTCGAATAGCGTGCACAACTGACTTTGCATTCGGAACTAAGTTGATCCTGAAGTTAATTTCTCTTTGCAGAGGTAAGCTATCAACTTCTTAAAACACATCCGCATAATCTTTAATTATAGGAATATTCTCAATAGAAGTAGGAATAACTTCTAGACAAGACCAAAATTCTTTTCTATTCGAATCTGAGCCGTGACATGGTATAATAATATTTCCAAGCTTCGCTTTAACCATGACAATTCTTTCGGCACATTTAACTTCGGCCTCATATTTTGTTAACCAAAAGAATAATATCGAACTCAAAAAAATTCATCACAATCAAATTAAAAGGAAACTGGTAAAAAGAATAGGAAACAGGCAATTTACAAAATAACCCGAGAAGAAGTGAACCTCCTATCTGATTATGGACACTAATCTATTCTTTAAGATACTATGCTTTCAAATTTAACTTTATAACTGTGTTACTAGAAATAAAACTTTGTGATGCACTAGTGTCAAATAATACTGTAATAGGAATATTTTTAATAGTAAGGGTACCTCCCAAAACATCTGGTTACCCGCTCGTTCGGAAGAAGCTGGTGCACCCGCCCCATCATAAACATGAGCCACTTCGGACTTCTTCAGCAATGGATAGTTTCTAATAAAATGTGACGGCCCACCCCATACCAACCGACATTTACTCCAAATGTGCGTTGTACACATGTCCAGTTAGCACGGAACGGTCGTCAGAAGGAAAGGAAGAAAAAGAAGAATCAACAAGGAACCTGTAGAATGTCTCATAGCGCATTGAACAAAATATAACAACAACATACTTGACATAAAACAAGTGAGACAATGCATAAGCTGAAATCAAACTATCATAGCAGCGGAAATTCCAAATCTAGCTTATGTTCCACATCATCATTATTACAACTTTTCAAACTGTTTCTAAAGGTAAAAGCAAAATAAGGGAGGTACACTACTAATGCCCAAGTAGTGACCGCCAACGACACAAGGAGGATAACTATATATATATATATATATATATATATATATATATATATATATATATATATCATACGTGGAAGCCTCTTGCTCGCCTCGGAATCAGCTACTCGTGCATCACCTGTTAACCTGTCTCTAGTCTGCTCGTGAGAGCACCTAGAGTAATAAGAAGAGACATAAAACTCCGGGTCAGACAAAAAGTCTGGTATGAGCGATAAGCAGCTAAACTGAACAATAACAGGTATAGTAAACCATATCTGAACCTGGACCTGCAACCAAAGAGTTAGCACTACATATTGTACAATACTCTAAGGTGCCACTAAACAGATGGTGTAAATAATATGGGGGTAGGGTTGTGCACGTCATAGTGATGGCAAACAAATCAAACATAGCAACCATCCTCACATCTCTCACTCGGTGCGTAAAGCATACGATATGCACTACCTTGGTCACCTATCCATTGGGCCATGATGGAATCCAATCCCATACAACTATCACTACAAGCCCAGTATCCGTCACTCAGTGGCGAACCAAAGTTATGACTACCGACAACCCCTTTGCACACGTCCCGCAGCAAAGCCCAACTCATGAAGTCGACTTGTTGGTTCCCAACTGGATCCTGAGCTCTAACTTCTTATTTGGAATACCTTTGCATCTCGGGTTATTGGTCTTCTTCTCCAGATCGGTCTTCTTCTTTTACTTTGCTTCGGATCGTGCTCCCATCGGGTTCGGATCGTCGTCATCACCCCTGGCGGATTGGGTCGGGGCCTTCAGGTCCAATCACCATACATCGGTTCGATTCGGAGGTGGCTATGCGGGTCGGGTCGGGGTGGCCTTCCTCCAGCGGTTCGGATCGGAGTCCACACCTCATAGCTTCATGGAAAACTCCTCTGGTTCCGTCCTTCTTCCCAAGCACTCCGGATCGGGTCGGGTGTCTCAAGCTTCTCCATGGTGCATCGGTTCGGGTCGGAGTTGCTTCATGCCCACGAAGGCGGATCGGTTCGGATGTCTCAAGCTTCTCCATGGTGCATCAGTTCGGGTTGGAGTAGCTTCATGCCCATGAAGGAGGATCGGGTCGGATGTGAGCAGCTCTAGTGGAAGGTGGTTCGGATCGGGCTCCTTCCTCCGATCCGATCCGGATCGGCCAAAATCCTGCAACTTCTTCCAGCAACTGTGTACGCCATTCAACGACGATTTTGACCAATATAACACTTCTAGACAATCACAAATCATATCATACAGTCATGGCAACATGTGTAATCATTCACAAACATCAAAACAACAATCCTAGCATGTAAAACGGATCAAACATAGCCAAAATCCCATATTTTCCCTTAAGCATGTTTAAGCAAAACTAATCATAGGATTAACAAAACTTAACCAAATCAACCCAAATTTCTAACTGAGGTATAAAACATTATTTTTGAATTTATAAATATTTTTCCAGAATTTATTAATGCATAAATTCGCTAATCTTCACTAATTACCCTTAATCAACCATAATTAGTGCAAAACTATGCAAATCACTCACCTTAGCCACAAATAAACCTTAGATCTGAAATAAATTTCTGATATGTTGCGAATACCGATGCTAAACAGCAGCTCCAATCTTGATTTGGTGAAGATCTCCCTTGATTTGATGTTGCTAAGCTTAATCCTTAATTAGAAAGTGATTTGGAGGTGATTTAGAGGTTGGAGGCCATTTTTAGGGTTTCTAAGAGGTACGTGGAGGCTAGAAAACTGAAATGGAACGAAACCCTAACTCTTTTTAGCCTCCTCATAACCCTAATCCCGAAATGGGTTATGGGCCCATTCACCAATCGCCATATTTGACCCGGTTAAGCAGTTTTTTACCTTCCAAACCTTATTTCAGCCATATCTCCCAAACGGTAAGTCTATTTAGCTATAATGACCACTCTACAGAAAGGTAAACCATCAAACAAATTTAATGGAAGTGGTTTCAGGTCAAAATTCCCTTCCAGTCAAAAGTTATGGCCAAAACAGTATCAGCTACGGGCAAAACAGTCATTTAAAAATCGGCAAAAATCATGAACATGGGAAATGACCCCAATGGTCGTTTCCCAAAGCCACATGACCATACGACTTCATATAAGAAAGAAATAAATATTCTACGATCCTCCGATGTGTAGAATGCGGGTTGTTACATTCTCCCCCTCTTAAGAAATTTCGCCCCCGAAATTCCCTAACCAAAACACATAAAAGGTTCCGCATGCCTTTCATCCATAAAACAACAATCAAACATGCAAAACAAGCAAAACAAGTCTATCCTAGCATGCGGAATAACTAAATTGCAAAGTAAATCTTACCAGGCAAAGAGCTTTGGATACGACTTTCTTATGTCATTCTCTACTTCCCAAGTACGGTCGTTCTCTCGCCATCGATTCCCATCTCTACCCTAGAGGTAATTTCTAATAGGTTGGGATCGTCCCTCTGACTGGAACCGATCCACTTAATCTAGATCAATCTAATTGTGAAGCTTACTAGCGTTTATGAATCCAATTAACATTTAAGTCTGAAGTCATATCCCATAATATACTCTAGTTGCTTCCATTCCAGAAAAATAGCCTCTAAACTGGCATGTCTCCTACCCAATGCATCAGCTATCGCACCTAGTCCGGTACTATGACATTCGTCTATACTGTCATCTTCTTAGGTAATCCAACTCTATACGCCAAATTTTCAACTACATTCCAAATGTCCTTTCAAGTCCAACTTGAGTCCTTCCTACATTCGAATTGCACGTCCAACGTACATTCACCTCCTAGAGGCAAATTGGACTCATCCAATGAACCTAGGTACTCCACTTATACTCGTACTGCACGTCCAACGTACATTCACCTTCTAAAGGTGAACTAGACTCATCCAATGAATCTAGGTACTCTACCTTCTAGTCCAAGTCCAACTTGAAGCTCCTATATCCGCTGAATCTTCAAGGTCAACGGACGCTCCACAATGCCCAACATACTTCAAGTCTAACGTAAAGTATCTTACACCCGTCATATCACCATGATCAACGAACTTATACTATTTCCATTCAACAGGATCCTATAGGTGATACTCAAGAGAAGAGAGGTAGGAGAAAACACAACAACCATAGCATCCATCAAACAAATCCTATCTATCACCTGCTAAATCCATGAATACGTCGATACCTATATGTCTGGTCCAACCAATCATCAATAACTAATGGAAACTCTGCCTCTAAACGGACTACCGTACGTCCAACGTACGTTTATCCTCCAAGGATAACTAGATCACGTCCAACAGATCCAAGGTAAGTGGGCGTCCCCAGATACCCCTGCTTTTAGTTCGCCTGAAACACTAGGGTCCCACCCGAGTCTATCCATTATCTTGCTGCCCTCTCGAGTCCAACTCGAGCCCATCCAATTCCTTGCAGCCTTCTCGAGTCCAACTCGAGTCAATGTATTACCCATAAACTCAGACCCAGTCTTGAGTGTCCATTACCTACAAACCCTAGTCCAACATGAGTCATCACCCTATTCGTTGATCTTTGCATCTTTCTCTAGTCCCACTCGAGTCATCTCATAACCCTATCGAGTCTAACTCGGGGGCAGTCCATACTATCGAATAGTCTTATCCTGTCACAGCTGCCCATTACTCCTCGAGTAAATCAAGATATTATCCAATGAAAATCATAACAACTACTTGTCTCTCACGCAAACCATCCTAGTCGAACTCGACATTCCCCAAGCACAAGCCCCAAAGGCCTGAACCAATATCAGACAAGCACCCAAATAACATCTCCTTCGAATTCGGACAATCCACGTGAAGTGATACTAGAAAAACAACTAAGCACTCATTTGCCTCCCAGAGACAACTAGAACTTATTACAACGATAACCTCTCAGCTTCCTTGACTCCAGTTACTATCGCCATCATGAGGTAGGTACCTAATACCACCCTATTCCTTTAGAGTAGATCGACTCCCCAAAATAATGCTAAACCTAGTAAAGCCCAAAACAAAGTAATCACAAACATACATCCCTGACTCGATAATACCACGTTACGACAAATCATACTGAGGCTAGTCGAACCACCAATCGGGTTCGTCACTACTAAAGGTCTATCGACTAACTCAAGTTTGTCAAACAAAACTCGGTCAAAAACATCTTAAATAGAAAGCATACCTCGAATAACGACACCTTTTTCCGTCTGCGCCACAACTAGGGCATTCGACGAAGAAGGAACAACATTAATAGCATATGCTTTCATGATCTTCTTCTCCCTAGGAGGTTGTGGACATTCATTCTTGTGATGTCCCGCTTGGCCACAATTAAAGCACTTCCTTTCTCCAGGCTTTTCCCGACAATCTCTGGCATAGTGGCCCTTTTTGCCACAGCTAAAGAACTCGTCATCTTTCTTATTTTTCTTATTCTGACCATCCTTGGTTTGGTCTTTTTTCCTCTTATCCTAGGAATTATTCTTGCCTCGACCGCTTGCTTGCGGTTTTGGCTCCTCTACAGATACAACCTCAGTCTTCGACTTAGGGTAAAGGCTTTCTGACCTCAATGCTTTCCCCACAATCAATTCAAACGTCTCATCGATGTGGTTAATGAGCTTTTCCCCCAAGTACTGATCCAAACATGTTATAAACTTCTCGTTCTTCTTCTCGGCAGAATCTATTAAGGATAACCCAAATTTCGACAAAGTGTCGAACTCAGCAATATACTCCGAGACTGCCCTGCTATTCTACTTAAGCTCCAAGAACTTCCTAAACAATTCCGACTTCTGAGCAGCTGGGATAAACTTGTCGCTAAAGCGAGCCATAAACTGATCCCAAGTAACCTGATCCTCTGGAGTGGCTGTCTTAATAGCATTCCACCAATTCATAGCTCGCCCTTGCAGTTGACGAGACGCTAGCCTTCTCTTCATCGCATCCTCGATACCTAAATCGTCGAAGATACGATCACAGCTATCCAACCAATCCTGAACATCCGTAGCCGACTCCGTTTCGTGGAACGGCTTCCCACCAAGACTAGTATAATCTTTATTCAGCTTGGCAAAATCGGCCCTAGGCACCTGCACTATTAGACCACCACCATTACCACAATTGGGAGCTGCCCTTTGCACATCCCTAAGAATCTCCCTCATGAGGTCAGTAAACATCGCCCTCATGTCAGCAGCATTCTCATTATTGGCCCCTCTACCAGCACCTCTTACGTATCGGCTCATCGTTCAATCTGTAAAGAGGAAACGATTAACCATCTTCATAGTGGTGCTAGTGCAGTGCGAATTCATCCTTAGCTATACTAATAGTATATATATATCTTTTGAAAACCAAAGTAATCACAAATACGCGCTCTCATATACATACTATCTCTCCCTAGTGTATTTCCCTAGGTTAACTACGCAACCTAGAGCTCCGATACCAAATGTGACGGCCAGCCCCGCACCAACCGACATTTACTCCAAACGTGCGCTGTACACATGTCCAGTTAGCATGGAGAGGTCGTCAGAAGGAAAGGAAGAAAACGAAGAATCAACAAGGAACCTGTAGAATGTCTCACAGCGCATGGAACAAAATATAATAACAACGTACTTGACATAAAACAGGTGAGACAGTGCATAAGCTGAAAACAAACTATCATAGCAGCGGAAAATCCTAACACAGCTTATGTTCTACATCATCATTATTACAACTTTTCAAACTGTCTCTAAAGGTAAAAGCAAAATAAGAGAGGTACACTACTAATGCCCAAGTAGTGACCGCAAACGACACAGGGAGGATATATATATATCATACATGGAAGCCTCCTGCTCGCCTCGAATCAGCTACTCGTGCATCACCAGTTAACCTGTCTCTAGTCTGCTCGTGAGAGCACCCAGAGTAATAAGAAGAGACATAAAACTCTGGGTCAGACAAAAAGTCCGGTATGAGCGATAAGCAGCTAAACAGAACAATAACAGGTATACTAAACCATATCTGAACCTGGACCTGCAACCAAAGAGTTAGCACTACATACTGTACAATACTCTAAGGTGCCACTAAACAGATGGTGTAAAGAATACGGGGGTGGGGTTGTGCATGTCATAATGATGGTAAACAAATCAAACATAGCAACCATCCTCACATCTCTCACTCGGTGCGTAAAGCATACGATATCCACTACCTTGGTCACCTATCCATTGGGCCATGAGGGAATCCAATCCCATACAACTATCACTAAAAGCCACTATCCGTCTCTCAGTGCTGAACCAAAGTTATGAATACCGACAACCCCTTTGCACACGTCCCGCAGCAAAGCCCAACTCATGAGTCGACTCGTTGGTTCCCAACTGGATCCTGAGCTCTAATTTCTTATTTGGACTACCTTTGCATCTCGGGTTATTGGTCTTCTTCTCCAGATCGGTCTTCTTCTTTTACTTTGCTTCAAATCGTATTCCCATCGGGTTCGGATCGTCGTCATCACACCTGGCGGATCGGGTCGGGGCCTTCAGGTCCAATCGCCATACATCGGTTCGGTTCGGAGGTGGCTATGCGGGTCAGGTCGGGGTGGCCTTCCTCCAGCGGTTCAGATCGGAGTCCACACCTCCTAGCTTCATGGAAAACTCATCTGGTTCGGTCCTTCTTCCCAAGCACTTAGGATCGAGTCAGGTGTCTCAAGCTTCTCCATGGTGCATCGGTTCGAGTTGGAGTAACTTCATGCCCACGAAGGCGGATCGGGTCGGATGTCTCAAGCTTCTCCATGGTGCATCGATTCGGGTCGGAGTAGCTTCATGCCCACGAAGGCGGATCGGGTCGGATGTGAGCAGTTTTAGTGGATGGTGGTTCGGATCGGGCTCCTTCCTCCGATCCGATCCAGATCGGCCAAAATCCTGCAACTTCTTCCAGCGACTGTTTACGCCATTCGACGACGTTTTTAACCAATCTAACACTTCTAGACAATCACAAATCATATCATACAGTCATATCAACATGTATAATCATTCACAAACATCAAAACAACAATCCTACCATGTAAAACGGATCAAAGATAGTCAAAATCCCATATTTTCCCTTAAGCATGTTTAAGCAAAACTAATCGTAGGATTAACAAAACTTAACCAAATCAACCCAAATTTCTAACAGAGGTATAAAACATTATTTTCGAATTTATAAATATTTTTCCAGAATTTATTAATGCATAAATTCGCCAATCTTCACTAATTATCCTTAATCAACCATAATTAGTGCAAAACTATGCAAATCACTCACCTTAGCCACAAATAAACCTTAGATATGAAATAAATCTCTGATATGGCGTGAATACCAATGCTAAACAGCAGCTCCAATCTTGATTTGGTGAAGATCTCCCTTGATTTGATGTTGCTAAGCTTAATCCTTAATTAGAAAATGATTTGGAGGTGATTTAGAGGTTGGAGGCCATTTTTAGGGTTTCTAAGAGGTAAGTGGAGGCTAGAAAACTGAAATGGAATGAAACCCTAATTCTTTTCAGCCTCCTCATAACCCTAATCCCGAAATGGGCTATGGGCCCATTCACTAATCGCCCTATTTGGCCCGGTTAAGCAGTTTTTCACCTTCCAAACCTTATTTCAGCCATATCTCCCAAATGGTAAGTCCGTTTAGCTATTATGACCACTCTAAGGAAAGGTAAACCATCAAACGAATCTAATGGAAGTGGTTTCAGGTCAAAATTCCCTTCTAGTCAAAAGTTATGGCCAAAAAAGTATTAGCTAGGGGCAAAATGGTCATTTAAAAATCGGCAAAAATCATGAACATGGAAAATGACCCCAATGGTCGTTTCCCCAAGCCACATGACCGTACGACTTCATATAAGAAAGAAATAAATATTCTAAGATCCTCCGATGCGTAGAATGCGGGTTGTTACATAAAATGTCCTGTTTGTGGCAATTGAAGCACTCTTTAGCATCTCGGGGATTTTGACTCGGCCCTGATTCATTCCTCCTTGGCTTATTTGGAGCTTTGCATTCATAATTATAGTGTCCGAATTTTTGGTAGTTGAAGCATTTGACCTTGGCTTTTTCATTCTCTTGAGGCTTGACGGCTGCAGTGTTGCTCGCCTCTGGCTTCTTATCAGTTAGTTTCCTTTTGTTATTAGCTTGGCTTCTCTCATGGTCTTGCTGAGAATTCTTCTTATCAATTTCTTCGTACCTACAAGCCATTTCAATCACTTTGTTAAATGGGAGCTCAATATGTGTAGTCACTCTGTTGTAGTACTTCCTCAAAAGACGTTTATGAATCTCTTGTTCTTCTGGAGTGGGTCCTGAATTAATTCAGGTGCATAGCGGGAGAGATCTTCAAATCTTGTCACATACTCATTAATAGTTAGATCCCCTTGCCGGAGATTAACAAATTCATCATGCAAGCGCTCGACTTCTTATTGAGGGATGAACTTCATTAAAGATTTCTTTGAATTTCGTCCAAGTCATGTCAGCATCAAGACCGCCGATAATCGTTGTCTCCAACCATATTAAAGCCTCATCCTTAAGCAACCAAGATGCCATGAATCTCTTCCGGTGGTCCTCTAACTCTAGGCCCGCAAAGATCTTTTTTCGTGTCTTTAGCCAAGCTTGAGCCTCAATTACTATTTCACGGCCAGTGAATGACATGTCTCCCAGATTTTTGTACTTCTTAGCCACTTTGTCTAGATCGAAAGGTTGCGGGGGTGGTGGTGGCGGCACTACGGCCTCTAGATTAGGTTGGTTCTGAGCAGCGGGGATTTCACCCCTTCCTTGGCTTCTGCCTGCTCTACCTTTACCTCTTGCTCTAGCCCTAGTACTCATCTCAGTCAGTTCTGTATGAGCAAGGAAAGAGTCAGACCAACAGAAATGATAATTTTTAAGGAATGGTAAAAACAGAAGGACATATGAAAAAATGATGATGTAATGACCGATTATTATGCTATTATGCTGTGCTCATTCTAGGACATTACTAATCCTATATCTAATGAGCTACTCGCCATATAATACTGCTGATTCTATTTTGATGAATTGCTTTAAATATGTTATACTCTGGAGCTAAAGTTAACCTAAGCTTTGATACAAACTGTGATAACCCAAACTCCCATGCCATGGAAGCAAGGATAATCATTGGAATATAACACATTTATCACATCAGTATATTACAAATAATAACATAACACATGAAATCATAGAACAATTCTCATCATCATAACAGCGAAATCATAAATGTCATCAACATCAGAGTTGCACAAACATATGATACTACTTTGTACATAAAGGTTCCAATAAATAGAAAATAAGTCTAGAACATCATCAAATACAACATAGATAAAGTGATGTCTAAATGTCCAAAATAAGAGATAAAAGATAGTTTTTGTCTTCTGCCAAAAGAGTACCTCATGGAACAGTGCATATCTAAAAGAAAGCATGTTACTTGTTTACTTGGCTGCCCGTGTAAAAAGAAGGGCTCCCGAGTTTGCAAGTGAAAACAAACTACGAGTCAGTCATGGAACTGGTATGAGAAAACTTACTTAACTTATCTAATAATAAGGCTAACCACATGACCACGCCGCTAACGCGGAAGGGGTTTACTCCATTGGATTGCCGGTGCGTAAATAAAGTAAATTTTTAAAAAACACAATGCTTTTTAGAAAAAATGAAACCATTATAATATTCAAGTCCCATCACACAATGCAACACAAACCGAAGGATAGAGTTTTACCTTATAATGGTCTAACATGATTGATACGTATAAAACAAAAATCATTTGATATTATTATTATTGTCTAATCAGTTTAAAACACTTTCAAAGTAATTGTACCAATCCTAGACGACATAGTACCCCATCCCACTATGTCGCCATATATAGGTGTACAATCAAATCCGTAATGTCGTATTGGAAATTGGGTTTCCATCATGAGTCAAAGATAGGGATGGTCTCCTTACTGATTCAGGTCACCTCTACCAAGATGACCTGGGATCACACCTACGGGCAACCTTTGGATCTTCCAAGGCCGGTCCATACATACTTTAGTGGATTAGTTATTCCCGAACACACGTTTTCCAGTCCTATCGAACCTATCATTTGGCTAGTAGCGACCAAAATTTCGAGGGCCCTCACAATCCATCATCCATATAAGTAAAAATGTCTGGGCTCCATAGCATGACATCACTCATAGCTAGAAAGAAACGCAGACGCTCCTTGGTTCCCTTATCTCGTTTCCGACTCTTACCGGGAGGCTTGCAAATTAACGTTATACACAAAGCTATGCTAATTAAAGCTGTG
Organism: Allium sativum; assembly: GCA_030737875.1. Taxonomy (NCBI): domain Eukaryota; kingdom Viridiplantae; phylum Streptophyta; class Magnoliopsida; order Asparagales; family Amaryllidaceae; genus Allium; species Allium sativum. Next base: position 455,792,539 of record CM060920.1, on the reverse strand, counting down.
CTTTGATCATCAACCACAAGACTCTCCTTTTCAACAAAAGCCTTGATCAATTACATCATAGCATGCCACATTGGCAATCCACGGCATGTAACCGTGGCTAACAATATATAATTTCTAAGCTCGTACGTCTCAGAGAAGGGTGTTAAGCAAGAGATTAAATTTTCTGCCACCAAACAGATATATATTTAATAGAAATCAATTAACAAAGAACGAAATTCAATGTCAGACGCACATTCATCTACAAGTCCGTTTTGGGTCTGAATGAAACCGGAGACACCTTATTCCTCATCCCGTATGTTCAAAATGGAAGAGAGGTTCTCGCATATTTGGACAATCAACAAGTATGTCCAGTCAACTACCACATTAACCCTTTATTGGGCGCTAACCAATGCAGGGCATCAGTAGTCGTCCATTCGATGTGAAGATTGCTGGTCTTCAACCACCGTCTTCAATGTCTTCGATTTTAAACCGTCGTATAATTATTTGAAATGAGAATTAACTTGGTCTTATCAAATAATTATCGAATTTATATATAATTCAAATCATTTCATATCATTAATAATATTTTATAACGATTTATCGCTATTTTTATTTGTATAAAAATAGCCCATCTAATTTGAACGACGTTTCAGGTCATTACGCAGCCCTGGCTCTGTTTTTATCCAAATTTGAAGTACACTCTTCTCGAAATCTAACTGTAAGATCTTAACAAATTTAGTATTTTTGGAAAGATCTTTCCAAAGCAAACCTAATAGTTCCAGTTTTGGAAAAATCCGATGGTCGGATCCCTCGGTATAATCGTTTAAAGTTACGATTACAAAACGCGAACTACCACGCGCGATTTGTTTGGTTTAAATTTATATATATATATATATAATTTGTTCGACGATTTCAAAATCATTTATTTTATTTCATGTAAATTTTGTACAATTCATATTCATGATAAAAATTATACTTTTAACATACAAACATATATTTCTAGATATGTCCATTTAATCCACTTCATTAACATGTTAAAAATAATATTTTTATCAAACCAAAAACATTTTAACATTCAATCCCTTTATACTACTTCACTAACATGTTAAAGACGATGTTTTTATCTAACTAAACATTTTTAACGTATGATTCTTTTATTGTAATTTAGCATGATTAAAATGTAATTTTTAATGACAAAACATATTTTAATATGTAATTCTTTTTATCTAAACTAACATGTTAAAAGTTACATTTTCAATGACAAATCATATTTTAATATGTAATTCTTTTTATTTAAACTAACAGGATAAAAATGTCATTTTCAATGACAAAACATGTTTAATATGTAATTCTTTTTATTTAAACTAACATGATAAAAATGTCATTTTTAATGACAAAACATGTTTTAATATGTAATTCTTTTTATCTAAACAAACATGTTAAAAGTGACATTTTTAATGACAAAACCTATAGTAACATATAATTCTTTTTATCTAAACAAACATGTTTAAAGTGACATTTTTAATGATAAAACCTATAGTAACATATAATTCTTTTTATCTAAACAAACATGTTTAAAGTGACATTTTTAATGAGAAAACCTGTATTGACATATAAATCTCATTTTTTCTGCTTCGCTTATATGTAAATGACATTACTCTAATGAATCAATACATATTTAACTACTAACATTGCTAACATGTAAATGACATGATTTTAATGAGTTAAAACATATTATTGTTTTTCTACTTCACTAACGCGCAAATTATAATGTTTTAATAAAAAACATATATTAACAAATGGCCATTTTTCTACTTTGCTAACATGTAAATGATTACGTTTTAATAAACAAAACATGGATTAACAAATGATCATTTTTCTACTTTGCTAACATGTAAATGATTACATTTTAATTAACAAGACATGCATTAACAAATGATCATTTTCTACATTGCTAACATGTAAATGATTACATTTTAATTAACTAGAAATGTATTAACAAATGATCAATTTCAACATTGCTAACATGTAAATGATTACATTTTAGTAAACAAAACATGTATAAATAAATGAACATTTTCTACTTTGCTAACATGTAAATGATTACATTTTTTAATTTAGCAAAATCTCTTTAATGAATCAAACATACAATAAAAATATAATTTTATTGTCTAATCTTTTTATTTAAAACATGATTGTTTTTAATGAATCTAACATGCAATAAAAATGTAATTAATATTGTCTAATCTTTTTATTTAAAACATGATTCTTTTTAATGAATCAAACATGCAATAAAAATGTAATTTGTATTGACTAATCTTTTTATTTAAAACATGATTCTTTTTAATGAATCTAACATGCAATAAAAATGTAATTTTTATTGTCGTAGAAACATTTTCTTTTCATATAAACAATAACAATATGATTTTTATTGTATAAACATTTTTATCCAACATGAACATTTTATTGATTATATGTACAATAAAAATAAGATCTTTATTGTAATTTTTTTCAAACATGAACGTTTTATTGATTCATATATACAATGAAATATGATTTTTATTGTATACACAATTTCATTTCAAACATGAATATTTTTCTAACATACACAGTTTAATCCAGCCATTCATTGCAGTCACAAACAATCAATTTAAATTTTATACAATACATATATGAATTTTATATAGCGTATATATAAATTTCACATCGCAATCATTATATAAATTTCACATCGCAATCAACAATAAATTTTATTTTAAATTAGACATCTTACAATGGTTTTGAATTCTCCTAAATTCGTAGCAAGCTCCAAATATGTCCCAGTCTCTTCTATAATGTAGAAGACGTTGTCATAATCCCAACAGTTCCTATTTCATTTGATTTCAACATCGTGTGAACAAGTTATGATTTTTTTAAAAGGTTCATGGTATTTTAAATTTAATTAATTAAATAATTAAATAGGAATTATCACCTTCTTCCTTACAGAAACTAAGGCCACATTTTTTTCACTTCTGTTCAAAATTGGGTCAGAGTTTTGTGATCAACACACTCAACTTCGCGATGATCGAGCAACGCCATGTCGAAGAGCTTGGAAATCCATACCCGAAGGTCCACCTCTCGCCGAACTCGATCACAACAAGGAGGATCGGCGGTGGTGCGAACGATGGAGCTTCACGGCGATGGTCTGAATGAAATACTCCACTTCGAGAGATCAAACTTGTATGGATTTGTAGAGGGATGAATTCTCTTCGAATTTGCCTTAAGAATTGTTTGGTTTTATTGTGTAGATCAGAAACTATTGAAAGGGGAAGGATAGAACAAATTTCACCATTGAAAGAGATGATGGCGGCGGCAGCTTCTAATTAGAATTAGGGTTAATGATTTTCTTATTAGCCAATATTTATAATATTTAATTTTTTGATTCTAAAAAGGCCCGTTAATCCATACGAACTCCAAATCAAGCCCAGCGACTGTCGCCCCTAGCTAAATACCCTCATTCCGGACACACTGGACTATGTTTCATAAGCCCATTTGACCGTTTCAGTCTGTTTTTATCTAAATTAAAATATTAAATGTTCAATATTAAATTTGAACGTACATTTCAATTTACTGAGGCCATATACTAATTCCAAAAATTCCCGAAAAACAAATCTAGCATTGTTTTCATGATATGGTCCTAAAAAAATTAATTTCATCGAATTTGGAGACCATTTGAAAAATGGGCTTTTTAATGGTCGATCCAATTCAATAGAATTACCATACGTTTTAATTTACCACGCTCACATATTAATTCCAAAAATTATGGAAATTTAAACCTAGCAATAATTTGACATTCCGGATCCAACAAAAGTGGTTTTGTCGAAAACGGAGATTGTTTGCAAAATGGCTATTTTTAATAGCTTTATTTTTATTTAAAAATGAATTTTTTTAAATGTCGATACATTTTCTTTTAAAATTTCTTAAAATAAAATTTTTAAATTGGTTCTAGTTTTTCAGGTTATTACAGGTTTGTTGAAGTCTCGTTAGAGAAAGCTATGCTTCAGTAAGCCATGCTTTGATTATCATCCACATAGCTCTACTTATTAACAAGAAACTTTGATCTATCTACCAACAAAACACTCAGCATGCCACATTGTGAATTCACAACATATAATCGATGTCTATTAATACATAACCCTTTGAGTTTATAAGTCTCAGAGGAGGGTGTTAAGCTAAGAGAAAAAATTTCCAGCCACCAACAGATATAACATCAATTGGTTATATTGTAAAATACAACGTCATACACACATCCATTTACAAGTTTGTTCTGGGTCTGAACGAAACTGAAGGCACCTTATTTCTCATCCAATAAAGGAGAGAGGCCCTTGCATATCCGGTCAATCTCAAAGTACTTATGGATGACTGCCACTTATAATTTTATCTTTGGTTATATACCCCAATCGAGGCATCAACAATAATCCAAACAATGTAAAGATCTCCGATCTTCAACCACCATCTTTTGTATCTTCAACAGTCGTCATATAATTATTCAAAATGGGTTGGAACCCGGTCTTTCCGAATAACAAGTGCAATTTTCAATTTTAGTGATATATAAACATATCAAACATCTCATTCCAATTCATAATATTATTTTATTCAACTATCCTTTACGTTGGGAATTACTCCCTTAAAATCCTATTAAAGATTTATATAATCTCTTTTCACAAAACTTAACTCAAATTAAGGTTTATAAGCCTTATCGGGATTATCGAGCCTTACAAAAAGGTAATCCCTCATATCGTTATCCCATTCCTATCCTATTCTTCCCATGGTGCAAAACTGGTGATACTCCATATCTAACAACCCTCGTATTTGGTAAGTTTAATTACTTTCTTTCTTGTCAAATATTAATTGAAAGATTTATTAAAACTCTAACATAGTTTCAATCTTCATTTCATTCAATCAAATCTTTATTGAAATATTTATTGAAAACTCTAACATAGTTTTAATACTCCAAAAATCATTATTCAATGATTACTTAATCTTTTAAATAAATCATGTCTTTAACCGGGTTAAAGAATAGATGTTATTCAAGACATCATTCACGACAAACCCAAAATCCAATTAGATATTAAATATTAGGCTCCAAATAGAAATCATATCGACTCATATTTAACATCAAATTCTAAAATTAACAGATACCGCATAGAGAATAACAATATCTATATCTTCCAAATTTCTCCAACCGTATCCGTATAACTATGTAATCCAATATTGAAATATCCGAAAAATATTTCCTTTCAAATCCAATGAATTTAAGTTTGAAAACTTTTCGTTTAATCTTAAACTAAATTCCAAAATATTGATTTACTATGTTGAGCAAATTAGGTCAAAAGTCCAAAAATTCAAATCAAGGTTCAAAACTTCACAATTATTGCTTAAATTATTTAGAAATCATTAATTATGATTTATCATGATTTTTCCAAGTTTTTAATAATTTTTATAAGGCCCTTTAATTGGTTACCAATTTTGCTCAACGAATTACATTTTTAGCGACATTTTCAAAAATAAATTTGAACTTACCTCTAACTGTTGGATTTTAAACATTCTATTCCATTTGTAAACTTTTTTCATTTTGAACCCAATGCTTTTCGTTTTGGGAGTATCTGACGGTCGGAACTCTCGGTATGTCAATTCAAAGTTAATGGCTGAAGTTCGCGAACTACCACCATGCGACAAGTCATATTCAGACCAAATTCGATTTTAAATCAAAAACCTTCCGAAATAATTTATTAATTATATAAAATGCATATAATTGTTTTTGGAAGCTATATTTCAATTATTTCTCTTGAAAATCAAATATTCCACTGTTTAACCAATTTACTATTATTTTAATCATTAAAATAATGTTATTTTTTAAAACTTATTATTTGTAGTCCAAATTTTCCTTACACCCATTATAAAAATAAATAAGACATATTTGTAAATAAATCTTTTTAAAACTTTCTCTAGATATCATAACCAAACTTCACTTTTACCCGTCACTATTCATTTTCAATTTAAATTTAAAAATATGCCTTTATTGATTGAAAATTAATTCAAATCAAATCCATTCTTTTACGAAAACTATTCATAATGACTTAAACTACCTTTCTCAATTATTTCTAATATAAAATTCAAACTTTTATTTTTGATGGAATATTTTATTAATAAAATATTCAAATTAATTTCGGATTGGAATGAGGTTCAACCAATAACCATATTATTCCATTTATATGGATTTCACACATCATTAATATCCAATAATAGTTATAGCTAACTATTAACATCCAATTACCATATATCCTGGTATATACCATTAAACCTTAAACCAATAACGCTTATATGGGTTTGTCAATCAACTGATTAACCACAATATCAATCATCAACAATCATATGCATTCAACATAATTATATTATTCAGTACCCAATGGTGTTCATACCCAAACCCAATAACACTATTATTTTCCCAATCAATAACCATTTAAGGTCTAAGTCAATTTCCAAGTCAACACTATTAGTTCTAAGTGTCACATACCCAAACAATTACATGTACAACACTTAAAATCATATTTTATCATGTTAAATATCATTAAACACTATAATGATCCCAAATCATCCATCATACATTAATATATACTTCAAACAATTACAACAATAATTAATTTTAAACTAGCTCTTAATAATTGTTTAAGAGTTCTCACATAGGATTCCACTCCGTCAGTCTTTAAGCGGATGATATTCCAATGCCCCTGTTGCTACAAAATTCAACACCAAAAACAAGCTATCGGTGAATGGGTATCGGACTGCAACTGGTACAGAAAAGATGATGTAAAAAGAGCTAGCATCAAGTCAAGGCCAAGAGCATAAAGAAAACAGTTGAGTCGACAAGCATCAGCACCATCATAGAAAAGAAAAGCTTGTTACCGATATGAGAGGAGATAGTGGCAAAGCAACAACAGCACCAAAAGCACCTAACATGACCTCAATTCCGAAGGCAAGTCACTTAGAGCCGGGAGCAGTTAGAAAAATGGGACAAAGGCTTATAACCCAGAACCAAAGGCATGGAAGAAGGCACTAAGCTAAACTAAGAGATGTGAAAGGGATATCATCACTAATTTACTTAGTGTTGATACATAAAGAGGTGAAGGCATCAAAGGCACATGAAGCCGAGACACAAGTAAAACAATCTGAAAGCTAGTTGTTTGAGTCAAAGCTTGTCGGCCACCTAGAGGCAACTTCAACATGTGATGCGCTGAAAGCATCCCATCGGAAGACCGAAACCAACCCCGAGGATTCACTAGAAGCAAACCAGTGCTTCAAAGAAGAAGAGTTATCCACACTAACTCGCTTAGTGTCGTTACCGATAGGGGTGACGGATCCCGAAACATGGGAAGTTGATGCACGAAAGCAAATACTATGAATACCTAACGACGAAACCAGAAGCTTATTACTGAAAGCCAAAAGCCATTCCTAAAGCTACTATACCAATGGGCTTGGAATTGACACAAAGGGTAGGGGCAACGTCAAAGAGAATCTCCAAAGACCGAGACCATATATCCAAGAGCTAAGACCGACACACCAAAGGCTATGTTATATTATTAACAGTGCCAAAAGGGCAACCAAAACCAAGGCAATTGGAACCAAAAGATGAAGTGCGACCGACACATAGCTGCCGCACCCAAAAGAGGCCTCCGTTGGACCAATGACAAAAGAGATCCCAATTTGTCTATAAATAAGACTGGTAAGGGTCACATCTTAGGAGAATTTCTCATTCCCCAATCTAGTACTCGTTGCTTATAGAGTAAACCCTAATATCTAAATCAATTTGAGGATTTCCGTTGTAAACACTTGTGTATTCAAACCAATGAGCAATAAAGAGTGAATCGACACTTCGAATATTTTCCAATATTTACTTTACTGCTTCTTCCATATATTTCTTTATGTTTTCTCCACATCATATGCTTCACACGCAAACCTTGGTCTCTCTCCGAGATTACCAAAATACCCTTCTACGAGTCATTTAGATTCTCAACTTTTATTATTCTTAGGGAACCCTTGTCCCAAGGTAATTGTTGGTTGTTGAGTCTTGCAAGCGTGATACTGACCCCTCAAGGGAAGAGTAACTAATCTTCGGGTTTAAACCTTGATGTCTAGGAAATGGTGAACTAACTCAAGCTTAAGGGAACTAAATAATCCCATTCTATCCTTAGGTCCACTTCGTTAGACTTATCTCCCGTGTTAAAGAAAAATATCGTTAACATTTTGGTGCTAGAAGGAGGGTTTGAACCTCTGTCCCTATAATTAACCTTCCTACATTTCTAACTGTGATGTTCCATCCTGGTTTGGTCTAAGCTTTGAAGAAGCAAGAAAAATGCGTAAAGGAAGCCAAAAAGAGTCTTCCGGATCTCAAACGGCTATGTCAGATATTTCTACCCGAGAGTGATGGAAGAACAAAGGCTTAGGTTGGAAGCCCTACAAGTTGAAAGCTGGAGAAAGGAAGTAGAACCTCGTAACCCTTACCATTGGAGTATTATCTCTTTCCATATAGGTCCAACCCCTATCTTTTCCATGAATGGTTCCACCTCAAAAGGCTAAAACTTATTCACTCTCCTGAAAAAGGACATTCATGCACAAGCTAAAGGAACTATATCTGAGCAAAGAACATTGGGGGAACATAAACATATAACATCAAGGTGGTCAAAGAAGGTTACACTTCAATCTCACAACATAACAAAGAGGATGCTTTAGAATAAGGAAGGGCCAATAAAGTTGAGTAACAAAAGGATTATGTTCCAACAACAAAGGGGATCTTTGAGTCAAGATTTCCAAAATAATGCAAACTCACCACATCCGTTGAGAATATCTACTTCGTAACCAAACACGAATTCAACTATTAGCCATCGCAAAAGAAGAAGCCTAAAGATGAAGTCAAACTGGGGGGGGGAGGAAGGACCCTATTACTATTATCATATGATGGACGGGCATGAAACCAATCATAGCAGAGTCTTAGAGGGAATGATCATCAATTTCTTTAGACATGGGAAACTGTATAGATATGTCAAGAAAACGTAGCCAACTATAACAATGGATTTTTTGAGGAAAGAGTGCCTACATAAAAAAGTGTATTGAAACCCTCCTAAAACATTAGAATAACCTGAAATGGGTCAAACAAATAAATGGATACAAAAACATTTGTCACCGCTAAGATGGCCAAGGCAAGGCTCCCCTCGGATAAGGGTGATGTGTAAGACTTTATCCATGCCCAAATCGGAAAGGGCCAGGTTAAAGCATCAAAAGCGTAAGCCTTCGATCCAAACCAGAAATGGACATGAAGGATCATCTAATTAGCTCGCCCGTCCTCCGTTCATAGAAGAGTATGCCCTGCCTCTTCTATGAACTAAGCAAGTCCTACCTCTGCTAGCAGAAGAGCATGTCTTACCTCTACTTATGTTCCTCGTTATCCGCAGAAGAAAACAAAAACCCTTATCCACGCTCACCATGGTCAGGTTAAGGCACCCCTATAAGAAGGTGGAGTGTAAGCCTCTATCACTGCCTACAATGGCCAAGGTAGAGCATAAAAAGATTAAGCCACCGCATTTACGATGACCCGGTGTAAGCATTTAAGCTCTTATCACCGCCTGCGATGGCCTGGGTAGGGCGCCTCCTGGAGTGAGGTCGGGGAAGTCCTTGTGACCTACTTGAGAATAAGCTAGTCAAGCGAACAGGATGCACAGGCCTAGAGAGTGGTCAACAAAGCACGTACATCCTCTTCTTTGACAATCAAAAGCCCAGAGAGATGCTCATAAAGCATGTACATCCTCTGCTTTATAAATCAAATCGATGGTGTAATTAAATTAATTGCCAAAAGTGGATGTCTAACCTTCTATCAAATACCCGAATTTGGATAATGGTTCGGGATTTTTATTATTACCAAGAGTGGATTTCTGGTGATCTTCCATATACCCGAACAAAGGCTGTTTTATGACTTCTATTATTGCCAGAAACAGATATTTGATCTTCTATCAAATACCCAAATCTGGGTTGGTTCGGAACTTCTATTATTGCCAGAAACATATTTCTAGTCTTCTATCAAGTACCCGAATCTGGGTTAGTTCGGGACTTCTGTTAATACCAGATATGGGTATCTGGTCTTTTGTCAAATACCTGAAACTGGGTTGGCTCGAAACATCTTATAATAACGAGAAGTGGGTTGCTGGGTTGCTAACAAAGGCCTGAATCTAGGTCAATTGGGACTTTGAAATATTTGCTGGAAACAGAGTTCAGGATTTCTTTTATTAATACCCTAATTTGGGTCACAAGATTCTAGTCATCAAGAAACGATTCGCTGTCAGTATTCGAGGCAATGATTCGAGTCTACTACCTAAGAGTCTTCAAATGAATATCATAATCTTCCATTTTGCACAGTAAGATTTCTTGAACTCATTTTATACAAATTGTTCCTTTTTATGCGGAATACAGGCAATAAATCATGTGTCAAGTCATATATATCCCATTTACGAATTCATTCACAAAGTTGTGCAACTAAAAAACAGAGGGTTAGACATTGATGACACTTAATACAATATTATATGCTGTCCTATTTTCGGGTAAAGGGGGAATAATGGCATGACGAAGCGCGATGCACAGAAGCTCATTGATATTTTTTATCGTTTCCTTAATTTTACCATGACCGTCTAAAGGCTTAATTTGAAGCTTCAAAGCTCGATTACAAGCCCTACCCATGGCTGAAGAATCTTATTTTCATTCTCCAAACTAAAAGCACTTTTTCAAAAAGCATGACTTTCTTTTCATAATTGCTTAACTTTGGAGAAATAGTAGTCAATACGCCGGAGCGTATCCTTGTTATATTTTCTATCGCAAAAGCCTTTAATATCATCTTTAATTTTTCAGCACCACCTACTAGCAATAGAATCATCTAAACCAGGAGTGTGTTCCACGTGTAATGACCTATTTCAAACTCCAAAGCCTCGAACTCAGTCATAACTTATGGAGACTTAGACATAGAAATGTTGGTAGTATACCCGAAAAAAAATTCCCAAGTTTTGCAGTTCGTCAACGCATTGGCACGCTCAACTTCTAATCAGCAATTTGACGATGTAATTCAACTAATATTTCATCAAAATCAATGGAGAGATTTGTTTTTATCTCTCTCTTTATCTCAAGAATAGTTTTCTCCTTTTGCCTTAGTTGACCCTCCAAATTGTTTACTTGTTCACTCAAATACTTCATAGTCAAATTCTTAAATAAAATGGACCCACTTCAAATGTTAACAGAAGGATCCTCTAAAATGTCTCTCTGATCTACAGTTCGTAATGCGTCCTTCCTAGTTAAGGAGGGAAAATCCCTGGTCTAACGACCCGCATTTTACGTATTCAAGGATCGTAAAATATTTTATTTAATTCCCAGATGGTCGGACCATTCTCATATTTTGAAATGTTGGTTGTGGGGATGTAAGACATGTCGATAATTTTTATCAATTTTAATTGTGACCATTTTGCTCCTGTTAGTTTTGTACATGGCATAACTTTTGACTAGGATCGAATCAGGTGCTGAGACCGATTTCATTGAAAAGGAAATGGTGTTGCTAATTCCGTAAAGTGGTCACATTAAAGATTTGGTTCAGCTGTTTGGAAGCAATCACTATTTCACGTCTACAGAGTTTATCAACAGACTAATTAGTAATTAGTGGGCTGATTTGAGAGGCCCATTAGTGGGCTGATGGTTTGGCTATAAATAGGGGGCAGAGGTAAGGAGAAAGGGTTGCTTTCTTTATTTCTCATTTGGTTGGGGTTTAAAATTCTCTCTATTCCAATCAAATGCATCTCTCCACCATTAATTCTTGGATCAACGATAGAAAATAGAAGATCTACATCAAGGGAGGCTGGATCTACATTAAGAGAGAGAGAAGATCACATCAAACTGAGAGATTTGAAGATCATTCTTCGCTGTTTGGATTAGAGTTTTGTTGATTTCCAGCTATTATGAAGATTTGGTGAGTGATAAGCATCTCTCGCACGGATTCAATCAAGTATATGGGTTGTTTGATCTTATTTTCATCATTTCAAGTTATGTTCGCATAAGATCTACATCATGGTAAGTATATATTCATTCGAATCACCATAGGATCTAATCTAGCAACCTAAATTGGTAAATTTATGTGTTAATAATATGTTTAGATCCATATATATGATTCGTTATTGTTTAAATCATGATTGGGGAATTTCTTATGTTTGAATGATGAATAATCATTATGTTAACACTTGTTTATTGTTGGGTTTGATTGTTTGGTGAAATCAAATGTTTTGCACGAGTTTTGAATTGGATTGGAGATGGATCGGGAGTGAAATTTCACGGATAGGACATTCTTAGCTTGCAAGGCAAGAGATGGTGGATAGACCTAGCTCGAATGTCATGGACCGACAAATATGAAGTGGATTGGTGACCTTTTCCTTGGATCAGTCAACATTCAAGTGGGTGGATCGGACATTGAAATCTTGATGGATCAGCACATGTGGTAAAGGATGATCGGGCTAGATGATGTTGGATCAGGCATCATCAAAACAGTGGATTGGGCAGAGCTCAACACAGTGCATAAGGCATCATCAAAATGATGGATCGGGCAAAGCTCAACACAGTGGATCAGGCATAGGCATTGTGACGGATCAATCATTTTTTACTATGGATCGACAAGTGTAGATCCGATGGATCGGGCATAGCTTCCGGCGATAGATCGGAGGTGCTCAAGTTAATGGGTTGGTCAGAGTATGTATGATGGATCTGTCGGAATGATATGTGATGGATCATTCAAATATTTTTGATGGAGGCAGGGATGGATCGGTATGTCTGATCCATTGTGGATCGACATGTCCGATCCACAGTGGATCGGCATGTTATAGTAATGGACCGCAACAGTTTGTAAATGCTGTGGATGGAGGAGTGACGCTGTCATATGTTTTTCATAGCAAAAGGTGAAACGTTGTGAACAAATATTGACCAAAAGTGATGATTATTTTGGTTCAGGAATGGAAGCGGCTTCGAAGTAAATTCAAGGAGGAATACTCGAAGTGTTGTGAAGTATTCGTTGATTGGTGAAATACAACGAATATGTAAATGACTCAAGTGTGTATTGAGCTCGTAGTTAATGGCTGCTCAAGTGTGTTTTGAGCTTATGGATAGTCGTCGGTGATGACGACTAGAGTTTTGAACATCGAGAAATTATCGTCATTGTAGGTTCTAGCGGACTCAAAGCAGGGGTATAATAGGGATGCCTAAAAGATCGGTTGAATGGTCGAGTACCCTAGATAGTCATGATGGGCCTAGACACACGAGTCACGATGGCGTATGGAGTTTTTACTGGAACCAGGGTTACCATTAGGCCTTGACAAATGACATGATGTTGAGTCGGCCATACAATTGTTTCAAGGCAGGATTGGCAGTGATATCCATAGTCATGGATGACGATTGTTTTGCTTGTAACTTTTTGTGTAGATTGTTCGACGTCGAAGGAGATATCACTTGAGTGCTTCTGATGTTGGTTTAGACCTTCGGGGCTTGTGCTTGGGAAATGTTGATGTCGATTAGGATGGTCTACGTTAGATAACTAGTTGCTACGTTTTCTTATTATGGTTGTTTTTAAAGGCTATCAGTATTTGATGTGGGGAAGACGGGTTGGGTTCTTCTCTGATGTGTTGGTAGATTAGTTGATTAATCTACCTATTTCTCATATACTTTATTATTGATGTTAGATGGCAGTTTTATCACTCATTAAGACTGTTATCTTACTCAAGATTTTATATTTCCTCTTATTACATTGGGTTGTTCATCCATGTGTTGGATGTCCAGATCTGAGTAGCAGGTGACAGGTAGTTGATCTTGATGAGGACGATGCTGCTGAGCGATGACGAGTTGGAGGCTTATGTATTAGTTTCCTGTTACCTACTATTTGTTGTTTTTCTGCTGCTATGTTGATGTATTCTCTAAGTGACATGTAGTGAGGTGCTTTGTACAAACTCTTATAGTGCAATCCAAGGTTGTGTGGATATTTCATGGTGATATGAAAAAGTTTTAGATTCTGCTCAATTTTGCTTCAGTAATATTGCTTATTGTATATGATCTATTACACTTTATACTTATGATGTTAGTTATATTGTAACAACCCAAAATTTTGGCAATATAAATCAACTGGAATTTCAAGAATAAGAATTTCTGTAGACGATAGAATTTGTAATGACCCGCATTCACGTATCAGAGGGTCATAGAATATTTATTTAATTTACATACGAAATTGTATTGTTGTGTAACTTTGGGAACGACTATTGGGGTCATTTCCCATTTGCACGATTTTTTCCAAATTTTAAATGACCATTTTACCCCTGTCGAATCTTGTTTCGCCTATAACTTTTGATTGGTATGGAGTTTTGACCTGAAACCACTTCCATTGGATTCAGATGATGGTTTACCTTTCCATAGAGTGGTCACGTTGATCAAACGGACTTACCGCTTGGGAGATATGGCTAAAACAATGTTTGGAAGGAGAAAAACAGCTTAACCGGGCCTAATTTGGTTGATTAGCAGCTAGGTCCGTAACCCATTTCGGGATTAGGGTTATGGGGAGGTTGATAGGGTTTGGAAAATTAGTTTTAATCATTTTTCCAGCTACCACTTTCATCCTTTGAACCCTAGCAATGGCCTACACATTCTAAATCACTCCCAAATCATTTCTAATCACTTATTAGCCAAATCTATGTCAATCAAGGAAGATTAACATCAAATCAGAGTTGGAGCCGCTGTGTTGCATTGGAAACCATGTCAAAATAGTAGGGTTTCAGATCTAAGATTTTATTTGTGGCTAAGGTGAGTGATTTGCATTGTTTTACACTAATTACGGCTAATTAGGGGGTGATTAGTGATAATTAGTGAAATTATGCATATTAAAAATTTGGAAAATATGTAGAAATTATTAAACAATATCTTATGCATCTATTAGAAATTTGGGTTAATTTGGATATGTTTTGCTAATCCTATCATTCGGCATGGTTAAACATGATTAAGGGGAAAACCATGGGTTTTGGATATGTTCGATCTCTAGTAACCTATGCGCTTGATGTTTTGACCTTGTTGATTAATCCTATATGTCACTACTATTGATTAGAGTGTTTTGTGATTGTCTAGTGAAGTTAGAATGCTCAAAAACACCATTGTGTGGCGTAAATAACTCACTGGAAGTGGCGTAGGAATTCAGATCGGATAGGAGATAGAGGGGCGGATCGGATCGCCCATGGGGTCGTGGAGCACCACCACGAACCGAGTCATTTCCCCCGAACCGAACCGCCTGCATGAAGTCCTCGAGCACCACACGAGTTGAACTGTGGAACACCATCACGAATCGACCTGTTGCTCTGAACCGAAGTGGAGTGTCACGAGCAGGAAGCCACGAACTGACCAGGACCATGGAGCACTCACGAACCAAACCGAAGCTCCAACCCGAACCGAGGAAGGCCGATTCGAACCCAGTGAGGCACCACAACCCGAACCAATCTGGATAGGGGCTACGAATCGAACCACCTGCTTCATAACTCACGAACCAAGTGGAGATCGAACCAAGATGATGACAAAGCCCCGAGATGCAAAGGAAGTCCAAATGAGAGGTTATTACTCAGGATCCAGATGGGAACCAAAAAGTTAACTTCATGAGTTGGAATTTGTTGTGGGACGTGTGCAAAGGGGTTATCGGTATCTATACCTTTGATTCACTATTGATGGGAGAGACATTAACTATGGACCAGTGTGGTGAGGTCAAAGTTGTATGCAGTCGAACTCCATTAGGACCCCAAGGGCAAAGTGGTCGTAGTAAGGTTTGGATGGAGCAAAGCTCCATCAAGGCCCCAAATGGTTCTGGTGATCAAAGAGGTGGATATTATGCTTTATACACTAAGTGAGAGATGTCAGAATGGTTGCTATGTATGATATTTTCTATCACCATGACATGCACACCCTGTTAGTGTCACCTTAGAGTATTGTACATCCTGTTGTGCAAACTCTTTGTTACATGTCCAGGTTCAGGTATGGTTATGTATACCTGTTATTGTTCTTTTTTTGCTGCTTATCGCTCATACCAGACTTTTGTCTGACCCAGAGTTTTATGTCTCTTCTTATTACTCTGGGTGCTCCTAAACGAGCAGACTAGAGACATATTAGCTGATTATGCACGAGTACCTGTCCGGAGACGAGCTTGAGGCTTACACATATCATTCCCATATATTCTCCTTGTGTTGTTGCTAGTCACTACTTTGGGCATGTACTTCCTTATTTTTCTCTAGAGATAGTTTTAAAAGTTGTAATAATTATGGTCTTGATCATAAGCTGTATTTTGTATTTTCCGCTGCTATGATGGCTTAGTTTTCAGCTTATGCGCTATCTCGCCTGTTTTATATCAAGTTATGTTATTATTATATTTTTTCCATGCGCTGTGAGATATACTACAGGTTCCTTGTTGATTCTTCATTACAAACCCTTTTTTCTTTGATGACCGTCCCGTGCTGGTTGGACATCAGTATAGCGTATTTCAGGGAAATTTCGACTGGTTCGGGGTGGGCCATCACATTTGGTATCAGAGCTCTAAGTTGCATAGTTAACCTAGGGAAGACATCGGGGAGAGATAGTATACGTATATGAGAGCGCGTATTCGTGATATTTTGGTTTTTAAAAGCTATATATATACTATTAGAATATCTAAGGATGAAGTCGCACTGCACTGGCACCACTATGGAGATGGTTAATCGTTTTCTCTTTACAGATTGAACGATGAGCCGATATACGAGGAGTACGGGTTATGGGGCAAATAGTAGGGATGCTCCTGAGATGTTTACTACCTTCATGAGACAGATGCCTTGGGATATTCAAGGAGCAGTTCCTAATGCTGCTAATGGTGGTGGTGCAGCGGTGCAGGCGCCTAGGGCTGATTACGCCAAGCTTTGCAAGGATTACACTAGTCTTGGTGGTAAGCCGTTCCACAGAACGGAATCGGCTACGGATGTTCAAGATTGGCTTGATAGTTGTGAGCGCATCTTCGAGGATTTGGGAATCGAGGATGCAATAAAGAGAAAATTAGCATCGCGTCAGCTTCGAGGACGAGCTACGAATTGGTGGAATGGTATTAAAGCAACCACTCCTGAGGATCAAGTTACTCGGAACCGTTTTAAGACCCGCTTCAGTGATAAGTTTATCCCAACTGCTCAGAAATTAGAGTTGTTTAGGAAATTCTTGGAGCTTAAGTAGAATGGTAGACCAGTTTCGGAAAATATTGCTGAGTTTGATACTTTATCGAAGTATGGATTATCTCTTATCGATACTACCGAGAAGAAGAATGAAAAGTTCATAATTGGCTTAGATGAGTACATGGGGAAAGGGTCATAAACCACATCGATGAGACATTTGATTCTATAGTGGGAAAGGCTTTGAGGTCGGAGAGCCTTTACCCCAAGTCGAAGACCGAGGTTGTTGTTACATCTACAGGGGAGCCAAAGCCGCAGGCAAGCGGTAGGGGCACGAATAATTCACAGAATAAGAGGAAACAGAACCAAGCTAAGGATGGTCAGAAGAAGAGTAAGAAAGATATAGAGTGTTTTAGCTGTGGCAAGAAGGGCCATTATGCTAAAGAATGTTGAGCAAAGCCAGCAGACAGGAAGTGCTTAAATTGCGGCCAAGTGGGACATCACAAGGATAAATGTCCACAACCTCCTAAAGAGAAGCAGATTGTGAAAGCATATGCTATCAATGCTGTTCCTTCTTCGTTGAATGCCCCAACTGCGGTGGAGAAAGGAAAGAATGTCGTTATTCAAGGTATTCTTTCAATTTATGATGTTCCTGTTCGGGTATTATTTGATACCAGGGCTTCCCGTTCCTTCATATCTAGTGACCGGTAGATAGGTTGGGATTGGAACCTGTAATGACCCGCATTTTTAGCTGTTGAATAATTAATTTATTTAATTATTTAAATATCGTTTTGGCGATATCGATAACCTGAATTAAATATAAATGAATATTTAATTAATAATTATAATATAATAATATATTATAATGTCGAAATGGTCAGAAATAGTTGAACGGTCAATATTGTCTGAATTAGATAGTGTAAGAGATTTGGTAGCGTTTAGATTTGAAATATATTAACGAATCTATTGAATCGACGACAGTTGAACGTATAGTTTATAATATATTTATAAACGAGCTCGAAATGGCGCTGCAGTTCGCTATTTATCGATTTGAACTTCAACTGAATATACAGGGTCCGTTTTAAGTCGGATTTCTGTGAAACAAGAACCGTCAGGACCAATTTGATAATAGTTGTAATAACCCAAAAATCTGGGCCAGTTTAAAAATTTTATTTTGGCTATTTTAGCGAATTTTGAATATTTAAAATGAATTATTTTAAATAAAATCGACGAGAAATTTATTTTGAATGTAAATCGAACGTATATATTATACGCGTCGTCGTTAGAATATAAATAATTTTATATAATTATAAATAGCATTGAAAATGGCGCGGTAGTTCGATAATTCGATTTCAAACTTCAATTGAATGTACCGGCTGCAAAACAATCCGGATTTTAGTGAAACAAAAAATAATAGGATCTATATGAAAATATCTTTCCAACGAATCCGAAAAATTGAAATTTCATAGCGGGAATCAAAAGATATGTCCAGTTGAAAATTCTGAATAGTCGCTATGGAATTCAGGCCCTTAAAAATGGGAATTTTGCAAACGACCTCGGATTTCGACGAAACCACTTTTGTTGGGTCTGTGATGTCAAATTATTGCTAGGTTTCAAATTTCATAATTTTTCGAATCGATATGTGAGCGTGGCAAAAGAAAACGCGTTTGACCAGTTTCAGTTGATTTTAATCGACGGAAATTGGTCATTTTTCCAACGGTCTCAGAATTCGACGAAACTAGTTTTGGTAGGACCATATCGTCAATACGAAGCCAAAAAATATTTTTTTGGAATGTTTCAAGTTAGTATGCGACCCCGGTAAATAGAAATGCAAGTTCAAATTCAATATATAGAGTAATATGTTGATTTTAACGGAAACTGATCGAAACGATCAAATCAGCTTACGATACATATCCCATTGTGTTCGGAATGGGGGTAATTAGCTATGGACGACAGGCGGTGGGCCTCGTTTTGAGGTCGAAAATAAAAGTTGCTTTATGGTGGAAAATTAAATAATTAAAAAAAACCCCTCTCCCTCTTTTAAACTACTCAGCCCCTCCCCCGTTTACTTTCTTCAAACAGAAAAAAATGGAAACAGGAGGGCGACGGGGGGGGGGGGGGGGAGCCGCCGCTGTAATCGCCCCCCCCCCTCAAATCGCCGCCGCCGCTCAGGGTTGGGCGCCCCTCCCACCGCCTCTCTCCTTTTTCTCCTAGCCTCGCGCCAGTCTCTCTCCACCCTCCAGCTCCGATTTGCAGACCACCACCTCCCCTTCTTCTTCCATCCACCGCCCGATCCCCTTCTCCCTTCCCTCCTCCTTCCAGTTGCGCCCCACCAAAAACCCGCGTCGCACCTCCTCATCTCCCCTCCGCTTCCTCCACTCGACACCCCTCCAAACTCCTGCGCCGCTTCCTATTCTTCTTCGATTGAGAAGCCCTCCTTCTCCTCCTCTGACCAAGAACAAAGTGAGTTTATGTATTGTTTTAATTTATTTTATTCAATGAAGTTAGTTAAATCAGTTTTATTTTTAGTGATGAAAAGCTATGATTTTTTACTATATAAAAGAATGAAAGACGATATTTTTAAAGGTGAAAAGATCGTATTTTTATGTGAAAGTAGAAAGATCGGATTTTGACATAGTGGTGGTAATAAAAATATAATTTTTATATTATACAAAGGATAAAAATATAATTTTTATTCAAGTGGTGAGTTAGAAATATGATTTTTATATATTGAATAACAAAGTAAAAATTCAATTTTTATATATTGAATAGCGAAGTAAAAATGCGATTTTTATATATTGAATAGCGAAGTAAAAATTTGATTTTTATATATGTAGTGAAAGCGGGCAACGAAAGCGACAAAAGGCGAGAATGGCGATGATTTCTCTAAATGAAGTGTCGTGGTATTGGATTAGCAATCGGTGAGAATTTCTCACTCTTCAATTTCTTTTCTAGTTATATATATACTAGGATGCAGACGGTGTTTAGTAGCACCCGACACCCGTCATCCACAGACCATGGATGGCTTGTTTGTTTAATTGTTTGGTTGTGTAGTTGGTTAGATTATTTGGTCTGAATTGAATTGTTTGGTGAAATGGAATGGATTTGATTGATGTGTGAATGGCATGGGCCTTCACTAGACCGGGGATAAGGCTAGGCCTTGTCCCGTTTCTAGTATCGTGCCGTTATGCCGCCGAAATTTTCTAAAATAAGTTAGAAAAATAAAGGTAATATTTTATTTAATAAATGAACCAAATAGAATATTCATAGGTTGAATAAAATAATTTGGTCGTTAAAAATATAATTTTTAACGTGAATGTGAGTAAATAAATAGTTATAAACAAATCGGCCGATTTGTTTATATACACTGATTTGACTGATATTGATTGGGTCGACAAATTTTACACATCGCCCAACTGCACAAATAAAATCTGTGTTTGATTGTTTGAAACCCCACACGGGTATTGGGATAAAATACGGCATACACTAATCCCAATAATTAGTTGTATGTCAATTGATGGATCGACAGGCTGTTATAAGCGTTAGATATCTATATTTGATGCTTATACAGTGTAGAATGCACTTTGGATGATGGTTGATTATTCATCGTTGTTATTGTATACATGTGTTGTAGAAAATCCATATAATTAACATTATATGGTAATTGATTGGGCCTCATTCCAATTTAGAAGATAAAGAATATTATAAAATAAAGGTTCATGTGTTGACAGTACTCATTCGTTGAAATTAGTCATGTGTTGAACGAAATATTTTAACAATAAAATTTACATCTTTATCGTATATAAAGTTAGAAACTAATTGGAAAATAGATAAGATGAGTGGTCTCCTGGCTATTGATCTGATGTTGGTTTCGGCCTTCGGGGTTAATATTTAGGGAATCGTTCTCTTACTAATTTACGGTTGGAATCTGATTTGATATCAAACGATAGATACCATAATTTTTATAAAATATATTAAATAACAAAAATAATCACACGTGGACAGTACTCATTCGTTGAGATTAGTCATGTGTTGACAAAAATAAATATTCATTTGTTGAATAGAATAACGGAATTATTGAAATATATAAAGCCGTGTTGATTAGAGATGCGCTATATTGACGCGAACGATATTTATATCGATTATATTCATTTTTGAATTGAATTGAATAGAAAACGAATTTGAATTGAATAGAAAACGAATTTGAATTGAATTGAATAGAAAACGAATTTGAATTGAATTGAATAGAAAACGAATTTGAATTGAATTGAATAGAAAATGAATTCGAATTGAATTGAATATATAACGAATTCGAATTGAATTGAATATATAACGAATTCGAATTGAAAACAAATTGAAATAGAATAAAAATTGATTTGAAATGAATTCAAATTGAATTGAAATCTGAATTAAATTGAAATGAATTTTAAAACGAATTTATAAGGAAAAATTCAATTTTGATTTGAATTGGAAATGGAAGTTGAAATGTTTTTGAAATGAATTTAAAACTATTTATAAAATTCGTTTTAAATAGAAATTGACGAAATATATATTATATATATTATATATATAATGGCCTGAATAGAACGCGCCGCGCCGCGGCAGTTCGTGAATTTCGACCATTGATTTCGAACAGACATTACGGGAGATCCGACCGTCGGATTCTCCTATAACTGGAACCGTTGGGTTCATATCGAAAAGAGCTTTCTAACAAATATTAGAAATTCAAAATCTAACGGTTGGATTTGGAGATACGACCAAATCAAATTTGGAAAAGGTCGCTGTAAGTGCAGTTCGATGGCCGTTGTTGGAAATCGACTGTACGGGCCTTGATAAAATTATTGAAAATAGTAAAAATTAGTGAAAAATCATAAGAAATGATTTGGGAAAAATTGGGATGAAAAACTCCATATTTGAAAAGATAAAAATAAATTTTTATCAAAATGAACTAGTTTTGAACTGAAATTAAAACCCATTTATTTTTAAATAAATAAATTGGATTTGAAATGGGTTTAAATAGAACTGATTCATGGGTTTATCGTGAACTGTGTTTTAAATAACACTTGTTCTTTAACCCTATAATAAATAGAATGTGATTTGGGTTTATCGTGAACTGTGTTTTAAATGACACTAGTTCTTTAACCCAGTAAAGGAGTTTTAATGAATCTGCAATTAAATTGAAATGTGAATTGATAATTTAAATTATCAAATTTAGAAAGTGAGCGAGGATAGAGTATTACCAGTTTTGCTCCAAAGCGATAGTTAATTCTTTAATTAGATTTGAACGTGAAATGGTAATTAATTTTACCGATAACACCACGGTGTTAGATATGGAGTATTACCAGTTTTGCTTCATGGGATGAAAAGGTTGGGATTGGGAAATAAAATAAATAATTACTTCGGGTTGGTTCGCTAATCTCGACTAAGTTTGGAAAACCATAATTTGGTTTGAAACGACATCCAAAGGAAGATTAAAGGATAAATTTTAAAGAATTTATCTTGGATAAAATTAATGGGAACCTTTCCCTAAGAATGTGGAATTTAGAAACTAGCTGTAGGTTGGCTAAGAAGAATGGTTTCCTGGGTATTGATCTGATGTTGGTTTCGGCCTTCGGGGTTAATGTTTGGGAAATTGTTCTCTTGTTGATTTATGGTTAGTGACTAATGAATTAGAATGAGGCGTGTGTTGTGTTTATGTAACATTTGTTTTTAATATACGCGGGTTGTTCGGAAAGACCGGGTTTATACCCATTCTGAATAACTGATTCGACGATAAGTCGAAGATGAAGACGGTGGTTGAAGACCGGAAGTCTTCACATCGTTTGGGTGATTACTGATGATCTTGATTGGGCTGTACACCCAAGATGAGGGAATCAGTTGGTGGTCGTCCAGACGTACTTGGAGATCGATGGATATGCGAGGAAAGTGCCTCCGGTTTCGTTCAGACCCAGAACGAACTTGTAAATGGATTGTGTGTCTGACATTGGATTTTATTCTGTGTTGATTGATTTTTGTTAAATATATATCTGTTTGGCGGTGAAGAATTTATTCTCTTGCTTAACGCCCTTCTCTGAGACGTACGAGCTTAGAGGTTATATATCGATAGATATCAATCGCATGGCATGAATTGCCTGTGTGGCATGCTGAGTTGCATGGATCAAGGCTTCTGTTGAAAAGCAAAGTGTTGTGGTTGATGATCAAAGCACAGCTTACATGGCAGCTTTGTGTATAGCGTGGATTCGCGAGCCTCACACCTCGGTATGAGTCAAAAACGGGATGAGGACCCAAGGAGTGCACGACGTTTCTTTCTAGCTATGGGTGGTGTCAGTGACCTACCAGCCCTGACATTTATATACTTTTCACCTTGTGGTTTGGATGCGAGGCGCCTCGATTTTAGGTCCTATAGGGCCGGGAAACGTGTGTTCAGGAATAACTAATCCTCAAACGTCAGAGAGGACCGGTCTTGGAGGATCCTAGGGGTTACCCAGAGTGTGTAGTCCTGAGGCATTTTCTAGAGTGTCTCGAAGCGGAGAGGAGCTTGCCCCTTGCCTCGACTCATGACGGAAATCCAATTTCCAATACGTGATATTGCGGTTTTAATTGTAGAACTAGTATGGCGACATGATATATGGTACCCATGCCGTCTATGATTTATATTTATGATTGAAATTGTTTTGACACTATACACTTATTATAGTATCAAATGATTTGTTTTTAAACGTACTAAGCATGTTTGGCTATTATAAGGGAAAACCCTATCCCTCGGCTTGCGTTGCATTGTGTGATGGGACCTGGGTCTTATAATAGCTTCATTTTTCGAAAAAGCATTGCGTTGTTTGTCCTATACACTGGTATTCTTGGGAGGAAACCCGTTCCGTGTTATATGGCGTGGTCCCTTGAATTACTCTCTTTCAAAATAAAGTTTTTAAATAACTGTTTTAGTTCTCACACCAGTCACATGACTGACCTGGAGTTTATTGTTTTAACCTAAACTCTGGGTGCCCCTATTTTCCGCACGGGCAACTAGTAGTTTTGGTTTTGCAGATTTATATTCACAGGATCCTGATTTACAGCTGGAACGATGCTCGGAAAGCTCTGTATCCGTGTATTATTTTCAGTTGTGTTTTATATTGTTTTTCCGCTGCTATGTAATTTATTGTAATCTCTGATATTTATCAAATGTAATTTATTAATTTATACTCTGTATATTCTTGTATCTGATGGAATTGTTGTAATAGCAATGAAATGTTCTTCTGTCTGCGTTCTGATTCGTCCTGCTCTCAAACAGTCAGGGTTTTCGAACGGTCTAGATCGGTTTAACGACTGATTCGGATCGAGCGAAATTCCAGGCCATCACAATAGTTTTCTAATGGAACAGAAAAATCAGGATTTCATCTTGTAGATTTTGAGTTATGTCCAAATCAAATTTTAAAATAGTCGCTGTAGAATCGTTTATCGACCATAACGGTTTATTCCATATACTAGATATCGGGTTTGAATTTAGATAGGGTTCTTTTGAGACATAACGATAATTTAATTTTTAGAATTTTACTGTAATTTTTAATTAATTAAATAAGCAGCTTATATTTGGAGTATTTGGCACACTGTATCAACATTTCGGGGTTTCACAATATGAGTTAATCTACCGATATTATTATATTTTTGGAATCCTGGCACCTCGTTGATTACAATGGTAATTATATTTCCGTCGACAGGAACCTGTAAAAGAATGGAGTTGTTTGAATGAGGTACGCTAAACTCTATATCTTAAAACAAACTAGATAATCTATTTATTTAGTACGCGGGCAAGTTACCGTTTCAAAGATTTGTTGTAGAACTAGAGTTCTTATTACCTTACATTATTTTTAGCTTAGTCAAGTGTAGTAGTTACGTGGCTTGGTGCTAAATAAGTAGCTTATAGGTTGAACGTGTACAAATATAGTGACCGTATGCTTACCTTTCAGGGGGATAATAATAATATCTCATATTTAATTAAGTTGCCTTTGCTGTTAAGTAAAATTCCTCTATAAATACACCTAACTTTCTAAAACCTAACCTAATTCTTCCTCTGATCGAAAATAAAGGCAGCCGCCTCTTAACTCCTCCTCTCAAACAAAATCGCAGCTTTCAAAGTTCGACTTCAGCATAGTAAACCTCAGGAGTTCGACGCGGATTTGCAAAAGTGGGCTACGGTTCAACACAAATCAAGTTGAGAAGGAGTGAGTGGGTTACGATTTTGGACCTGTGAGTCTCGTGATGCTTAAAGACGGAAGTGAGGTACTAGTGAACTTAGGAGACGGGCTATATATGAGGCGCGAGTACATACTTGTGAACAAGAATAAATGGCAGTTGGGGGTAAGTGCAATATGGGAGTAAAAGGTGGGATTAGCGGTGTTGATTAAGTAAGGAGGTTGACGTTGGTTTCCTAGTGGAGTTCGGTTGTGTTCAATACTGAACACAATACTGGAAGGAGTAGCGAGTTTTGAAGCTGTTGAGGGAAGGACTGCGGAAGGGTGTTGAAGGTGATGAAAATGGCACTAATGGTGTTCGAAGTTTTTGCCTGGAGCGACGGAAATCGTTTTAGGAAGAAAGGGTATGGGCGGATCCGGGTTTAACATGGGATGTTAGGCCAAAAATGAAAAGGGTAATTAGTTATTTCAATTAGTTGTTATGACCATGAATTAAGTTAAACTTGTAGACTGTATAACCCTTTCAATCGTGGACCTGTAGGGGTAGAAGCAAAAGAGGTGATTAGAGCAGGGTGTAGTGGCATAATAAAAGGACCGGAGAAGTGTTATGGTGTTAATTAAAGGTGGAATTGGGTTTTGTTTGTACTGATATGGAGGTCAGGCGATGTAGTTATGAAGGAGTTGTGGCATACTGTGACAACAGTGAAAGAGAAGTGGGTGTCTAAGTCTAGCGTGAGGTTTGAAGGAAGGTACTGGCATATGTAGTGAAGAGGAAAGTTAGTTCATGAAGTCGATGGCCATTTGTTGTTGTCTGAAGCTTGAACCGAGCCTGTAGGAGAGACCGAAATGAAAAATGTTGAGGTGGTTGAGGTTGGAGGGGCAAATCCTTAACTGTGTGTCTTGTAACATTTGATATGTAATAAGTGCATGGGGGGTGTTCATCAAAACTGTGTTAACAAAGATGGGCACAAAACCTGAAACAAACCGCAGAAGAAAACAAAACAGAGAATAAGCGACGGCTTGTTTACATCTTTACCCAAAGTTATTAAGTCTGCCTTAATTCTTAAACATTCTGGAACAAAGTAACGACAACCGGAAGGATATTGATGAAAGAGTCCGGGCATGTTGACTTAACGTGAATAGTGGGTGCTAGGGTTCGTCGTATGAACAGGGGGCAGTAATGCGTTGGCGTGGATCAAAAGCGGGTCTGGTTTTGGAAAATAGAAGTGGGACGACCTTTCAAGGGTCTGTTACAATCGTATGGACGGACACTACGCACTGGAACTGACCGGGAGTGGAATGGAGCTCGTTACAAATTATGGCGAATTAAATTGTTTGATTCAAATCAAATAACAGTTTATCGTTCTTTAACGATGAACTGCAAAGGTGAGTAAAACTCACCAACTCTGAACAGTTATATTTTTATAATGTATTCTTAGAACTGTTAATCATCTGTTGATTGCTGTGTGTTGGTTGATTGATTGAACTGCTAGTCAGTTAGTTGAAATTATATATATACATATATAAACCGTTAAAATATATATATATATATATATTGATTTTGTTTATCAGAATAATTCATACTGAACTGTAATGGATGTTGATTATACTGTGTAACATTTGTGATGCAGGGAAACAGGTTGGAGGGGTCCAACTGGACTCCTCAATATTTATATTACTGTTCTGTTCATATATTGCAATATATGATGTGATATATAATCTATTGTCGATCATATGTGTTTGGACGATATTTATCATCGTGATTTGATATGATTGAATACCATAACATACAGGATGTTGATAAGGAGATTTTCAAAGTGATATTGAAAACA
The DNA here is from genome assembly GCA_030737875.1 of Allium sativum. NCBI lineage: Eukaryota > Viridiplantae > Streptophyta > Magnoliopsida > Asparagales > Amaryllidaceae > Allium > Allium sativum. The sequence continues at coordinate 455,765,284 of CM060920.1, read as the reverse complement.
GAATATTTATAAATTGGAATATTTATAAATAAGAGATATTTATAAATGGAATATTTATAAATAAGGAATATTTATAAATTGGGAATATTTATAAATAGGAGATATTCAAAAAGGAAATAATTTCAAACCATTTTCTTTTTGAACGGAAAGGCATGTGTGGCGGGTTTAGGGGTTTTCCCAATGCTCCCGATACAAAGGAGGTTATGGCGAATTTTCCCGGAAATTTAAGGAGTTAGAATATTTTTAAGAATAAATTTGAAAAGGAAATATTTGCAAACCATTTGCAAATAGAATAAAATAGAAAAAAGAAATATTTGTAAACCATTTACAAATAGAATTGAAAAGGGGATATTTAGAAACTAAATAGAGTTAATGAAAAGGAAATTGGTTTATAACGGAATAAGAAGTTATAAAAAAGAAACCGTTATAAATAGGAAGCCGTTATAAAAAGGAAAACATTATTAAAAGAACATTTATAAAGTGAAGAACCGTTACTAAAAAGTGAATCTTTATAAATGAATAAACGTTGTTAAAAAGGGGATCATTTTAAATGGATAAACGTTATCAAAGAGGGGAAATCGAATATTGTATTCGAAGTTAGTAAATCGAATATGGTATTCGAAGTTTAGTTAATCGAATATGGTATTCGAAGTTTAGTTAATCGAATATGGTATTCGAAGTTAGTTAATCGAATATGGTATTCGAAGTTAGTTAATCGAATATGGTATTCAAAGTTTGTTAATCGAATATGGTATTCGAAAGTTAGTCAATCGAATATGTTATTCAAAAGAGGTTAGTCGAGTCGAGATAGTTGAATAGAGTTAAACGAATAGAGTTAATTAGTTAGAGTTAACCAGTTAGAGTTAACCAGTTAGAGTTAATCAGTTAGAGTTAACCAGTTAGAGTTAACCAGTTAGAGTTAACCAGTTAGAGTTAATCAGTTAGAGTTAATCAGTTAGAGTTAATCAGTTAGAGTTAATTAGTTAGAGTTAACCAGTTAGAGTTAATCAGTTAGAGATAATCGATTAGAGTTAAAACGAACTAGAGTTAATCAAGTGTAGTTATTTGAGAAAGAGTCGGTCAAACATAGTGGTTCAGAATGAGATGCCATTTAGCACGACTGCTAGCGAAATTCGCAGGGCTGTAAATAGCCTACGGCGGTCGGATGTTTCCTGAGGGAATCAGGCGTAACCATTGTGATCGCTGCGATCTAGAGTCAAGCGAATGGAGTAAATAGAGTTATCGAATATTAGTTATTCAAATGGAGTAAATAGAGTTAGTCGAATATAGTTATTCGAATAGAGTTAAACGGAGTTATATAGAGTTATCGAATATTAGTTATTCGAATGGAGTTAAATAGAGTTAAACGGAGTTAAATAGAGTTAGTCGAATATAGTTTATTCGAATAGAGTTAAACGAAAGGAGTTATCGATTATAGTATAATCGAAAGGAGCTATCGATTAGTTTAATCGAAAGGAGATTATCGAATATATCGTATTCGAAAGAAAGAGATCGAATATAGTTTATTCGAAAAAGAGAGATTTTGAATATGGGTTATTCGAAGAAGAGTTAATCAAATAGAGATTACTCGAAAGAGAATTATATGTCGAATTCAATTTTATCGAATCGGGAAAGTAATATTTACTTTCCGGTTTTTAAATCAAAAGTATACACTAATAAATTTGGGTTAGGTTTAATTATTCGAATTAAAGAATAAAGGTTATAATTGAAATTAGATATTGTGAAAGTAGGGATTATAACGTTATCGTTATAATCAATGTTTTCAATAAAAGAAGTGGATTCGTAAATTGAATCCGAGAGTTACGTAAAGAAGTTGTTAAAGGTTTAAAAGATAAATTGTTACTATTTCGAAGTTATAACGTTGTTCAGTTAAGGTCTGAGAGGTAATTATACCCCAACTTGATTGACTTCCTTCTTAACTAAGGAATGGTAAGGTTTGATAGTGAATGATGGTTAAGTGAATTTAATAAATGGTTTGAGTTGGCATAGCGATGTTTTATTTAAACATCTGTTTAAATCCAATGAAGGAGTTTGGAAATGTTTTCGAAATAAAAATCAGAAATGTTTTCTGATAATAGAAAATAAGATATGTTGAATATATGGAAACAGGAGATAATTAAATTAATGAACTAAAGAGATAAATGTTGAATGATGACTGATTGATATAATTTCTATCTGGAAATAATATCGTTGTTTGCACACGTATTTTTCTTTGATAGTTACCTCACCGACTATCGAAGTTTTGACCATTTTAACGTTGTTAATATGGAGAGACCGGTTGGATTACTATCCAAAGAACCACTCCGTATTTGGCATAAGCGTTGCGAATCAAGTACGCTGAATATATTGAAGACGGAGTAAATTGCAAGGGCTATTGTATAAGTCTTAGATAATAGTGCCTAAGATGGATGTACTGAATAGTACCTTCGGTTTATCCTGTTCCTGGATGACTTGTATGGATGAATGTATGACAGAGTATTTCCAGAAAGGTCACGTACATTGATTTCTCCAACCGTACCAAGAGTGGAAGCGGAGAAGGAAACTTCTTTTAGCTGACACGTAATGTATGGTTATAGACGTCAAATTAGTCATTAAGATGGATCTGACATTGTGGCATTCGAAGTGAATCTGGTGTGATGATAAAGCGTAACCTCAAGCCTCATCAGTCGGTAAATGACAGAAATCGGGCAGGCAGCATGGCTAAGTCGGTCGCACCAAAGTAGGGTGTATAATCACCTGTCTAGAGAATATTCATTTGCTTCTTTAATCTATCAATGCTGTCTCATATATATATATATATATGGGAAACGGTTGCTGATCCCAACCGTTGGTGATATACATTCGATACACTCAAGCAAAATGAGTGGTCGGTCATGTGTGGCTGAGTTGCAAGATGTTCTTGTTGAACTCCAGTGTATCGTTCCTAGAGTACACTGATCGGAAGGTGGTCCCATACCTTGTCATAGTTGGAAATCCATTACCCAATACGTGCTTGCGATTTTGATTGTATACTATATAGTAGAACGTGAGATGAAAGCATTTCTGCTAGATTGATATCTATTTGTACTTAGACATTATTATAATATCAGAATGATATTGCTTTATAAAGTTGTTTGGATTTTCATAAGGGAAAACCGTTCCGTTTTCACGGCGTGGTCTTATGATATATCTGTTATTTAACCAAGTGTTAGGAGTTTTATTCACACCAGTCCCATGACTGACCCGGAGTTTATTTGTTTGTTTTTCCTAAACTCTTGGGTGCCTAAATTTGTACGGGCAGTCAAGTAGTCGGGATTTTACAGATACACTTGGAGAGCTTGGAGCAGGAGGCTTCAGGATTCTATAGCTATTATTATTTCCGCTGTTGTTGTAAGTGCTATACTCTGATAAGTGCTATTGTATATATAACTGTGTGTATTTCAAAAGTTATGTTATATTTTATTCGTTCCGCTGTGAGATTCGTGTTTACTCTGATGATGATGTTCTTCTTCTTCTTCTTCTTCTTCTATTCTATTAGTTCTACCTTATCTATCCTCACCCTCTGTCTTCTTTCTATTAGTTTCTTGAATTTCCAGTGTAATTTGGGGTTGGACTTGTGTTATTGAGTCAGCTCAAATTCCCCCGGATTTTCGGGTCACTACGGTTGGTATCAGAGCATTGGTTTAGTTATTACCTTTGCTCTGTGGCGTAATTCAGTAGAGATGGGGTTAGTAATACCCTAGACTGAATTTGAGTGTATATATATACGAGTGCGTATTTGTTAGTTAATATAAAGTGATTTATATTGTGGAGACTCATTGGTTGAGTGGCTTATGGATTCTGGTCGATCAGTTTGATCCACTGTATTGGTAGGGGTTTCTAAACACTTGAACACGATGAACCGACATGGTATGTTTTGAAATTAACATAGTATTATTGGTTGTGTTAGTTGTTATTATAATCGAATAAGATTATAAAAAGGTGAAATTGTTATAAATAACTAATCAGAATTCATATAAGTAAAGTATATGAAATAAGATGAATTAAATCTGAATTTAAATCAGAATTGGAATTTAAAATAGGGAAATTTTAAGTTCCTGGGAGATTTTGAAAACGTTTTTCAAACTGAAGGTGATATAGTATTGAACTCACTTCGATACCTGGAAAATAGATTCTGATGATGAATTGCGACGTCATCAGTGTTCATTTTCGAGTTCTAAGTGACGGATTACTACCAAAGGCTTTGTTTTTGAATTATTTTGAGAAAACAAGTTGTTTAGAAATTCAAAGGATTTGAATTGGTATTATGATTTCAAATTGATTTGAAATGTACCCAGGAATTTAAGTTCTGGAATTAAAATTTAACTAATGAAGTTAATGAGATGGTAAAAATAAATTGAAATTTAACTTGAACTGAGTTAAATAAAATTGAATTGGATTTGAGAAAATCTAGAATGGTACCAAATTGATAAGTCAATAATTTGGAATTTGATATTGTGGTTCGAATGAAATTCGATTTGGATTTGAAGTTATGAACTGATTGGGATTTGATTGAGATAACACTGGTATATGCTGAGTTGATAGCATATGGAAGTGATAGAGTGGATATGCCCGACAAAAAGGTACCAGTTTATATTTTATATGGATATGAGATTATTGAGTCGAATTGGCAAGCTGCTTGGCTGTTTGATTTTCTTTTGTTTTAGAAAAGGCCTAGAGAGGCGAGTTGGAGTTTTACCGATAGGGCTGTACAAAGGAAACGCTGGCGAAATTTTTCGAAAAGTTAAGGTGTTAGAAAATTTTCAGAATTTTTGAAAATTTAGTTAGTCGGAATAAATTAATATTTTAGCCGATATTAATTGGTTCAGTTGAAACCAGAGATAAGAGGTAAACAGATTAATTTTTACCCAGTAGATAGGGTCATCCCCTACCTTAGCAATTTCGAGGACGAAATTATTTTAAGGGGGAAAGATTGTAATGACCCGCATTTTTAGCTGTTGAATAATTAATTTATTTAATTATTTAAATATCGTTTTGGCGATATCGATAACCTGAATTAAATATAAATGAATATTTAATTAATAATTATAATATAATAATATATTATAATGTCGAAATGGTCAGAAATAGTTGAATGGTCAATATTGTCTGAATTGGATAGTGTAAGAGATTTGGTAGCATTTAGATTTGAAATATATTAACGAATCTATTGAATCGATGACAGTTGAACGTATAGTTTATAATATATTTATAAAAGAGCTCGAAATGGCACTGTAGTTCGCTATTTGGCGATTTGAACTTCAACTGAATATATAGGGTCCGTTTTAAGTCGGATTTCTGTGAAACAAGAACCGTCAGGACCGATTTGATAATAGTTTTCTAATGGAACAGAAAAATCAGGATTTCATCTTGTAGATTTTGAGTTATGTCCAAATCAAATTTTAAAAAAGTCGTTGTAGAATCGTTTATCGACCATAACGGTTTATTCCATATACTAGATATCGGGTTTGAATTTAGACAGGGTTCTTTTGAGACATAACGATAATTTAATTTTTAGAATTTTACTGTAATTTTTAATTAATTAAATAAGCAGCTTTTGTTTGGAGTATTTGGCACACTGTATCAACATTTCGGGGTTTCACAATATGAGTTAATCTACCGATATTATTATATTTTTGGAATCCTGGCACCTCGCTGATTACAATGGTAATTATATTTCCGTCGACAGGAACCCATAAAAGAATGGAGTTGTATGAATGAGGTACGCTAAACTCTATATCTTAAAACAAAATAGATAATCTATTTATTTAGTACGCGGGCAAGTTACCGTTTCAAAGATTTGTTGTAGAACTAGAGTTCTTATTACCTTACATTATTTTTAGCTTAGTCAAGTGTAGTAGTTACGTGGCTTGGTGCTAAATAAGTAGCTTATAGGTTGAACGTGTACAAATATAGTGACTGTATGCTTACCTTTCAGGGGGATAATAATAATATCTCATATTTAATTAAGTTGCCTTTGCTGTTAAGTAAAATTCCTCTATAAATACACCTAACTTTCTAAAACCTAACCTAATTATTCCTCTGATCGAAAATAAAGGCAGCCGCCTCTTAACTCCTCCTCTCAAACAAAATCGCAGCTTTCAAAGTTCGACTTCAGCATAGTAAACCTCAGGAGTTCGACGCGGATTTGCAAAAGTGGGCTACGGTTCAACACAAATCGAGTTGAGAAGGAGCGAGTGGGTTACGATTTTGGACCTGTGAGTCTCGTGATGCTTAAAGACGGAAGTGAGGTACCGGTGAACTCAGGAGAAGGGCTATATATGAGGCGCGAGTACATACTGGTGAACAAGAATAAATGGCGGTTGGGGGTAAGTGCAATATGGGAGTAAAAGGTGGGATTAGCGGTGTTGATTAAGGAAGGAGGTTGACGTTGGTTTCCTAGTGGAGTTCGGTTGTGTTCAATACTGAACACAATACTGGAAGGAGCAGCGAGTTTTGAAGCTGTTGAGGGAAGGACTGGGGAAGGGTGTTGAAGGTGATGAAAATGGCACCAGTGGTGTTCGAAGTTTTTGCCTGGAGCGACGGAAATCGTTTTGGGAAGAAAGGGTATGGGCGAATCCGGGTTTAACATGGGATGTTAGGCCAAAAATGAAAAGGGTAATTAGTTATTTCAATTAGTTGTTAATGACCATGAATTAAGTTAAACTTGTAGACTGTATAACCCTTTCAAACGTGGACCTGTAGGGGAAGAAGCAGAAGAGGTGATTAGAGCAGGGTGTAGTGGCATAATAAAAGGACTGGAGAAGTGTTATGGTGTTAATTAAAGGTGGAATTGAGTTTTGTTTGTACTGATATGGAGGTCAGGCGATGTAGTTGTGAAGGAGTGGTGGCATACGGTGACAACAGTGAAAGAGAAGTGGGTGTCTAAGTCTAGCGTGAGGATTGGAGGAAGGTACTGGCGGATGTAGTGAAGAGGAAAGTTAGTTCATGAAGTTGATGGCCATTTGTTGTTGTCTGAAGCTTGAACCGAGCCTGTAGGAGAGACCGAAATGAAAAATGTTGAGGTGGTTGAGGTTGGGGGGCCAAATCCTTAACTGTGTGTCTTGTAACATTTGATATGTAACAAGCGCATGGGGGTGTTCATCAAAACTGTATTAACAAAGATGGGCACAAAACCTGAAGCAAACCGCAGAAGAAAACAAAACAGAGAATAAGCGGCGGCTTGTTTACATCTTTACCCAAAGTTGTTAAGTCTGCCTTAATTCTTAAACATTCTGGAACAAAGTAACGAGAACCGGAAGGATATTGATGAAAGAGACCGGGCATGTTGACTTAACGTGAATAGTGGGTGCGAGGGTTCATCGTATGAACAGGGGGCAGTAATGTGTTGGTGTGGATCAGAAGCGGGTCTGGTTTTGGAAAATAGAAGTGGGCCGACCTTTCAAGGGCCCGTTACAATCGTATGGACGGACACTACGCACTGGAACTGACCGGGAGTGGAATGGAGCTCGTTACAAATTATAGCGAATTAAATTGTTTGATTCAAATCAAATAACAGTTTATCGTTCTTTAACGATGAACTGCAAAGGTGAGTAAAACTCACCAACTCTGAACAGTTATATTTTTATAATGTATTCTTAGAACTGTTAATCATCTGTTGATTGCTGTGTGTTGGTTGATTGATTGAACTGCTAGTCAGTTAGTTGCAATTATATATATACATATATAAACCGTTATATATATATATATATATATATTGATTCTGTTTATCAGAATAATTCGTACTGAACTGTAATGGATGTTGATTATACCGTGTAACATCTGTGACGCAGGGAAACAGGTTGGAGGGGTCCAACTGGACTCCTCAATATTTATATTACTTTTCTGTTCATATATTGCAATATATGATGTGGTATATAATCTATTGTCGATCATATGTGTTTGGACGATATTTATCATCGTGATTTGATATGATTGAATACTATAACATACGGGATGTTGATAAGGAGGTTTTCAAAGTGATAATGAAAACAGAATATTTATAAATTGGAATATTTATAAATAAGAGATATTTATAAATGGAATATTTATAAATAAGGAATATTTATAAATTTGGAATATTTATAAATAGGAGATATTCAAAAAGGAAATAATTTCAAACCATTTTCTTTTTTAACGGAAAGGCCTGTGTGGCGGGTTTGGGGATTTTCCCGATGCTCCCGATACAAAGGAGGTTATGGCGAATTTTCCCGGAAATTTAAGGAGTTAGAATATTTTTAAGAATAAATTTGAAAGTAAATATTTGCAAACCATTTGCAAATAGAATAAAATAGAAAAAAGAAATATTTGTAAACCATTTACAAATAGAATTGAAAAGGGGATATTTAGAAACTAAATAGAGTTAATGAAAAGGAAATTGGTTTATAACGGAATAAGAAGTTATAAAAAGGAAACCGTTATAAAAAGGAAACCATTATAAAAAGGAAAACGTTATTAAAAGAGCATTTATAAAGTGAAGAACTGTTACTAAAAAGTGAATCTTTATAAATGAATAAACGTTGTTAAAAAGGGGATCTTTTTAAATGGATAAACGTTATCAAAAAGGAGAAATCGAATATGTTATTCGAAGTTAGTAAATCGAATATGGTATTCGAAGTCTAGTTAATCGAATATGGTATTCGAAGTTTAGTTAATCGAATATGGTATTCGAAGTTACTTAATCGAATATGGTATTCGAAGTTAGTTAATCGAATATGGTATTCGAAGTTTGTTAATCGAATATGGTATTCGAAAGTTAGTCAATCGAATATGTTATTCAAAAGAGGTTAGTCGAGTCGAGATAGTTGAATAGAGTTAAACGAATAGAGTTAATTAGTTAGAGTTAACCAGTTAGAGTTAACCAGTTAGAGTCAACCAGTTAGAGTTAACCAGTTAGAGTTAATCAGTTAGAGTTAACCAGTTAGAGTTAACCAGTTAAAGTTAATCAGTTAGAGTTAACCAGTTAGAGTTAACCAGTTAGAGTTAATCAGTTAGAGTTAATCAGTTAGAGTTAATCAGTTAGAGTTAATCAGTTAGAGTTAATCAGTTAGAGTTAACCAGTTAGAGTTAATTAGTTAGAGTTAACCAGTTAGAGTTAATCAGTTAGAGTTAATCGATTAGAGTTAAAACGAACTAGAGTTAATCAAGTGTAGTTATTTGAGAAAGAGTTAGTGAAACATAGTGGTTCAGAATGAGATGCCATTTAGCACGACTGCTAGCGTAATTCGCAGGGCTGTAAATAGCCTACGGCGGTCGAATGTTTCCTGAGGGAATCAGGCGTAACCATTGTGATCGCTGCGATCTAGAGTCAAGCGAATGGAGTAAATAGAGTTATCGAATATTAGTTATTCGAATGGAGTAAATAGAGTTAGTCGAATATAGTTATTCGAATAGAGTTAAATGGAGTTAAATAGAGTTATCGAATATTATATATTCGAATGGAGTTAAATAGAGTTAAACGGAGTTAAATAGAGTTAGTCGAATATAGTTTATTCGAATAGAGTTAAACGAAAGGAGTTATCGATTATAGTTTAATCGAAAGGAGCTATCGATTAGTTTAATCAAAAGGAGATTATCGAATATATCGTATTCGAAAGAAAGAGATCGAATATAGTTTATTCGAAAAAGAGAGATTTCGAATATGGGTTATTCGAAGAAGAGTTAATCAAATAGAGATTACTCGAAAGAGAATTATACGTCGAATTCAATTTTATCGAATTCGGGAAAGTAATATTTACTTTCCGGTTTTTAAATCAAAAGTATACACTAATAAATTAGGGGTAGGTTTAATTATTCGAATTAAAGAATAAAGGTTATAATTGAAGTTAGATATTGTGAAAGTAGGGATTATAACGTTATCGTTATAATCAATGTTTTCAATAAAAGAAGTGGATTCGTAAATTGAATCCGAGAGTTACGTAAAGAAGTTGTTAAAGGTTTAAAAGATAAACTGTTACTATTTCGAAGTTATAACGTTGTTCAGTTAAGGTCTGAGAGGTAATTATACCCCAACTTGATTGACTTCCTTCTTAACTAAGGAATGGTAAGGTTTGATAGTGAATGATGGTTAAGTCAATTTAATAAATGGTTTGAGTTGGCATAGCGATGTTTTATTTAAACATCTGTTTAAATCCAATGAAGGAGTTTGGAAATGTTTTCCAAATAAAAATCAGAAATGTTTTCTGATAATAGAAAATAAGAAATGTTGAATATATGGAAACATGAGATAAGTAAATTAATGAACTAAAGAGATAAATGTTGAATGATGACTGATTGATATAATTTCTATCTGGAAATAATATCGTTGTTTGCACACGTATTTTTCTTTGATAGTTACCTCACCGACTATCGAAGTTTTGACCATTTTAACGTTGTTAATATGGAGAGACCGGTTGGATTACTATCCAAAGAACCACTCCGTATTTGGCATAAGCGTTGCGAATCAAGTACGCTGAATATATTGAAGACGGAGTAAAGTGCAAGGGCTATTATATAAGTCTTAGATAACAGTGCTTAAGATGGATGTACTGAATAGTACCTTCGGTTTATCCTGTTCCTGGATGACTTGTATGGATGAATGTCTGACAGAGTATTTCCAGAAAGGTCACGTACATTGATTTCTCCAACCGTACCAAGAGTGGAAGCGGAGAAGGAAACTTCTTTTAGCTGACACGTAATGTATGGTTGTAGACGTCAAATTAGTGATTAAGATGGATCTGACAATGTGGCATTCGAAGTGAATCTGACGTGATGATAAAGCGTAACCTCAAGCCTCATCTGTCGGTAAATGACAGAAATCGGGCAGGCAACATGGCTAAGTCGGTCGCACCGAAGTAGGGTGTATAATCACCTATCTAGAGAATATTCATTTGCTTCTTTAATCTATCAATGCTGTCTCATATATATATACGGGAAACGGTTGTTGATCCCAACCGTTGGTGATATACATTCGATACACTCAAGCAAAATGAGTGGTCGGTCATGTGTGGCTGAGTTGCAAGATGTTCTTGTTGAACTCCAGTGTATCGTTCCTAGAGTACACTGATCGGAAGGTGGTCCCATACCTTGTCATAGTTGGAAATCCATTACCCAATACGTGCTTGCGATTTTGATTGTATACTATATAGTAGAACGTGAGATGAAAGCGTTTCTGCTAGATTGATATCTATTTGTACTTAGACATTATTATAATATCAGAATGATATTGCTTTATAAAGTTGTTTGGATTTTCATAAGGGAAAACCGTTCCGTTTTCACGGCGTGGTCTTATGATATATCTGTTATTTAACCAAGTGTTAGGAGTTTTATTCACACCAGTCCCATGACTGACCCGGAGTTTATTTGTTTGTTTTTCCTAAACTCTTGGGTGCCTAAATTTGTACGGGCAGTCAAGTAGTCGGGATTTTACAGATACACTTGGAGAGCTTGGAGCAGGAGGCTTCAGGATTCTATAGCTATTATTATTTCCGCTGTTGTTGTAAGTGCTGTACTCTGATAAGTGCTATTGTATATATAACTGTGTGTATTTCAAAAGTTATGTTATATTTTATTCGTTCCGCTGTGAGATTCGTGTTTACTCTGATGATGATGTTCTTCTTCTTCTTCTTCTATTCTATAAGTTTCTATCTTATCTACCGCACCCTCTAATTTCTTTCATTAATTATTCGGTTATTTTCGATCCTTGGATGTTCGATATGTGTTGTATATCGGATAACCAAGACCGCATTTTTCCGGGTCGTTACAGAACCCAAGACTGTCGATAGGCCTTTAGTTGTGACAAACCTAATCGGTGGTTCGACTAGCCTTAGTATGATTTGTCGTAATTTGTTTCTATTGTGTCATGGATGTATGTTTGCTTGTGATTAATATATCTTGGGCTTTAGTGGGTTTGGCGTTATTTTGGGAGTTGATTGGCTCCAAAGTTTTGGGGTGGTGGTACACTATGAGGGATTTTCGGTGACCATTAGGGCGGATGATTGGCGGAGGGTAGTGTTTGCTGGCTTACCTAGTGATGAGGTGATGGCTAGTTTTCTAAATTCCCTCGACATCCCGCAGGACGAGTTATCAGGGGTTCCCATTTCTGGCCAGTATCCGGATATCTTCGAGGAAGTGACCGTACTTCCACCACACCAAGAGATTGAGTTCCATATTGATTTATTTAAAGATGCCAGACCTATAGTAATGCCACTTCATCGTATGGCACCAAGGGAGCAGCGAGAGCTTGGGATTCAAGTAAGCGATCTATTGAAGAAGGGATTTATTTGAAGCATTGTTTCCGAATGAGGAGTACCAGTTGTATTTGCAACCAAGGCAGATGGTTCCCTTCGTTTATGTATGGACTATCGCGATTTGAATAAAGTGACTAGGGAGAATAAGTATCCTCTTCCATGGATAGATGATTTGTTTGATCAACTGGAAGGAGAAAGAGTGCTATCCTAGTTAGACCTCACGATAGGATTTCATCAATCCGAGTAGCAGTTGAGAGTATTCCTAAAATGACATTTTGGACGTCGTCTAGATTCTATGAGTGGTTATTCATGCCATTCAGGTTGACCAATGCACCAGCATATTTTGTGGATCTTATGAGTATGGTATTTAGGGACCAACTGAATAAGTTTGTTCTTGTGTTCGTAGACGATATCTTGGTTTACTTGAGGATAGAGGAAGAACACAAGGAACATTTGAGGATAGTGATGGAGGTGTTGAGGAAACACCAATTGAAAGCGAAGTTTTCTAAGTGCCACTTCTAGAGGAGGGAAGTGGGGTTCTTGGGCCATGTTGTTTCAGAGAATGGTATTGCTGTGGATCCTGCGAAGGTGGCTACAATGCAAGATTGGTCTATGCCCAAGAATGCAACAGATGTGAGAAGTTTCTTGGGGTTAGCTGGATATTATCATAAGTTTATTCAGGACTTCTCCAAGAAAGAGGCACTGTTAACTCAATTGACCAAGAAGAACCAAGCTTTCGCTTGGGATGTAAGGTGCGAGGATGCATTAAAGAGCCTAAAGGAAAAGTTAACGTGTGCACCAGTGTTAGTTATTCCTAAAGGGAATGAAGAGATGACGGTATACACAGATGCATGTGGTACCGGACTAGGTGTTGTATTAATGCAAGGAGGTTGGGTTGTGTCTTATGCTAGTCGACAGCTGAAACCGCATGAGAAAATATATCCTACCCATGATTTGGAATTAGCAGCGATTGTGTTTGCGCTGAAGATGTGGAGACATTATCTCTTGGGAGAAAGGTTCGAGTTGTTTTCCGATAATAAGTCATTAAAGTACCTTTTCTCTCAAAATGATTTTAATCTTTATCGGGAAAGATGGTTAAAGTTCTTGGCTTTATATGACTTCGATATCGCATACACACTAGGAAAGGGCAATGCGGTACCCGATGCATTGAGTAGGAGACATGCCAGTTTAGGGGTTATGTTTGTTAAATGGAAGCAACTGGAGTATATTGCGGGGTATGATTTCAGACCTAAGTGCGAATTGGATCCCGAAATGTTAGCAAGTTTGACGATCAGACCCACTTTGATTAAACGGACTGGTCCCAGTCAAAGGGATGATCCTAACTTATTGGAAATCATCTCCAAGTTAGAAATGGGTATCTATGAGGAGATGAACAAGAATGGTCTTGATCAAGAAGGATGGCTTCGAAAGAATGGGAGACTGGTTGTACCCAATGTCAATGGATTGAGAGATGAAGTGCTTAAAGAATGCCATCACTCAAAACTGACTATACATCCCAATGGAAACAAAATGCATTGAGACATGAAGCAGACCTACTATTGGGAAGGAATGAAAAGAGATGTTGGGAAATTTATATCCAAATGCATGAATTGACAGGTTGTTAAAGCTGAGTAAACGAAGCCTAGTGGTTTGTTACAACTACTGGAAATTCCCGAGTGGAAATGGGAACAAGTCTTAATGGATTTCATTGATGGTTTACCAAGGACTAGATCGGGCTATGATAGTATTTGGGTGATTGTGGATCGATTGACTAAAAGTGCAAGGTTTATACCAGTCAAGTCAAATAGAATATGAAGTGGGTAGTGAGATTTCATGGAATACCTAAAAGTATTGCGAGTGACCGAGATTCGTTATTTACTAGTGGGTTTTGGAAGAGCTTACAAGAGGCTTTAGGGTCATAATTATATCTAAGAACCTCGTATCATCCTCAAACTGACGGTCAAACAGAGAGGCTGAATCGTATTAGAAGATCGCTTGAGAGCTTGTATATTGGATTTTGGAAATTCATAGGATGACCATTTGCATCTGTTTGAGTTCGCATATAATAATAGCTATCAGTCCAGTATTGGTATGGTCCCATTTGAAGCTTTGTACGGAAGATCGTGCAACTCACCATCATGTTGGTTGGAAACCAGTGAGAAATTTGTGCTTGGGCCAGATGTAATAAGAGAAACTTCAGATAAGATCAAGGTTATTCAACAGCGAATGAAGGCTGCCCAAGATAGATAGGAAAGTTATGCCGATAAAAGAGGAAGAGAATTAAAATTCTCCGTGGGCGACCTACTATTCGTCAAGATCTCTCCATTAAAGAGTGTGATTCGATTTGGTAGGAGAGGTAAGCTGGCACCAAGGTTGGTTGGTCCATTCCCAGTTCTCGAGCAAATTGGGAATTTAGCATATAAAGTTGAATTACCTGACAAGATGGCGGGAGTTCATAACGTATTTCATGTTTCCCAGTTAAGGAAGTTCATGCACGACCCTGATATGGCTATTTCGCCGGATCAGTTAGATGACATCGAAATAGAACCCAAGGCCTTTGGGAACGTAGGCCGATTCGTATTGTCGAGTACGATACGAAGCAACTTCGAAGGAAGATGGTGAGACTGGTCAAGGTCCAGTGGGGCAATAACGAGAATGACTGTACTTGGGAAACAAAGAAGAACATAAGAAAGTCATATCCAGAACTCTTTGCCTAGTAAGATTTTTATAGAGATAGAGTTATTCCCTTGTTAGTAAACCGCATGCTAGGATAAATTTGTTATGTTATCATGTATGTTTGATTGCTTGTGTATGGCTGATAGGCGTGCAGGATACCATTGTATGTTCTGATTAAGGAATTTCAAGGGCGAAATTTCTTTAGGGGGAGGGGGAGTGGAATGTAATGACCCGCATTCTACGTATTGGAGGGTCATAGAATATTTATTTCATTTACATACGAAGTCGTATGGTCGTGTAACTTTGGGGAACGGCTATTGGAGTCATTCCCCATGTTCACGATTTTTGCCATATTTTAAATGACCGTTTTACCCCTGCCGAATCTTATTTCGTCTATAACTTTTGATTGGTAAGGAGTTTTGACCTAAAATCACTTACATTAGATTCAGATGATGATTTACCTTTCCGTAGAGTGGTCACAGTGATCACGGACTTACATTTGGGAGATATGGCTAAAACAAGGTTTGGAAGGTGAAAAACAGCTTAACCGGGCATAATTAGGGTGATTAGCAGCTAGGCCCATAACCCATTTCGGGATTAGGGTCATGGGGAGGCTTATAGGGTTTGGGAAATTAGTTTTCATCATTTTTCCAGCTGCCACTTTCATCCTTTGAACCCTAGCAATGGCCTGCACCTTCTAAATAACTCCCAAATCACTTTCTAATCACTTATTAGCCAAATCTACGTTAAATCAAGGAAGATTAACATCAAATCAGAGTTGGAGCTGCTGTGCTGCATTGGAAACCACGCCAAAACTGTAGGGTTTCAGATCTAAGATTTTATTTGTGGATAAGGTGAGTGATTTGCATTGTTTTCACTAATTATGGCTAATTAGGGGTGATTAGTGATAATTAGCGAAATTATGCATGTTAAAAATCTAAAAAAATATGTAGAAATTCTTAAACAATATTTTATGCTTCTATTAGAAATTTGGGTTAATTTGGATACGTTTTGCTTATCCTATCATTAGGTATGGTTAAACATGATTAAGGGGAAAACCATGGGTTTTAGGTATGTTTGATCTATAATAACCTATGTGCTTGATGGTTTGACCTTGTTGATTGATCCTATATGTCACTACTACTGCTTGGAATGTTTTATGATTGTCTAGTGAAGTTAGAATGGTCGAAAACGCCATCGTGTGGCATAAATAGCTTGTTGGAAGTGGCGTAGGAACTCAGATCGGATGGGAGATGGAAGGCCGGATCGGATCGCCCATGGGGTCGTGGAGCACCACCATGAACCGAGTCATTTCCCCCGAACCAAACCTCATGCATGAAGTCCTCGGGCACCATCATGAGCCAAACCTTGGAACACCATCACGAACCGACCTGTTGCTCTGAACCGAACTGGAGTGTCAGGAGTAGGAAGCCGCGAACCGGCCAGGACCATGGAGCACTCACGAACCGAACCGAAGCTCCAACCCGAACCGAGCAAGGCCGATCCAAACCAAGTGAGGCACCTTGACCTGAACTGGTCTGGAAAGGGTGCTATGAACTGAACTGCCTGCTTCATGATTCACGAACAGAGTGGAGATCGAACCAACATGATGACCAAACCCCAAGATGAGAAGGAAGTCTAAATGAGAGGTTATTACTTAGGATCCAGATGGGAATCAACGAGTTAACTTCATGAGTTGGAATTTGCTGCAGGACGTGTGCAAAGGGGTTATCGGTATCTATAACATTGATTCACTATTGATGGTGTAACGACCCAGAAAATCTGAACCAATTTTAAAATATTAAATTGGCTAAAATAATGGATTTTAAATATTTAAAATAAATATTTTAAATAATAGCAATGAAAACGGAGTTTGAATCGACGTTTGAAAACGAATATAATTAATTCTAATTATAAACAAGGCCTGAAATGGCGCGGTAGTTTCAAAAATTGAATTCAAACTTTGTCGGACTGTATCGGGTGCAAAACAAAATGGATTTGAGTGAAACTAAAAATATTTAAATCTATTAGTGAATACCTTCCTAACAAATCTGAAAAATCGAATTTTCATAGCGGAAAGCAAAAGTTATGGCCAAATGAATTTTCAGAAAGGTCGCTATGGAATTTATATAGCCCGTGAAATTGGCCATTTTGCATACGACCTCGGAATTCGACGAAACCACTTTTATTGGATCCAGGATGTGAAGTTATCGCTAAGTTTCAAATTTCATAATTTTTGAAGCTAGTATGTGAGCGTGGGAAAGGAAAACGTGTTTTGGTCAATTACAGTTAAATTGGATCGACCAGAAATGGGACTTTTTGCAAACGGTCTCGGAATTCGACGAAACTAGTTTTGTTGGGACCGTATCATCAAAACATAGCCAGATTTATTTTTCTGTAATTTTTCGAATCAGTTTGTGGCCCTGGAAAATTGAAATGTACGTTCAAATCAAATATTGAATGTTATATATTTTAATTTGAAGGAAAACTGACTGAAACAGTCGAATCGGCCTACGAAACATATCCCATTGGGTTCGGAATGGGGGTAGAACGCTAGGGACGACAGTCGTGGGGTTTAGATTGGTGGTCGTGTCAGAAAACCCCTTTAAAACTTCCCCGACCAATCAGAATTTATATATATATATATATATATATATAAAATACTCTTTCCCTCTCCCCGACGTCGAAGGAGGAAACACGTTCAGACCTTCCCACTCATTTTCCGATCAATCCACGCCGAATTAGCTCGTGCCACAGTTGAACTTTTTGAAGATCTTCTCGAAATCTTCAAATCCATATAGAGTTTGGATTTTTTCGTTGAGCATCGGGGGAGATCTCGGGCTCAAAAGTCGAGCCGTTCAAACCGCCGCCGCCGCCTGGGACCAACGAACTGGCCCCACCTCCTGGCGCACGTGCGCCTCTCCTCCCCCTTCGACACTGCGTAGCCCGATCGAGCTATCGATTCACGGATTGCACGAAAACTTCAAACCTAGTTTTGAAGATTTCAGAAAGGTAACGGCTATTTAATTTAAAACTGATTTTATCAGTTTAAAACCGTTGCAAACTTTGTAAAATCGTATCTTTTTCGTTTCTTGTCGAAATTCAGTGAAACAAGAGATAGTGGACTCGTGTGGACGTCTTCTACTTGCTAGAAGAGACCACATATTTTTCTGAGCCTTCTGCTATTTTTGGTGGAGTGGAACCCAATGTAAGATTTCTAATTTATAAACGATATGGAAAACGACGATGTATAAATTATATAGTCGATGTATGAGTTATATAAGCGTTGTACACCTCTTGTATAAGCGTTGTATAAGTTGTACGTTCGATGGATAAGTTATATATGCATTGTAAAAATTATATATGTGTTGAAATAGAAGTGAATTGCTATATATAAATATACATATATATATATATATGTATATATATATATGTATATATATATATACGCCCCTCGTCCACAAATCATGGACGATATTTATTGGTTGTGATTGGTGTGAAAATTGATTGATAGCGAATGGTTGTTTGGGATTGTTTGTGGTTGATATTGATTGATTGTGGTTGAAAAATACCCATTTGTGGTTGAGAAATATTTGGTTGAAACCACATAGGATTAGTTTGTGGAAATGAAATAAATATATACATGCCGCCTGCGTGCGAACTAGATGCATGATCCCCATTGTCAAAAACCGCGAGGTTTTAAGGTAGAGCGAGGAGCCGTACTAGGGACGGTCCCGGTTTTAACTACCCTGTCGTTATGCTGCTGAAATTTTGAATAATATTCATGTGTTTGAATTATTTTCATTTGCTGAAACTAGATTTATTCGTTGAATAGAAAACCTTCATGTGTAGAATCGATATTCATTCGTTGATTAGAAATTCATGTGTTGAATGGTGTTTGTGTTTTAAATATAAAAATCACATTTTTATCTATATATATAAACTATAGAAAACCTTCATGTGTTGAATCGATATTCATTCGTTGAATTGAAATTCATGTGTCGAATGGTTTTTATATTTTTGAAATAAATTGTTTTATAATAAAAATCACGTTTTTATCATCTATATGAACTATATAAAATAATCTCCTTTTGAAAGGAATTGTTTTATAATAAAAAAATCCTATTTTTATTACCTATATAGACTATATAAAATAATAGTGTTTTGAAAAGAATTGTTTTACAATAAAAATCACATTTTTATTATATACATGAATTGTTGAAATGTGTAGTGTTAAAAATAGCCACTCGTTCAAATAAATATGCATGAGTTGAAATATTCATGATTAGCTAATGATAGGATTTTTGTCTATGCATACAACATTAGAATGAATGGTGTTTTTAAACCAAATGGAATCAAATATGAAGTTGAATGGAAAATGATAAGTGATAAGAACTGTATATATGTACATGCATATTTATTAAACAGGTTATAGCAAAGGGGCTAGAGAAGAGGAATAAAATTTTGTGCCCGACAAATAGGTACACATTTACTGTTTTGTTTGGGTGATGATTTTATGAGCCTGTTGGCTAGCCACTTGGCTTTTTCTTTTTGACATGAGACGCCCGTGTGGCTATTTGGGAATTTTCCCAGCCCCTCCCGTACAAAGGAGGTTATGGCGAAATTTTCCAAAATTTAAAGGCGTTAGTGAAATATTTGAAGTGAAAACGATATTGCAATTATTGAATGAACTATATTTATATAAATATATAAATATAAATAAAATTAAAACGAAACGTGGCCGTGCAGTTCGTGTTTTGAAACCGTGATTTCAAACAACTAGTGCGGGAGATCCGACCATTGGATTTTCCCGAAACCGCAACCGTTGGGTTTGCCTTGGAAATATCTTTCCAACGGCACCAACTTTGTAAAAATCCAACGTTTGGATTGTCTGGAATGTTTAATTCAAATCTGAAGAAAAACAGTGCCAGAATCGATTATATTTATATATACATATATAAATATAATTATATTTAATCGAATAACGACGCTGCAGTTCGTATTTTGAAATCGAAACTTCAAACGATTGTACCGGGAGATCCGACCTTCGGATTTTCCCGAAACTGGAACCGTTGGATTCGTTTTGAAAAGATCTTTCTAATGATGTAAATTTTGTGAAGATCCAACGGTTAGATTTTCAGATATATGTAAATCAAATCTGAAGAAAAACAGCGCCACGGTCGCGTTATGGCCCGAAGCGTCATTTTGAATAAATTGGCTATTTTAAAATAAATAAAAATAGCGATAAATCATTATAAAATATTATAAACGATATGGATGTGATTTAGAAATTAACTGAAGGTTGGCTAATTCGAATGGTTTCCTGGGTGTTGATCTGATGTTGGTTTCGGCCTTCGGGGTTAATATTTGGGAAATTGTTCTCTTACTGATTGATGGTTAGTGACTAATGAATTGAAATGATGCGTGCATATGTTAGTGTTGCACCTGTTTATTATATACGTGAGTTGCTCAGAAAGACCGGGTTCATCCCATTCTGAATAACTGAATCGACGATAAGGAATCGAAGATGAAGACGATGGTCGAAGACCGGAGATCTTCACCTCGTTTGGATGGTAACCGAGGTCCTGATTGGGAGGCATCCCGAAATATGGCTAATGAGTGGTGATCGTCCAGACGTACGTGGTGACCGATGGTTTTGCGAGGTATTTAGTGCCTCCGGTTTCGTTCAGACCCAGAACAGACTTGTAATGGACTGGGTGTCTAACATTGGATTTTATTCTATGTTGATTGATCTCTGTTAAATATACATTTGTTTGGCGGCGGAGAATTTATTCTTTTGCTTAACGCCCTTCTCTGGAACGCACGAGCTCAGAGGTTGTATATCGGTGGTATCTGTCGCATGGCATGAATTGCCAGTGTGGCATGCCTAAGTGGCAAATGATCAGGGCTTCTGTTGGAAAGCAAAGTCTTGTGGTGATGATCAAAGCACCGCCTGTGTGGCGTAGCTTTGTGTATAATGTGAATTCGCGAGCCTCAGACCCCGGTATGAACCAGAAACGGGAGAAGGACCTCAGGGAGGGCATGCGTTTCTTTCTAGCTAGGGTGGTGTCAGTGACCTACCAGCCCTGACATTTATATACTTTTCACCTTTGTGGTTGTTGTTGTTGCGAGGCGCCTCGGTTTGATCGGACGATCCGGGTCCGACGGAGTCATTCGTTGGCTCGTTTACACCCCAAAGGGCGGGGAAACGTATTGTTCAGGCATTTTAATCCACATCGGTGGACCGGCCCTGTCGCTCCAAAGGCTTGGCTGAGTACTTGCCTGAGACATGGGCTAGATTGTCTCGAAGTCGGTAAGGACTATCCTTTGCCTTGGTTCATGACGGAAATCCAATTTCCAAATACGACATCGTGCAGTTTTGATTGTATATATATATGGCGACATGATATATGGTACCCATGCTGTCTATGATTGATAGTTATGATTGAATTTTTTTTTGAAACATATAAACACTAGTAATAATATCAAATGCTTTTGTTTTAATCGTATCAAGCATATTTTGGCCATTATAAGGTAAAAACTCTATCCTCCGGTTTGCATTGCATTGTGTGATGGGAACTGAGTCTTATTATGGCTTCATTTTTATAAAAAGCATTGCGATGTTTAAAAGAATGATTTGTTTTAAAGCGCTGGCAATCCAATGGAGTAAACCCGTTCCACGAAAGTGGCGTGGTCCTGTGATTAGCCATAATTTTAAATGTGTTGAGTAGATTTCTCATACCAGTGCCATGACTGATTCGTAGTTTGTTTCACTTTCAAACTCGGGTGCCCCTTTTTCTACACGGGCAGCCTTGTATTCAGGTTTAGCTGGTTCTTTCTGGATAGCTGGAGCTGAAGATGGATTCTATCATTTATCTCTTTTTATGCTGTTCAGCTCCTATTGTACATTATGTTTGTTTTCCATTGTAGACATTTATGTATAGCTGAACTGTATTTTTACTAAGTATGATCCTGTATATTGTGTAACTCTGATGATTACTTTTATCCAGTATATCCTATTGTGCATTATCTGGTGTATTTATTTAATTCTGTCCTGCTGTTATCTGTTTATGTGTTATATTCCAAGGATTACCCTTGTCGCCGTCAGTACGGGTTTGGGGTCGTCTCAGATGGGAGGGACATTGACTATGGACCAGTGTGGTGGGATCAAATTTGTATGGAGTCGAGCTCCATCAGGACCCCCAAGGGCAAAGTGATTGTAGTAAGGTTTGGATGGAACCGAGCTCCATCAAGGCCCCCATTTTGTTCTGGTTATCAAAGCGGTGGATATCATATGCTTTACTCACTGAGTGAGAGACGTGAGAATGATTGCTATGTTTGATTTTTGCTATCACCATGACATGCACAACCCCTCCTCATTATTTTCACACCTTGTGTTAGTGTCACCTTAGAGTATTGTACATCCTGTTGTGCTAACTCTTTGGTTGCAGGCCCAGGTTCAGGTTTGATTATGTATACCTGTTATTGTTCTGTTTTTTTCGCTTATCGCTCATACCAGACTTTTGTCTGACCGAGAGTTTTATGTCTCTTCTTATTATTCTGGGTGCTCCTAAACAAGCAGACTAGAGACAGGTTAGCTGGTTATGCACGAATAGCTCTCCGGAGGCGAGCATGAGGCTTACAAATATCATTCCCATATATTCTCCTTGTGTTGTTGTTGGTCACTACTTTGGGCATTAGCAGTGTACTTCCCTATTTTTCTTTAAAGACAATTTTAAAAGTTGTAATAATTATGGCCTCGATCATAAGCTGTATTTTGAATTTTCTGCTGCTATGATGGCTTAGTTTTCAGCTTATGCAAAGTCTCGCCTGTTTTATATCAAGTTATGTTATTATTATATTTTGTTCCATGTGTTGTGAGATATACTACAGGTTCCTTGTTGATTCATCATTTCAAACCCCTTTTTCTTTGATGACCATCCCATGCCGGTTGGACATCATCACAACTTATTTCAGGGAAATGTCAGCTAGTTCGGGGCGGGCCATCACAGAATTTGACCGTGATACTTTAACCAATGCATTCGTCTTAAAATTCTGGTCAACTTATATGTTTGGAGTTTCGCGAACGGAGTCCATATGAAAAAATTACGGGCGAAATACGAAAATGGATGGAAAATAAATAAATTAGAAAAATTTAATATTACATACCTTATTAAACCATCCTGACTGGATGTTCTTAGGTCCAGGCGGTCGACCATAGGGGTCGACCCGTAGTCAACTGCTACGGTCGACCCACTAGGCGTCAAAATGCCTAGTGATGGCTAGATTTTATAGGTTAGTTTATAATATACATAAAATGATTGGACAGATATAAATTAAAATGGATCCAAAGGTTCAAGGCCAACTGCACTCCAATAAATAAAGGGGTAAGGCCTCATTCTTTTCCGCACAAATTTGTGGGCAGTAGTGAAGCTCTTTCATTTTCCTTCTTCTCCAGACCTAAATTTCTTAATTAAAAATATATTTATGTACGAAAAATCAAATCCGAATCACATAGGATTGAGAGGATAATCATATCCAATGGACAAGAATGCAAAATAGCGCTCAACAATAGATTCTTCCCGCTTTTCATATTTTCTTACATCTCTACAGATATGGAATTTTCTCCTCTTTAGATAAATTGTTGATGTAACACCCCACATCCATTAATGTCACTCACAAAGGGAATGCATTAACTTCCATGGAGCTTATAAGTGAATATAGAACAGAAAAATTACAACAAGATAGATAATAAATAGTACTTGGAAATCTAAAACTTCATTTTATTACAGCGGAAATTAAACATGTTTGTTACATCATAAAACCATAGATCATAACCAAGTACAATATCCATCTTCATAAAAACAAAATACATAATCCCATTACATAAATAGCCATTAAAAATATAACAAGCTGGACTTTACTTCAACGGTCCAAGCTTTCCAAAGAGAGATGAAGCAATTCAATCAAACTCCACTAGAGCTGGGCCCAACCTGAGGACCTGGAGGGGAAAAAAGGATAGAAATAGAGGGGGTCAGACATAAAGTCTGGCGAGTATGATAATTCTAACAATACTATTATCAAAATAACTAGACTAAGGCATAAGCTGGAAGATAAGTAAATGTCTATGAACTCTTAGGAAGATAAAGATAGCGTTTAAGATAACGTTAAAGATAACGGTAAAGGCACACCTTATTACTAACGAATGATTACTACACTACACCGCACATTACTACACTGCACCACACCAGTCACCCTATTGTTTGATCCCACTTGCTTCACACAGAAACATTATAAATAGCCTTACGTACCCCTAGCTGACTACATAGGTGTCGTCTGCCCCTATCTCCACTAGGTATACCCCACTACCCACTTTCGATCGGCTCCCTACTCGTAGATACCCGTGCTGGCCCCACAGTGGGGTGTATCACTCCCCTAAAGTGGCAACCCGATACAACTTGAGAATGCACGGCTTATACCTACATGACGCAACAACGTGTTACCTACCAGCCCGGGTCCACACACGCATACGAAACCCGTTGGACTTGTGTTGCCACCGCTCCCCGTTTTGGCCTCTTACAGTCAAACCCAGCATGCGTGTCCCGTCCTCGACTTGGGTCGAGCCCACAAAGATACGTTTGGGATACTGGTCGAAATGGGCCCCCACAAGCTACCCACCTAAGCTTGTCACTAGTATATCCCACTTAACCCTCTTAGTCATGTTCATTTACATGTGTGTTTGGTTAAGTCTTACTAATCGTATTTCACATGCCTCTAAGGGCACCCCCTAGATTCCTCATGCCACCCAAGGCACCTACTTAACCCCCATGTCCCACCTTACATGTTTATCTGGTTAAATATTTCTTAATTCATTCAGGCCATAACCTCATAAAGACCTCTCACATTAGACTGGCATTTATGGCAGTTGGATTTGCCGGGCGGGTCCGGGCAGTCTTACACCATAAAAGAGTCTAACCTCGTGTCTTTACAACCGTTATGCTTTAGTTTAGGCCTAGGACCTCTCACATTGGGCTGACATTTGTGACCACTGGATTTGCCGGGCGGGTCCGGGCAGGTTTACGTCACAAACGAGTCCAACCTCGTGTCCTGAGCATTGATTAACACTTAAAATCTTTTACCCCAGTTTTAATAATTCCCTATTCAAATTATTAATTAAGTCAACTTTTAATGATGTCCATAATTGACTCAATTATGGCCATCCACTTATGGCATGCAAAATCATATCAATTGCACCCCAACTTTTTAATATTAAATCCTTAATATTAACCCTACCCCACGTTTATACGTTCGCTTATTCAACGCATAATATAGGCTAGACTTGTATAGTCTAACACCTAGCATAAAGATAAATTATCACAACATATAGACAATTAAAATAAATCTAATCATAATAGGGGTGAAACTTGCATAAACTACACATGTTAAGGATCAAAAGGTGTCAACTTGTTAAATGTCTCAATTTATATGATATGATCATAGCCCAAATCTATACATAAACTTGCATATGGGGTTTTTAGGCAACATAATGATGGTGTGAACTAGCATAGGATATCACATATGTCATAGCATAATTCTAGATTTCATAATAGATATCTTGGTATATGTTCATAACTTTTCTAATCAATCTAACTTGCATATGTGACTTGTCATATAGATCAACATAACCCAAACATGATGATTTAATTAATATGAACTAACTAGCATAGATGGTAACATCATGGCCTTTTTAACATGTATGATTCATCACAACTTAGCATAGAAACTTTCAACATACATAACATCATCATATCATGATTTACAACATATAAGATATCATCATCACATAACATTGGATTTACAATATACATGATAGCAAAAGGTGTTTACAACAACATATATGATGATTCACATCATCTACTCATAATCCATTCATAACTCAACCTAATTAAAATGATAATAATCTTGTTAAGATCATCATACTCACAATTTAGAGAAGAAAAGAGAGAGTTTTGCTTTGCTTTAGGGTTGAGAGAATTAGAATTGAATTTGCTTTTCTTCTTTCTTAGTTGGCGGCGGCTCCATTGATTTCCATGGCGACGGTAACTATTCTATTTTAATTAGGTTTAGGGTTAGCATTAGGATGTATTTATAGGTGTAGGAAGTTATTTAGGACCATTAGATTAACCCTGAACCATGAGAACCAATCAAATGCAAAATCTGCATTTGAGCGAATCGGCCCACGGGTTGACAGCCAAACACCCTGGATTAACCCCTTGTCGACCCAGCAGAGCTCGGGTCGACCTCAAAAATGGGCTGGTTCGGTTATTCCCCCTCCCAATTCGCTGTTTTGAACTTTTTCGCATATTTATTTATTTAATTTTTAATTTTTATTTATATATATATATATATCAATATATATATATATATATATTTCTCTGTGCAACCCATTTCACTTAATTCTTTTCTAAAAATTAAATATACTTTAATATTTGAATTTTAATGTTATAAAATTATGGGGTGTTACATTCTCCCATCCTTAAAGGATTTCGTCCCCGAAATCTCCAAGTCAAGAAGAATGTATATCCTACCATCTAATCGTCCATCTACTCAACCATCAAACACCAACATCCATTGTCCTTAAAAGACTTATAATGCTTTAATGTTTATATGCACAGTGTGTGTATATGTCCATATCTAATGCAAAATTATGCGGTCTACTGATTCAGTTGACCTCCTTAGTGCAATTCATGATAGTGTCATGCGTCCAATATGTATGCAAAAGATTCCTAATGATACATATTAATTCTATATGCGTGCACAACCATCCACCCGAATGCAGCAACCATATGATAATACAACCATTATACATCCATTTTACTAAATACATCCATATATATATGCAATATGCAATATGAAGTGACTGAACCGATCTGGTGCCTAATAGTGTGTGTATATGCATCCACGAGCAACCACTAGCAAACACTTGCATCCACTTTGCATCCACCATACATAACATGTCTCAAACACATGTTTCAACCATAGGATTATCCTAACTAAAGGTCAAAGATACTAGCGAGATGATATACTAAAGATAAGATAAGTACAAGCTAAGCGATAAAGGAGAAATTAAAAGACATACCCTCAAAAAGAAAAGGGTATCGTGAACGCACCTTCTCTTCCGTCTCCCAAGTAGCGTTGCTCTCATCATCTCCCCATTGCACTTTGACTAGTCTGACCTCTCGATTCCTCAACCTTTTGATCTTCGACCCAAGAATGCGCGTAGGAGCTCGTCGAATTGTCGCATCACGCTCTATCTCCACCTCTCTAAGCAAGATCGGCTCTACCACTTCCGCGGTCTCGTGCAAACACTTCCTCAAATGTGACACATGGAATACGTCATGTACACCACTAAGTCTCTCGGGCAACTCCACTCTATACGCCATCCGTCCAATCCTCTCCTTAATAGGAAACGGCCCTACAAACCTTGGTGCTAATTTCCCAACGGGCCCAAAGCGAACAACGTTTCGTAATGGAGACACTTTGACAAAGACCATGTCCCCAACTTCAAACTCGAGATCTGTCCTCCTCTTATCCGCATAAGATTTCTGCCTATCTTGCGATGCTTTCATCCTCCTTCGAATCAAGTCGATCTTCTCCGAAGTCTCCCTAATCATATCGGGCCCAAGTAAGATCTTATCCGTAGATTCCCACCAACATGTAGGTGAACGACAAGGTCGTCCATAAAGAGCTTCGAATGGTGCCATACCAATGCTGGACTGAAAGCTATTATTATATGTGAACTCAACCAATGGAAGATGCTCTTCCCATGTACCCCCAATGTCTAGGATACATAGCCTCAACAGATCCTCTAGAATGCGATTCACCCTCTCGGTCTGGGCGTCCGTCTGAGGATAATATGCGGTGCTCAAACATAACTGAGTCCCTACCGCCTCTTGTAAGCTTCTCCAAAATTCGCTAGTGAAAATATGATCGCGGTCGCTCACTATGCTAGAAGGAACACCGTGCAAACGAACTATCCCTCGAACGTATACAGAAGCTAACCATGGAGCAGTCCTCTTACTCTTCACGGGAATAAAATGGGCGCTCTTAGTAAGTCTATCTACTATAACCCAAATTCCCGTATTACCCTTCCTCGATCACGGTAATCCATCCACAAAATCCATCGAGATGCTTTCCCATTTCCATAGTGGAACCTCCAATGGGTGAAGCAACCCACCGGGTTTCTTTTGCTCCGCTTTTACTTGTTGGCACACCAAGCATCTAGCGACATACTCGGCTACATCTTTCTTCATGCCGGCCCAAAAGTAAACTCTCTTCATGTCTTTGTACATCTTGTCCCCGCCGGGATGAATGGTCATCTTCGAATGATGTGCTTCGTCAAGAATAGTCTTCCTTAGGTCATCATCTTTTGGTACACAAAGTCTACCGTCCCTACGTAACCAACCCTTATCGTCTAGGGTATACCTACGGAGATGGCTTGATGACTCCCCTCCTTTGAGTTTTTCTACTAACTCAACCAACTGCGGGTCGTCTCGCTGTGCCTCGCCAATCCGTCCCAAAAGCGTAGGTCTGACCTCCAAGGATGCTAGCAAACCGGGTACGAAGTCAACGGAAGGTCTAAAGTCAAACATCGAAATGAATTCTAAACTTCGTCGCTCAACAAACAAAGGACTTAAGGATAATCTTTTTCTACTTAAGGCATCGGCCACCACGTTACCCTTGCCAGGGGTATATGCTATCTCAAAGTCATAGGACGCCAAGAACTCCATCCACCTTTGCTGCCTTAAGTTCAAGTCCTTCTGGGAGAATAAGTATTTTAGCGATTTGTGGTCAGTGAATAATTCGAATTTCTCGCCAAGAAGATAATGACGCCAAGACTTAAGCGCGAAAACAATAGCGGCCAATTCTAGGTCATGTGTAGGATAATTTTTCTCATGCGCTCTCAACTGCCTTCCACCATAGGCTATTATCCTACCCTCTTGCATTAAGACTGTGCCTAGTCCTGTCCCACAAGCATCAGTATAAACGGTAAACGGCTTACTCCCGTCTGGCAATATTAAGACTGGGGCTGAAGTCAAAGCTCTCATCAAACGTTGGAACGCATCATCACAATCTACGTCCCATGTGAAAACTAGGTTCTTCTACGTCAAGCGTGTCAACGGAGCTGATATCTTTATGAAGTCTTTGATAAACTTCCTATAGTAGCCAGCCAACCCCAAGAAACTTCTCACTTCGGTAGCATTTTTAGGAACCTTCCAATCTTGGATGGCCACCACCTTCGCGGGATCCACAGCTATCCCTTCTTTGGAAATCACGTGCCCCAAAAACCGTACTTCCTTCCTCCAGAAGTGACACTTAGAAAATTTAGCCTTAAGGCTATGCGCTCGTAGGGTCTCCAACACTTCCCTAAGATGTAGGGCATGCTCTTCTTCATCCTTTGAAAAGATCAAGATGTCATCTATAAAGACTACCACAAATTTGTTAAGGTACTCCCTAAACACTCTACTCATCAAATCAACAAAGTATGTGGGGGCGTTTGTCAAACCGAAGGGCATCACTAGCCATTCATAGAAACCGTCCGGAGTCCTAAAGGCAGTCTTGTCAATGCTATCCTCAGCCACTCTCAACTGATGGAAACCCGTGGCTAAGTCCAACTGCGAAAACACTGAGGCGCCAACTAACTGATCGAAGAGATCGTCAATCCTCGGCAGTGGGTGTCTGTTCTTCTTAGTAAGTTTATTAAGTTCTCTATAGTTCACACAAAGTCTAAGGGACCCATCCGCCTTCGTGGCAAATACTACTGGAGCACCCCACTCCGATATACTTCGTCTTATGAACCCCTTCTCAAGCAACTCCTTCACTTGCTTATCGAGTTCCCTCCTTTCACGTGGAGCCATGTGGCGTACTGGCAAAGATACCGGTTTCGCATTATCCACAAGATATATTCGAAAATCTATCTCCCGCTTCGGAGGCAAGCCCTTCACCCCCTCAAACACATCCGAATATTCTCGGACCACTCTAACAGATCGTAGATTTTCCTCAGACGCGTCAAGCGATTCTAGATAACTTAGCATAACCGAATTTATGGGATTACAGAAGATTTCGAGAGTGTTGCCAAGGCAAGTCACGAGCCTAACTACTCTCCTTTCACAATCAAGAACAACCCCATTTCTGGATAACCAATCCATTCCTAAAATTAGCCCATAGTCCGTGAAGCCCAACACATAAGAATCACATCTAAATTCAACGCTAAGTATGGAAATTTTCAAATCCAAACACATCATGGACAAATAAGCTGAGCCCCCTATTGGATTCGAAACAACTAAGGGATCCTCTACTAAACTGGTGTTTAAGTGCAGTGATTCAACTAATGATGTAGAGATAAACGAATGTAATGTGCTCGAATCGAATAAGGTACAGACAAGATGATCAAACAGAAAAACTAAGCTTTCAACAGAAATGGTTCTACCTCGTTCTTGCAGCGGTGGGACCGCGAGAGCCTGAACTTGTCCCCTAGCCTGCCCTGGTGCCATAAGAGTCTGCACCTGTCCTCCCGAGGTAGCTCCTGCCCTCTGCCCCTTCTTTGGGCAGTCCTTCACTAAATGTCCCGCATCGCCACAATGAAAACAGCATGTCTTCTTTTTCTTTCGGCAATCCTTGCTGAGATGGCCAGGTGTCCCACAGTTAAAACATTTCTTCTTTCCCTTGCCATTATTGTCTTTTCCACCCTTCTTGTTTTGCTGTTGTGGTTTCTTCTGATCCCCCTTCTTCTCGGGTGCCTTATCAGCTTTAGCGCTTTTCTCCTCATGCATAAGCGCCATTTCTACTAACTTCTCAAAGGTGGCCCCCATCGGGATGTGGGTCATAGCCAACCCTTGCAATGGTTCATTCAAGCCATTCACGAACCTTATAGCCTTCTTCTCCGGCGTGTTTACTAAGTCCAAGCCAAACCTTGCTAACTGATTAAATTTATTGACATATTCTTTCACTGATGAGCTTCCTTGCTTCAATGTCAAGAACCTTTCCATATATAGATTTTCTTCCGCCCTTGAGAGAAACTTCGCCTCGAACCTACGTCTGAAATCCGCCCAAGAGTCAACAGGACGCTCCCCATTAGTGACCTCCCACCAAAACGAGGCCTCTCCCTTCATCAACCAAGCTGCTAAACGAACTCTCTTCCCTTCTTCTACTTCAAAGATTTCTAACAATTCTTCCACCTCCTTAAGCCAATCTCTAGCTTCCACAGACGTTTCTGACCCTTGAAATGGTTTTCCACCCATAGCCTTGAATTCCTTGCACGTCTTTGCAAAAGAATCTACGCGAGGAGGAGGAGGAGGAACGGGTGCAACTGGTGGTGGAGGAACATTGGCTGGACCTGCAGCGACCCTAGCCTCTAATAACCTCCTATACCATCTTGGTATCGTTACACCGTCGGGTAGATTAAGTCTTCAGCCATGCTGAAACGAAAAACGAAAGATTCAGAATGGAGAATTCGAAAGATAAAGATATGGGCTATTGGGGATTATGTTTTTTTTTCTTAAAAACTTTTCTCTTTAAATTTCTCATTAAAACATGTTTTTGAAAGCACTTCTTCCAAACATAACTATTTTTCTAAAGTATTTTTATCTGTTATGGTAACCTTAAGCTCTGATACCACGTGTAACACCCCACGTCCATTAATGTCACTCACAAAGGGAATGCATTAACTTCCATGGAGGTTATAAGTGAATATAGAACAGAAAAATTACAACAAGACAGATAATAAATAGTACTTGGAAATCTAAAACTTCATTTTATTACAGCGGAAATTAAACATGTTTGTTACATCATAAAACCATAGATCATAACCAAGTACAATATCCATCTTCATAAAAACAAAATACATAATCCCATTACATAAATAGCCATTAAAAAGATAACAAGCTGGACTTTACTTCAACGGT
Source organism: Allium sativum (assembly GCA_030737875.1). Lineage (NCBI taxonomy): Eukaryota > Viridiplantae > Streptophyta > Magnoliopsida > Asparagales > Amaryllidaceae > Allium > Allium sativum. The sequence goes on along the minus strand of CM060920.1, from coordinate 455,733,378 downwards.
CCAAGCTTTCCAAAGAGAGATGAAGCAATTCAATCAAACTCCACTAGAGCTGGGCCTAACCTGAGGTCCTGGAGGGGGAAAAAGGATAGAAATAGAGGGGGTCAGACATAAAGTCTGGCGAGTATGATAATTCTAACAATACTATTATCAAAATAACTAGACTAAGGCATAAGCTGGAAGACAAGTAAATGTCTATGAACTCTTAGGAAGATAAAGATAGCGTTTAAGATAACTTTAAAGATAACGGTAAAGGCACACCTAATTACTAACGAATGATTACTACACTGCACCGCACATTACTACACTGCACCACACCAGTCACCCTATTGTTTGATCCCACTTGCTTCACACAGAAACTTTATAAATAGCCTTACGTACCCCTAGCTGACTACATAGGTGTTGTCTGCCCCTATCTCCACTAGGTGTACCCCACTACCCACTTTCGATCGGCTCCCTACTCGTAGATACCCGTGCTGGTCCCACAGTGGGGTGTATCACTCCCCTAAAGTGGCAACCCGATACAACTTGAGAATGCACGGCTTATACCTACACGATGCAACAACGTTTATCAACCAGCCTGGGTCCACACATGCATACGAAACCCGTTGGACTTGCGTTGCCACCGCTCCCCGTTTTGGCCTCTTACTGTCAAACCCAGCATGCGTGTCCCGTCGTCGACTTGGGTCGAGCCCACAAAGATACGTTTGGGATACTGGTCGAAATGGGCCCCCACAAGCTACCCACCTAAGCTTGTCACTAGCATATCCCACTTAACCCTCTTAGTCATGTTCATTTACATGTGTGTTTGGTTAAGTCTTACTAATCGTATTTCACATGCCACTAAGGGCACCCCCTAGATTCCTCATGCCACCCAAGGCACCTACTTAACCCCCATGTCCCACCTTACATGTTTATCTAGTTAAGTATTTCTTAATTCATTCAGGCCATAACCTCATAAAGACCTCTCACATTAGACTGGCATTTATGGCAGCAGGATTTGCCGGGCGGGTCCGGGCAGTCATACACCATAAAAGAGTCTAACCTCGTGTCTTTACAACCATTATGCTTTAGTTTAGGCCTAGGACCTCTCACATTGGGCTGACATTTGTGACCACTGGATTTGCCGGGCGGGTCCGGGCAGGTTTACGTCACAAACGAGTCCAACCTCGTGTCCTAAGCATTGATTAACACTTAAAATCTTTTACCCCAGTTTTAGTAATTCCCTATTCAAATTATTAATTAAGTCAACTTTTAATGATGTCCATAATTGACTCTATTATGGCCATCCACTTATGGCATGCAAAATCATATCAATTGCACCCCAACTTTTTAATATTAAATCCTTAATATTACCCCTACCCCACGTTTATACGTTCGCTTATTCAACGCATAATATAGGCTAGACTTGTATAGTCTAACACCTAGCACAAAGATAAATTATCACAACATATAGACAATTAAAATAAATCTAATCATAATAGGGGTGAAACTTGCATAAACTACACATGTTAAGGATCAAAAGGTGTCAACTTGTTAAATGTCTCAATTTATATGATATGGTCATAGCCCAAATCTATACATAAACATGCATATGGGGTTTTTAGGAAACATAATGATGGTGTGAACTAGCATAGGATATCACATATGTCATAGCATAATTCTAGATGTCATAATAGATGTCTTGGTATAAGTTCATAACTTTTCTAATCAATCTAACTTGCATATGTGACTTGTCATATAGATTAACATAACCCAAACATGATGATTTAATTAATATGAACTAACTAGCATAGATGGTAACATCATGGCCTTTTTAACATGTATGATTCATCACAACTTAGCATAGAAACTTTCAACATACATAACATCATCATATCATGATTTACAACATACAAGATATCATCATCACATAACATTGGATTTACAATATACATGATGGCAAAAGGGGTTTACAACAACATATATGATAATTCACATCATCTACTCATAATCCATTCATAATTCAACCTAATTAAAATGATAATAATCTTGTTAAGATCATCATACTCACAATTTAGAGAAGAAAAGAGAGAGTTTTGCTTTGCTTTAGGGTTGAGAGAATTAGAATTGAATTTGCTTTTCTTCTTTCTTAGTTCGCGGCGGCTCCATTGATTTCCATGGCGACGGTAACTATTCTATTTGAATTAGGTTTAGGGTTAGCATTAGGATGTATTTATAGGTGTAGGAAGTTATTTATGACCATTAGATTAACCCTGAACCATGAGAACCAATCAAATGCAAAATCTGCATTTGAGCAAATCGGCCCACGAGTTGACAGCCAAACACCCTGGATTAACCCCTTGTCGACCCAGCAGAGCTCGGGTCGACCTCAAAAATGGGTCGGTTCGGTTATTCCCCCTCCCAATTCGCTGTTTTGAACTTTTTCGCATATTTATTTATTTAATTTTTAATTTATATATATATATATATATCAATATATATATATATTTTTCTGCGCAACCCATTTCACTTAATTCTTTTCTAAAAATTAAGTATACTTTAATTTGTGAATTTTAATGTTATAAAATTACAGGGTGTTACAGTTGATTTATAAGAATTTGGGAAATGTAGGCCTAAAGGGTTCAAACTTTGGATTTGGATGCTTATAGGTGAGTGGGAAATTTTTATATACATTTATAATAACGTATTTATCTCGTTTTTTTATAAATCTCATTTTTTATGCCTATTTCTACCAGATTTGTTCAATAAATTGTTGTAATTAGATTGGCACCCATTAGACCTTTTTATAAAAAATGTTTAACTTGTGAATTGTATATTGTGGGTATGCATAATATTAATTGTAGGATTCTTAAACCTGTTTACACATATTCCTACAGTTATGTCGTAAAATATATTATTGTAAAGCATTGTAGATCTAGAAATCAGACCTATTAAAAACCATTTAGATGTAGTTAAATTTCAGATCTCTAGTTCAGTGTTGAATAATAAATTATGTGATTATAACGTTAAAAGAAATAAGCTTGTTTGTATTCGATACTATTGGGTTTTGGCTTAATTGTTGTAAGTATGTTGTTTTTTCCTTTTGAATAAAAAAGCATCATTTTGAAATCTTAAGAGGAATAATAAGAAGATCAAAAATGGAAAAGTGGTGAAAATGTACATATAAATATGAATATATATATAATTGTGTGTAATTTGCATCAACTATTCCAAATTATATATTTACATCATCTCTTGTGATTTTGAAATATGCCAATTCCGCTAAGTAGGCATAATTTACAATGATTACGACTAAAGGTCTTTTTGTAAGATTGAAACCTTTTTGCAAGATTGAACGAAAAAAGAATGTTTGGTTATTTAGTTAACCAAATCATTGAATTTAGAATAATAAAATTGAAAATAATAACTATGTCGACCACACGAAAACATAAAATATAAATATATACATATTACTTGTCCAAAGCAGCGTAAAATGATAAAATATACAGTGTGTTCGATGTTTGAATGTTTGGATAAGGTTAAATTATGGAATTATATGTAAATGTAATCCATATTGAATTAATATATTTGTGGTGACCATTTGTAGCAATCAATATAATTAATTGCTACAAATAAGACCGTAAATCAATAAATAACAATTGTAACCAGTGTTGATTTGGAAAAGTAAATATAATAGGATAATAGTCATAATTCCTAAATTAATTAGGACAAATGTTGTACACCTCAAATTAGGAAATTTGAAATGTAACCGCATTTAGACACAAGGTTAAGCTCAATTTGTGGTATAAGTCTCCCCAGAACTGACCGAAAAATCAAGCATCCACAAATAGTTAGCTAAATGTGAGAGTTTAATGCGTAAATATAAGTGTACTAAGGCACGAGGTTAAGTTCAACTTGTGGTAGAAGTCTGCTCGGATCCGATCGGCAAATCCAGCATCCATAAGTGGTCAACTTAATGTGAGAGGCCTAGTGTGTATGTATATATATATATATACAATAGTCAACCAATAAATAAATGAATGAATAAGAATAGTAATTGTCTGTTGGGGGTACAACAAATAGATACCTTGCGATTGATAAATAGTTGCCTAAGGAAAATATGACCGTTATGGTCATAACGGGCAATAAAAGAAAATGGGTGTCAAAAAAGGGATTAATGGATATTGATTATTGCTTAAATACTAAGTCTTAATTAGGGAAGTAACTAAATAAATATCTTAGGATAAAAGAGGATATAACATTCCTTATTTATATTAATAAATATAGAACTTATAATTAAAAATAGAGTTGGACTTAGTAGGTTAACGATGGAAAAATATTATTAACCATAAGAACCCATGACGATAATAAATCATATGGAGAGAGATTAAACAGAAAGAGCGTAATAATGTAGCCCACTTTATCCCCATAAGGAAACAAACGTGAAATATTAGAAAGGTCCAATGATTGTTTGACGTTAGAAATTCGAATGGCTGTTTTGCTTTCCTTTGATAGTTAAATCACCGGCTATCAAAGATTTTTTGGACCATCGTTGTCAATACGGATAGACCAGTTGGATTTATTATCCGAAAACTACTCCGTATTTGCGTAGGCGTTGCAAATTAGATTATGCCGAAGATAATGAAAGATGGAGTAAAAGGCAAGGGTTGTTATGTTTGTCTAGACCCAAGACAACTTGTATGGATGAATGTCTGACAGAGCATGTCTAACAGATCACATAAGACGAACTTTTCAAGATATTACATTTGGTGGTAGAGGAATTCGTTTCTCTTAGCTTTTTATACCCAAAATATATTTGGAAGATCAACTAGTGATTTGATGGGTTTGATGATGTGGCATTCAAAGTGTATGGTGGCTAGATGTTCCAAAAAAATACATGTAGCTTCAAGCCTCACAACCCGGAAAGGACAGAAATCCGACAGGCAGCATGGCTAGTTGGGTCATACCCAAGAAGGGTATATTTGTCACCGATCTAGAGAAAATTCATTACTTATTCTTCTTTCGATTCTGTATCTTATGGGTTACTGTTGGATAGCCGACATCTGTTGGTGATAATATATTCGCTAACTCAAGAAAAATGAGTGGGCGGTCATGTGTGGCTATGCTGCAAGATGTTCTTGCTAAATCCTAGTGTATCCTCTATAGAGAACACTGATTAGGAGGTGGTCCCATACCATGTCATAGTTGGAATCCAATCTCCAATAAGCGCCTTGTAGTTTTTGATTTTATACTATGTGTGTAGAGTGTGAGCTGCAAGCGTTATACTATTTGGTTATTTATTTGATTAGACATTATTATAATATCACTGGATTTTAATATCAAAAATGTTTGGATTATAGTAAGGTAAAAACTGCCATGTTTATGTATATGTTGGTCTTACTATTATCCTTTTCTTTTAAAAGGTGGTTTTCAAAGTTAAACAATATGGTTGGAGTTTACTCACACCAGTCACAAGACTGTCCCAGAGTTTATTTTGTTTGTTTTTCCATAAACTCTTGGGTGCCCAAATTTGTATGGGCAGTCAAGTGTTTTAGGATTCTACAAATACACTTGGAGGAGCTTGAAGCAGGAGGCTTCACCATCTGATATTTTAGAGTTATTTCCTGCTCAAACGTTCTATTGTACTCTGGTAATAGTATGACACAAAATTTTGTGTTTCAAAATTCATGTTATATAATATTTTTTATTTGTTCCACTATGAGATTCTATGTTGTTGTTTCGATTTTTCTTATATCTATTTCTATTTTCTTTAACCCTAATGAATTGTATTTCTGTATTATTTGGGTTGAACGTGTGTTGTTTAGTCAGCTCAAATAGTATGGATTTGCGGGTTGTTACATTTAGTATCAGAGCTTAGGTTGAGCGAACACCTAAGCTTTGGTGAACGTTTACCCATTAGAGATAGGGTCAATAGTACCCTAGAATGAGTTGACTGTATATATATGAGAGAGCGTATTCGTAAGTTGATATAAAAGTTTTTTTATATTGTGTTGGCTTTTTTGTTGAGTGGTTTATGATTCTGGTCGAATTGTGGGATGCCACGACATTGATAAGAATTTCTAAAAACTTGAAAAAAAGTAGTTCGACATAATACTGTTTTAAAATAGGTAAATGAAATAATTTTATCCAAATTTATATTTTGATATAAAAATAAATAATTTTCTAAAATTATATATATATATATATACATATATATGGATGAGTTAATTTCTATCAAAGGAGATTATAAAAATAAAATGATTGTATTAACCAAATAGAACTTGAATATGCGAATGAGAAAAAATAAAATTGGATTGAAATAAGAATTCAGAGTTTAAATCCCGAAAAGTGGGAAAATATTTTTCCAAAGTATATTAAAATAATATAGCCTTGATTTGGAAGTATTTTTGAGTAAAATTTATTTTAGATGGATTTTTGAAAATGATAAAGCACTGAATTCACTTGGGACACTGGAAAATAATTCTGAGGATGATCGTGACATCATCAGTGTTCAATTTTCGAGTTTCTAAGTGGAGGATTTCTACCATAGTGAGATTTTCGAAGGAAATTATTTGTGAAAAGTAAGGTGTTTTAGAAAATTCAAATGTTTTGAGTTTGTGATGATTATAAATAATCTATGTCTATATTTTATATAATTCCTATTTGTTTATATGATTATAAAGGAATTTGAAATAAAAACTGGGTATTTAGATTCTGGAATTTAAAACATAACTTATGCAAGTTAAATAATTGAATTGGTGAAAGTGAATTAAAGTGGATAAATTAATTTTGAATCAATTTAAAATTTGGTCAGAAATATAAATTGCTATTGTATTAGCCTAATAATACCAAATATGCATAGAAAATTTTCGTTTATCAGCAACGAAGTAAATAAATTTATTAGAATCAATATGAATGAAGTTGAATACATATAAATGAAATATGAATTGAATAAGAATAAATTGGTTGTAAATCATTTGAACTGAATGAATATAAGCATATATGGTGAATAATATGAATTAAATGAGGTATAAACCAAACATTGGAACTTGTATTAACCTATATGTGCTAAAATACATGATATGGCTTGTTGGTATTGAATTCAGGTATTAATCATCTAAATGAATGGAGGTTATTCAAATTTCACATATATGGGACTTATGTGTTTAAATTAAGTAAGTACAGGTGCATGGAACTACCTGACTTGATTTTTGGATATGCATATTGCTTATATGTTAAGCATGCACGCTTAATTAACGCATATATAAGGTACGCCTACGCAAAATATCAAAATTTAGATATATGAATTGTTTTCCAATCGTATGGATCAATGTATACTTTTGTATCTCTTTTGGTTTATTGCAAAAGCACCCACGTATAGGCTAGACTGCCAAAAAAATTCCAAAATTTAGGGAGTTAGAAATTTTCAAAAGTTTGAAATTTTCTGTAAAGATAAAAAAAATGATTTTCAAATTAAATTCAATTTGAAGATTTTTTGAATAGGAAATAGGAAATTAAATATTTCCATGAAGACTAAAAATTATATGGGACTTGAATTATAGAATATGAAATACTAAGTTATAACCAAATGGGCTTTTGAAAAGTTAAAGGGTCTGTAGCATTTCTTCTGCCTTAATAATTTCGGGGATGAATTTCTTTTGAGGGGAAGGAATGCAACATCCAGGATTTTTAGTCATCTAATTTTGAATATTTAAATTTATTTTAAATATTTATTTGAAACTATAAATGAATTTTTATATGGATTTATCGATTTAATAATTGATAAATGATTTAATATCAAATATATAAAATTATAGTATATGGGAACAACAAATGAGTTCAGAATTAAAACTAAATCAAAACAATTTAGTCGATCGATGTAATTTCTATTTGTATATAAACGATAATAATAATAATTCCTTATCGGGGATTTGTTTGTTTTGAATCTAAAATTTACTTATATTGATTTAACATGGTTACTCTTTATATATGATCGAATTAAATTGTGGAATCTGTTCCTTTGAGTATATAACAACGAATAACGTTAGGAATGTCGGTTGTAATGGTTTAATTGGAGTTTAACACTATGAGATATATTATTATAAAATTAAAAGAATAAGATCAAAATAAAATCGCATTAAATAAAAATCAAATCGAAATAAAGATGTTTATACTTCAGTTGGCATGAATTAAATGACACATATGAAATGTTTCCTTTCTTCGTTTATAAAAGATAGTGTATGCCTTTAGTATTTCCACTTATTTCACTATGGACTGGAAAGAAATCAAAAATGGTTGCAATACCATTTTCCCATTCAGTAAATAAACAAATCGAAGCTATGCCATTCCTTTTCTTATTTCCTCAAATATGAATCCCCTTAAAGCTCTTCTTTATCCTTCTCATTCATTTTTCTTAATCATGATTCCCCTTATCCTGTTTCGAACTCTCCCTCAATAGAAAATCTTTTCTGAAAGAAAAAGTAGAAGAATTGAATTCGAATTTCAAGGTAAGCAGTGAGAATACGCAGGACATCGCGATGGTTCAACTTTGATTCATGGATCTCAGGCTCGACTTCGAGCAAAGATGTCGCACGCCAGGAAGATGCCAAGTTCGACTTTGAAGGGTAGAAAGGAGTTGAAATGGCGTGGATTCATCATCGTTGGAGGAGCAAGTTCGATTTATGTTCTGAGTTTAGGGCTCATTGAAGATTACTTCGGTGAGTTGGTGAGTTGCTGATCGAATTGTAATTTAAATCTCTGATATTTTTCTGATGTATATTATTTATTCATACTCTGTTATATTCTTGTACCCTGGTGTAAATTGTTGTAACAACAATGAAGTGTTCTATTGTTTGTGTTCTGATTTGTCGTATTCTCAACTCAATCCAGGTTTTCCCGAAAGGGGAAGTTTGGGTCGTTGCAAAAAATTTGAATTTTTTTGAAAAGAATAATCAACTGCGAATATACGAAGTGAATACAAGTTGAATGGAAACGTTAGGTAAATTAAACGGATTTTTATAAATGGATACAAGACAAAATAAATAAAGAGTCATATATGGAAAAACACTAATGGTGTGACAACCCCGAACCCCGTATCCACGGTGGCAAGGGTAATCTTTGGAATATAACACATAAACAGATAACAGCAGAACATAATTAAATAAATACACCAGATAAAGTACAAATAATACACTGGATAAACATAATCATCAGAGTTACACAGTATACAGGATCATACTTAGTACAAATACAGTTCAGCTATACATAAATGTCTACAGCGGAAAACAAACATAATATGTACAATAGGAGCTGAACAACATAAAAAGAGATAAATGATAGAATCCATCTTCAGCTCCAGCTATCCAGATAGAGCCTGCTAAAACCTGAACACAAGGCTGCCCGTGTAGAAATAGGGGTACCCGAGTTTGCAAGTGAAACAAACTACGAGTCAGTCATGGGACTGGTATGAGAAATCTACTTAACACATTTACAATATGGCTAATCACAGGACCACGCCACTTTCGTGGAACGGGTTTACTCCATTGGATTGCCAGTGCTCTAAAACAAATAATTCTTTTAAACATCGCAATGCTTTTTATAAAAACGAAACCATTATAAGACTCAGTTCCCATCACACAATGCAACGCAAACCGGAGGATAGAGTTTTACCTTATAATGGCCAAAATATGCTTGATACGAATAAAACAAAAGCATTTGATATTATTACTAGTGTTTATAGGTTTCGAAAACAATTTCAATCATAACTATCAATCATAGACGGCATGAGTACCATATATCATGTCGCCATATATATAAATACAATAAAAACTGCACAGTGTCGTATTTGGAAATTGGATTTCCACCATGAACCAAGGAAAAAGATAGTCCTTAACGAATTCGAGACTTCCTAGCCCGAGCCTCAGGAACAGCCGCAACTGCCCCTTGGAGCGACAGGGCCGGTCCACCGATGTGGATTAAAATTCCTCAACACTGCGTTTCCCCGCCCTTCGGGGCGTAAGTGAGCCAACAAATGACTCCATTGTCCCGGATCGACCGATATATCCGAGGCGCCTCGCAACAGCAACAACCACATAGGTGAAAATAATATAAATGTCAGCCAGTTTTAAGCACTGACACCACCTCTAGCTAGGAGGAAACGCATGCCCTCCCTGATGTCCTCTCCCGTTTCGGGTTCATACCGGGGTGTGAGGTTCGTGAATTCATGTTATACACAAAGCTACGCCACACAGGCGGTGCTTTGATCATCACCACAAGACTTTGCTTTTCAACAGAAGCATTGATCCCTGCATCTTAGCATGCCACACAGGCAATTCATACCATGCAACTGATGGCTATCAATCACACAGAATGAATTCCAATGTCAGATACACAGTCCATTTACAAGTTCGTTCTGGGTCTGAACGAAACCGGAGGCACTATATACCTTGCATACCCATTGATCTCCACGTACGTCTGGACGATCACCACTCATTATCCATATTTCGGGATGCCTCCCAATCAGGACATCAGTTACCATCCAAACGAGGTGAAGATCTCCGGTCTTCGACCACCGTCTTCATCTTCGATTTCTTATCGTCGATTCAGTTATTCAGAATGGGATAAACCCGGTCTTTCTGAGCAACTCGCGTATATAAATAACTAGTGCTACAAAGACACAACATACACCTCATTCCAATTCATTAGTTACTAACCGTCAATAAGTAAGAGAACGATTTCCCAAATATTAACCCCGAAAGCCGAAACCAACATCAGATCAAAACCCAGGAAACCATTCGACTTAGCCAGACATCAGTTTGTTTCTAAATTTCACATCCATATTGTTTATAATATTTTATAACGATTTATCGCTATTTTTATTTAATTAAAATAGCCAATTTATTCAAAAGATGCTTCAGGCCATAACGCGGCCGCGGCGCTATTTTTCTTTAGATTTGATTTACACATATCTAAAAATCTAACAATTGGATCTTCACAAAATTTTCATCATTAGAAAGATCTTTTCAAAACGAATCCAACGGTTCCAGTTTTGGGAAAATCCGACGGTCGGATCTCCCGATACACTCATTTGAAGTTTCGATTTCAAATTACGAACTACAGCATAGTTATTCGATTGAATTTAATTATATATATATATATATAATCGATTCTGGCGTTGTTTTTCTCCAGATTTGAATTAAACATTCCAGACAATCCAACCGTTGGATCTTTACAAAGTTGGTGTCGTTGGAAAGGTATTTCCAAAGCGAACCTCAACGGTTTCGGTTTCGGGAAAATCCGATGATCGGATCTCCCGCACTAATCGTTTGAAATCGCGGTTTCAAAATATGAACTGAAGCTTCGTTATTCGATTTATTTTAATTATATTTATATATATAAATAAATATAATCGATTCTTCGATTTCAAAACCATATTCTTTTCATACCTTTGATAGAAATGATATTTTTATCCAACTGACTTCTATTTCAACACTTCCCTATTTTTAACAATTCATATATATGATAAAAATGTGATTTTCATTGTAAAACTATTTATTTCAAAACACGACTATTTTATATAGTTCATATAGATGATAAAAATATGATTTTTATTATAAAACAATTTATTTCAAAACACGAATACCATTCAACACATGAATTTCTATTCAACGAATGAATTTCTATTTAACACATGAAGGTTTTCTATTCTTTGTATATATATAGTAAAAATGTGATTTTTATTGCAAAATGATTTATTTCAATACACGACTATTTTATATAGTTCATATAGATGATAAAAAGTATGATTTTTATTATAAAACAATTTATTTTAAAACACGAATACCATTCAACACATGAATTAATATTCAACGAATGAATTTCTATTCAACACATGAAGGTTTTCTATTCAACACGTGAATATAGTTTCAACACATGAAAATAATTCTAACACATGAATATTATTCAAAATTTTGGCAGCATAACGGCAGGGTAGTTAAAACCGGGGCCGTCCCTAGTACGGCTCCTCGCTCTACCTTAAAGCCTCGCAGCTTTTGACAATGGGGATTTCATGCATCTAGTTCCCATGCAGGCGGCATGTATATTTTTTTCATTTCCACAAACTAATCCTATGTGGTTTCAACCAAATAATTCTCACCCACAAACGGGTATTTTTCAACCATAATCAATCAATTTCAACCACAAACAATTTTAATCAACCTTTCGCTATCAACCAATTTTCACACCAATCACAACCAATAAATATCGTCCATGGTTTGTGGATGAGGGAAGTATATATATATATATTTATATAAGTATACTTCACTTCCATTCAACACATGTATAATTTTTACAACGCGTATATAACATATACATCGACCGTACAAATTATACGACGCTTATAAATGAGGTGTACAACGCTTATATAACTCATACATCGACAATATAATTTATACATCGTCGTTTTCTATATCGTTTATAAATTAGAAATCTCACATTGGGTTCCACTCCACCAAAAATAGCAGAAGGCCCAGAAAAATATGCGATCTCTTCTAGAATGTAGAAGACGTCCACACGAGTCCACTGTCTCTTGTTTCACTGAATTTCATCAAGAAACGAAAAAGATATGATTTTACAGTGAAATTAAAAACCGTAGCGCTTAAAACTGCTATAATATAGTTTATTTAAAATAGGCCGTTACCTCTCTTTGAATGCTCAAAACTAGGGTTGCGATTTGCGCTCAATCCGTTGCGCTTCGTCCCGATCAAGTTATACCACTTCGACATGCTCGGAACAGGCTTCAAACGTCAGGTGGTGGCGCTCAGTTCGGTGGCGAGTCCAGGGTGCGGCTGAGCTTCAAAGGCGGCGTCTTCCTCGAGGAAATTCGACGCCAATACCCCACTATAACTGACGAGGGTTGTATGGATTTATAGAGGAGGGAAAGATGAACGGAAAACTTAACTGGAGGTGGCGCTGAAAGTGGCTAAGGCGGCGGGAAAATCATCTGGAAGGTTGGAGCACATCCGTCGTTCGCGAGGGGTGGGGGGTTTACTCGAGTTTGACCCGTCAACGTGAAGTGAGAGAAAAGGGGGGGGTTCGATCCATATATTTTATTTTAAATTCCAAAAATATCATTTTGAACAAACGAACACCAATTTCAACCCAACGACTGTCGCCCCTAGCTAAATACCCCCATGCCGGACATAATGGGATATGTTTCGTTGGCCAATTCGACTGTTACAGTCAGTTATTTTTCAAATTATAGTATTAGACATTTAATATTCAATTTCGAACATACGTTTCAATTTGCCAGGGCCACAAACTGACTCGAAAAATTCCAGAAAAATAAATCTAGCTATGTTTTGACGATACGGTCCCAACAAAACTAGTTTCGTCGAATTCTGAGATAATTTGCAAAATGGTCATTTTCTGGTCGACCCAATTTAATAGAAATCAACCAAACACATTTTCCTTTGCCACGCTCACTTACTAGCTTCAAAAATTATGAAATTCGAAACTTAGCAATAGTTTAACATCCAGGATCCAACAAAAGTGGTTTCGTTGAATTCCGAGGTCGTTTGCAAAATGGTCATTTTCACGGGCTATATAAACTCCATAGCGACCTTTCAGAAAATTCATTTGGCCATAACTTTTGCTTCCCGCTATGAAACTTCGATTTTTCAGATTCGTTAGAAAGATATTCACTAACAGATTTAAATATTTTTGGTTTCACTCAAATCTGTTTTGTTTTGCACCCGGTACAGTTAGTCAAAGTTTGAATTCAAATTTTGAAACTACCGCGCCATTTCAGGCCTTGTTTATAATTAGAATTAATTATATTCATTTTCAAATGTCAATTCAAACTTACTTTTCATCATTATTATTTGAAATATTTATTTTAAATATTTAAAATTCACTAAATTAGCCAATTTAAAATTTTTAAATTGGTTCAGATTTTCCAGGTCGTTACAAATGTCTTGAATGAATATTTGGCAAAAGAAAATAATGGTTTAAAATTTGAAAATAATGAACATGTAAGGAAAAAATTAATACTATGGAATGGACGTTGAATTTTAGAAAGTTAAATATTGATTGCAAATAAAGGAAATATATAAATGTGTTTGCAAATAAACGGAAACAATGTAAAAAAAATTAATTCAAAGGAAAAATGGTTTTGGCAATATATATTAATGACCGACTTTGCAAATCAAATATATAATAAACGATATTAAAAATAATGTAACAAATAAAATTTGATAATGTTTGCATAACAATAATTAGTACAAATTAAAATTAAATCAAAGATATAATTCCATTAATATTGAAAAACGGATTGTATAATTATACGAGTTTTAAATAATTAAATAAAAATTCAGGAATGAATTCACATAAATAACTCAATTAAAATTTACCATAAATAGGATTCTAAAATACATAATATTTATTTGTATTATTAAAATATATCTATATCAAAACACATTCATTTGTTTTATAAAATAGAAAAAAAATTGGTTTTAATCAAAATAAATATTGTTTTAATAAAATCCAAACAAATAAATTAAATATAAAAAAATTTAAACTAAATCATTAAATTAAATACACTTAAAATTTGAGGTTGTTACAATCTCCATTACTCAAACCTTTTCGTCCCCGAAAAGGAACGAGGTCGGGAAATAGTAGTTAGATACATAATATATTTAAAGAAAATGGTTCATATTTATATTCATACCTATATATATATATATATATATATATATATAAATCAAAAAGTTAAAATATTTTCAAACATATTTAAAAAATACTTTAACGAACTGACGATTTTCGACCCAGAAAATCAACATAAAACCCATGTTAAATTTTCAGGTATCGAACATTCCAGATCATTAATGGAAAGAAGTTAGAGGGTGAGAATAGATAAGATAGAAAATTAGAATGGAAGAAGAAGAAGATCAGTACAAACAGAACCAGAGTAATACGAATCTCACAGCGGAACGAATAAAATATAATACATAACATAACTTTGTAATAAAACAGTATAATAACATTATAAGAGTACAACACTTACACACAGCGGAAATAGCAATAGCTATATAATCCTGAAGCCTCCTGCTTCAAGCTCCTCCAAGCATATCTGTAAAGACCTGAACTACTTGACTGCCCGTACAAATTTGGGCACCCAAGAGTTTAGGGGGAAACAAAACAAAATAAACTCGGGGTCAGTCATGGGACTGGTGTGAGTAAACTCAAATCATTTGGTTTAACTTTTCAAAACCCTTTTCAAAAGAAAAGATAATCATAAGACAAATCCACACATAAACACGGATGGTTTTTACCATACGATAAACCAAAACAGTTTTGGAAATCAATACTTCTCTGATATTATAATAATGTCTAATCACAAGTAATTATCAATCTAGCATAACGCTTACATCTCACGTTCCACATATATAGTATACAAACAAAACTGTGAGCGCTTATTAGAGATTGGATTCCAACTATGACAAGGTATGGGACCACCTGCCGATAGTGCATCTCAAGAGGCAAATACACTGGGTTCAACAAGAACATCTTGCAACCCGGCCCACACATGGCCGACCACTCATTTCGCTTGAGTGTATCGAATGTATATCACCAACAGTTGGGAGCTACCCACCGTCTCCCGAAAAGGGACAGCATCGAATAGATAAAAGAATGAATTGGATTTTCTCTAGATAGGTGATATACACCCTAATGGGAGCGACCCACTTAGCCATGCTGCCTGCCCGATTTCTGTCATTTCCCGGTTGATGAGGCTTGAGGTCATTACGTATCTTTTGAAACACTTGACCACCATTCACTTTGAATGCCACATCGTCATACCTATCAAATCACAAATTGATTTCCCCAAAAATACTACAGGTATAAAGCTAAGAGAAACGAATTCCTCTGCCACCAAACGTAAGTATGTTTGAAGAGATCAACTTACGCGATCCATTAGATATACTGTGTCAGACATTCGTCCATTCACGTTTGTCCTGGGACTAGACAAACCGAAGGCACTATTCTGTAAACAGGATAGCCCTTTCATAACTTCGTCTTCAATATTTAATCGCCACTCTAACATCCATACAGAGTGGTTTTCATATAATATATCTGATCCCGGTCTCTCTATGTTGACGATGATAAAATGGTCAAAAACTTTGATAGTCGGTGATTTAACTATCAAAGAAAAACAGATGTGCAACCAACGATATTATTTCCAGATGGAAATTCTATCGACCAATCATCATCCAAGGGTTTATTTCTTTTAAATTAAATTATCGTTTAATTATCCATTTTCCTTCCTATATATTCGTAAATTCTTAATTTCTAAATTTGGAAAAAACATACTTTATAAATCATTTGGAAAACATCACCATATTTACTTCCAATTCTTATTTCCTATATTGGAAAACATTTCTGATCCTTATTTGCAAAACGTTCCCAAACTTCTTCATTTGATTTAGACCGATGTTTAAATAAAACATCACTAAGCCAATTCAAACCGTTTCACTCATTGGCTTAATTCACTTAACCAATCTTCACTACCGAACTTTACCCATCCCTTAGTTAAAACGAAGTCAATCATGTTGGGGTATAATTACCTCTCAGACATTAACTGAACATCATTTCTAACCTTGAAATAGACAAAGTTCACCTTTCAATTCTTTAACAAACTTCCTTACGAAACTCGTGGATTCTATTTATGAATCCACTTCTTTATTATAAGACATTGGTTATAACTATAGCGTTATAATTCCTTTCTTCTTAAATATCCAACTTCAAAATATGGCTTTTATTCCTTAATTTAACTAAATAACTAAACCGCTAATTTATTAATAAATAAGTAAATCTTGATTAAACCGGAAAGTAAATATTACTTTACCGAATTCGATATAATCGAAGTCAATGAATAATTCTCTTTTCGAATAATCTCTATTCAATAACTCCTTTTGGAATACTATATTCGATAACCCTTTCTTCAAATAACTATATTTGATCATCTCTCTTCGAATGATTTACATCCGATTAATCTCCTTTCGAATAAACTATATTCGATTAACTCCTTTAACTCTATTCAAATAAACTGTTTCGAGTAACTCCTTTGGATTAGCTCATTTGGATTAACTCGGTTTGGTTAACTCATCTTGACTAACTCAACTCGATTAACTCTACCTAATTAACTTATTTGATTAACTCAACTTATTTAATTCCTATCGAATAACTAATATTCGATTAACTTATATTCGAATAACTATATCTATTTTAACTTTATTTCGAGTGGCTAATCTTTGATTTAACTCCATTTGCTTGACTCTAGATCGCAGCAAGCACAATGGTTACGCCTGATTCCCTCAGGAAACATCCGATCACCGTAGGCAATCTGCAGCCCTGCGAATTACGCTAGCAGTCGTACGAAATGGCAACACATCCTAAATAACTATGTGCCTAACTCTATCTCAAATTACTACATTCGATCAACTCTAATCGAATAACTGATATTCAGTTAATTCTAATTTGATTAACTCTATCTAACTGATTAACTTCTTTGATTAACTCTACGTTTATTCAGTTTCAAATATTGATGTTGAAACCGATTCTTATTCTCTATATAAGTCCTGACTTATATATTCTATTTATAAAAAGATAAACATCTTATTTAATTTATAAAATATTATTTATAAATTATTCATTTCAATCTATCGGTTAGAATATATTCTATTTTAAAAATTTTCTTTAAATCCATAACACGTTATACCCGTGTGCGAAGCACGGGTCTAAACCTTTCAAATGTAAAATTCTCCTTTTATATAATTCTAGTCACTTTTTCAAGTATTTCCTTTTTATGATCTATTTATTTACAAAATAAATCCCTTTTGACAATTCTATTTATTATGTAAAATATTTTCTTTTTATAAAATCTATTGATTTTATAAGTAATTCCTTTGATAATCTAACCATTCCCTTTTCTATTTTCTTTACACATATTTCCTCTTTATATTCTATTTATTTTCAAACAAATATCCCTTTTCAATTCTATTTGTAAATAGTTTACAAATATTTCTCTTAAATTTTATCTATATGATTAACAAATAAATATTCTTTTTATATCTTTTTATTTTCTAAATAAATATTTTCTTTTTATAAAATCTTTTGATTTTATAAATGATTCTTTTTCCAATATAACATTGAAAATTCCCTTTTTAACATTCCAGTATTCCTTATGGTATTTAACGTACTGTATAACAATGATCGGCATCATTCAACCATACAAAATCAACGACAGATTTCATATCACATCATGTAACACAATATATAAAAAAACAACAAAATAAATGTTGAGGAACCCAGTTGGGTCCCTCCGACCTGTTTCCCTGCATCCACAGATGTTAAACAATAAAATTAACATCAATTTCATTTCACTATGAAATATTCTGCTAAACAGAATCAATATTTGATTAACGATTTATATTTATATCGTTATCTATATTTTCAATCATGTGACTAACAGTTCAACCAAACAACCAACACATAGCAAACAACCATCATTTATCATTTCTAAAAATACTTTAGAAAAATATAACTGAGAAGAGTTAGTGAGTTTACTCACATTACGCGTTAACCGTTAAATAACGATTTGCATTAGTTGATTATGATTAGACAATTTATTTCGCCATAAATTGTAACGAGCTCCGATGGACTTCCAGTCAGTTCCATGGTGTAGCCACCGTCCATATGATCCCAACGGTTCTTGTTTCGTCAAATTCTGTTTTCGTATGATAGAGATATGATTATTTAAAGTTACTACATTATTTAAATAACTTAAACCATTATTATTTATTATTGGGCCTTACCCATTAACCAAATTCGGGCCCATTACCTTGTTAAAACCCATGACGCTATCTTCTTCATCCAAGATCGAACGCAAGCTGCTGTGCTTCTTCACCATTACCGAAATTTCTAGCTCCAACATCTCTCTTTCCTTCCACTTAAAAATCTCACAAAAAATACCATAATTCCTCTCTTCCAATCTACTCCCTCTCCATACCAATATGATCAAGCTTGCCTGAGTCATTTGAAATGCGGTCTGGCCTTAAACTGCTCACGGCCATGAAACACTCGAACCATTTAGTCACCGTATTCCACAAAACTTAGGGTACAAACTCGAATCGATCTCCTGAATCCAAATCCAATACCCAAAACACGGATAAAGGCTTCGATTCGCGAATTTCTGTAACCCTAACTCTACTGTTGCATATGCTGAACCCGAAAACAGCCATCGGCTTTAACAAAAAATATACCAGGGTGAAGAGCTCGATCTCAGGAGTGCAAATATATTTATTTCGAGATTTTTAATTATGTATCCCGTTGGATTTTGATTTTAGAAGATGGATATTTCACAAGTTTAAAGAAGAGGAAGATGGAGGCTGGTTTCTGGTTTTGCCGTAAATGGTTTAGTGTTAGTGAGGAGAGTACTGTATTTGTAGGAAGGAAAAAAATATTTTTTATTCGCTTATTATATTTTTTTTATTGAAGCGTTGCCTGTATACGCTGCTTAAAAATCACTATGAGCACATACAATATCCAAAAATCACGAAAATGGGCATGTAACTACAGTTTGACATTGCGGACCCAGAAAAATTTGTTTCGTCGAATTCCGACTCCGTTTGCTCACACAACATATTTTTAAAGTCAAATTATCGTCTGTTTTTTCACATTAAAATCCCGTACGGCCACACAATGACCCCAAAAATGACGGAACTTGGAATCTAACAATAATTTTATGTTGCAGATCCAACAAAATTAGTTTCGTTTTGCAAAATTAGTTATTTTTAAAGCTCTAAATAGCCCTTTTAAATATATAAATATATTTAAAAACAATTAAATTTAATATTTAAAAATAAATATTATCGTATATATTCGTAACAAAATATCATACTTCAACACTGGGATTTATAACTCGATATTTCAAATCCAGTGTTACATCGATATTCGATTTATATTTAAAAATCCATTTTAAAATATAAATAAATCGATATAAATTATAAAGGAATTCCATAGCGACTTTTTTGAAATTTGATTTGTGCATAACTAAAAATCTACACGACGAAATCCCGATTTTTCTCTTCCACTAGAAAAATATACTTCACCAGCTCCTAACGTTTCTTGTTTCACAGAAATCCGATTTAAAACGAATTATGTACATTCAGTTGAAGTTCAAATCGCCAAATAGCGAACTGTCGTGCCATTTCGAGCTCAATTTTAATTATATTATAATTATACACTCGAACTGTCGTTCAAATAATATATTCGTTATTCTGATTAAATTTTAAACTGAATTAAATATCACAGATGATCCAATTCACACTACTATTTCTAACTATTTTCAGAAATTAAATATATTATTATATTATTTATTTTAATTAAATATTCAATATTATTTAATTTAACGACCATTTAATTCTCTAAACCATTATTTAAATAATTAAATAAATTAATTATATCGCTGAAAAATGCGGGTCGTTACATTCTTCGCCCCTTAAAATAATTTCGTCCTCGAAATTGCTAAGGTAGAGAACAAACCCTATTGACTAGTACAAATTTATTTGTTTACTTACCAACCTTATTTTCAACTGAACCAATTTAATTTTAATTAAAATATTCATTTATTTCTACTAACGAAAATTTTCAAAAATTCTGAAAATTTTTCTAACACCCGAAATTTTCATAAAATTTTGCCAGCACCTCCTTTGTACCGGTCAATTGTTCAAACCCTAACTTGCCTCTCTAGGCCCTTTCCAATCCAAAAGAAAATCAAATAGACAAGCGGCTTGCCGATTCGGCACATAAAACCTCATATGGAAACTTAAACATGTATCTTTTGTCGGGCATATCACTAAATCCTTTTATTCTGCTGCCAATTCAGCGTTTACCAAAGTCATCCCAATCAATCTCTGATCAATTTATTATCAACATAGTTATTCGCTTAAGCAAGTCAATTACGATTTCAAACTCAAGTTTCATTCTCGATTCCAAATTCCTAATTCACCAATCCAATACCATTTCAGATTCTATCTCACAACTCAAAATCTGATTTTACTTCATATATTATATTCCAATTAAATTTCCAGCTAATTGGTTTCAATTCAATGCATATTTGCTTTCACAAATTTATTTAATTTGCTTTTAATTCATACTATCTGTAACACCCCACATTCGTTAATGTCACTCACAAAGGGAATGCATTAACTTCCATGGAGGTTTTAAGTGAATATAGAACAGAAAAATTACAACAAGACAGATAATAAGTAGTACTTGGAAATCTAAAACTTCATTTTATTGCAGCGGAAATTAAACATGTTTGTTACATCATAAACCCATAAATCAGAGTCAAGTACAATATGCATCTTGATAAAACAAAATACATAACCCCATTACATAAATAGCCATTAAAGAAGATAACAAGCTGGACTATACTTCAACGGTCCAAGCTTTCCACAAGAGAGATAAAGCAATCCAATCAAACTCCGCTAGAGTTGGGCCCAACCTAAGGACCTGGAGGTGGAAAAAGGATAGAAATAGAGGGGGTCAGACATAAAGTCTGACGAGTATGATAATTCTAACAATACTATTATCAAAGTAACTAGACTAAGGCATAAGCTGGAAAACAAGGAAATGTCTATGAACTATGGGGTATGGGAGAGCAGATAAAGATAACTTTAAAGGCACACCTAATTACTAACGAATAATTGCTACACTGGACCACACCAGTCACCCTCAAAGTTGATCCCACTTGCTTCACTTAGAAATTATATAAATAGCCTTGCGTACCCCTAGCTGACTACATAGGTGCCGTCTGCCCCTATCTCCACTAGGTGTACCCCACTACCCACTTTCGATCGGATCCCTACTCGTAGATACCCGTGCTGGCCCCACAGTGGGGTGTATCACTCCCCTAAAGTGGCAATCCGATACAACTTGAGAATGCACGGCTTATACCTACACGATGCAACAACGTATTACC